>CM042231.1:20486707-20556707 GCA_023566465.1 Cottus gobio | reverse complement strand
CCATTCAGGCATGCAGTGCGAAGAGCCTGGAGCGGCTGAGAAGTCAGCAGGAGAGTCTGAGGTCCCTGAAGCCTCAGGTGGTCTACCTCAGAGACCTGGCCCAGGGGCTGGTCCAGGATGCACCCCAGACACTGGGAGGCAGCACTGATGGGGCACAGAGGCTTCAGGAGCAGGCCAGAGGCACAGAGAAAGAGTATGAGGGAGTAACTGACAAGGTGAGGAGAAGAGTCAACGGAAAATACTGCTGCAGTCCTTGCCGTGTGCATACAATAAGGACATACTTACAACTCCACCTTTGACCCTCTCGCTCATATGCAGTGCTGCGGAAATGAGTCGTCTCACAGTCGCTGGGTCGGCGTGACGCATCCTCTGCAGTGCAATGAATTGTGGGTCAGAATAGCTAGTAAAGCACGCCAAATCGCACACTGCAAAATGCACCGGCTGCAGAAGAACTTCCTGGTATTTTTACTGCATCTGACATCCTAAATAGTGGGGTGGTGTAGGTATTGGCCACACATTTTTACATTTTAACTTTTTCCTAGTAAATGCTCCAGGCTGTTAGGCCACATGTTCCGAGAGTGCTTAGCAGACAAATGAGAGAAAGCAGAGCTGTCTCGTAGCTGTCAGAAGAGTTTGGGCCATTTGAGTTACAGTCGTCATATATGGTCATTGTGGACGTTCAACACTTTATCACAGTTTGAAATGTAAACCAGAGCTTTGTTAAATTCAGCACCCACAGTGGCTCCTAAATGTTCCATTTAAGGTTCCAGCCATCAGGGACACTCTTACCTTCACTGTATATAAAAACCACTACAGTTATTCCACCGAGATGTTTAAAGTAAAGAAATTGATTGGATGTCGTTGCTGCAGAGATGATGCACATCACCCTCCTCTTAGATAATGCTTCTACTGTCTCTTTCTTGCACCCAGACAGAATCTATCTTTGCTTGCATGTTATTCCTGTTCTGGTGATTTGCTCTGTTCACACGGGCTCCTCTGTGTTTCATCAGTTGACCTTTGTGTATCGCAGAAACGACGTCCTTCTTTCAGCGTAAATACATGTCTGCTTTCCTTGGCCAATCGGCAAACGGGACTTGACAATGTGACTTCACTCCAAAAAGAAAAGAAAAAAGTGTACCTGCCAAGTCATGAAATGCTTTGTTTTAAAGTGTAAAATAATTTTAGGATGCACTTCATGATGATGCACACATTTAACTTGGCTTTTCCCTCCACCTTTCTTTGCTCCGTCAGATCGAGCAGTGTTGCTCCTCCCTGGAGTCCCGGCTGCAGGGGGTCGGCGAGGTTCAGTCCCACGTACGCGACGTCTTCTCGCGCATCGCCGACCTCGATGACGAGTTGGACTCCTTCAGCCCCGTCGGACGTGACGCCGATTCCCTGGCCTCTCAGGCCGACGCCCTGAAAGGCTTCCTGTCCCGTCTGGCCGACCTCCGGGCGGAGCTGGAGGGTCACACGTCGGACTGCACCACCATGCTGCGGCGGGAGGGCTCGTCCCCCGACCTCCAGGCTCTCAGGAGGGAGTCGGAGGCTCTGAGCCGCCAGGCGGGCAAGGTGAGGGAGGAGGAAGACAATGGTTATGATGGCGGAGCGCAGCTCCATTCATGTGAACTGAAAGTTGAGTCAGTTTCGTCTCTTTACTACTTCCTGTATTTCTGTGCCCTGTTCGCCAGCTGAGCGAGCGTGGCCAGATCAGGTTGGACCAGATCGAGGACGCGGCTGAGAGGGTCCGGGAGTTCTACCGGCTGGGGGCCGACCTGCAAGGCCTGCTGGAAAGGGCAGAAGACGGGCTGAACGCTCAGGGCATGGTCGGCACAGAGGTGGAGATGATCAAACAGCAGCTGCAGGAGTTTAAGGTAGGGTGGACTTCTTGTTGCTGGGTATTTACAAGGGTGTGAATGTGGTGTGTGGTTATGAGTGTGTGTGAAGTGGCAGTATGAGTTCATATAGAAAAATATATTGCTGTGCGTTGAGGAGGGTCAGACAATCTGATTGAAATGTGGAGTCCCTCTTTCCTCATGATTCCACTTGGATTGGTTTTCCTCTGGCATATTCTACAGCACACATGAGTCTTGTGTACGAGTAGACGCCTGTTCTCATTGGCAGAGGCAGCCATAATATCTATTCATTGGCTGATATGAGAGAATCTAATTGAATTTAGGGGGAAAAGGTCACACACGCTTGTGTCCACATTCTCCCCTTTTACCTCATCATGCCCACTAATCACTAATTTGCACGGATAAACGGAAAACCTTCAGCATACCAGGAGGTAGGTGTGTGTGTGTGTGTGTGTGTGTGTGTGTGTGTGTGTGTGTGTGTGTGTGTGTGTGTGTGTGTGTGTGTGTGTGTGTGTGTGTGTGTGTGTGTGTGTGTGTGTGTGTGTGTGTGTGTGTGTGTGTGTGTGTGTGTGTGTGTGTGTGTGTGTGTGTGTGTGTGTGTGTGTGTGTGTGTGTGTGTGTGTGTGTGTGTGTGTGTGTGTGTGTGTGTGTCAGGAGTAGATGTGGTGATCAGTTACACACACATCTCTTTATAATGCCTGATCACGATGATGCTGCTACACAAAGCTTTTCTTTTCTTTCTATTGGACAGTTGTGATGCTCTTTGCTATTTGATGATTATTGTAAATTACAAAATGCTGGTCTTTGCAAAAATGCAGGATCCATTTTTTACTTTACAAAGAAGAACAGAAAAAAGCAGCAAATTCTTCCGATTTGAGAAGATAGGTTCTGCAAATGTTTGGCTTTTTAAAATGTTTATTACTTGAAAGGTACTGTGTATATTCCAGAAAGTCCTAGATGCCGTTAAGTGAACTGCAGTCAGCATCTCTAGAACCTCACAATTTAGATTCAGAGGTCTACAATGCCATTACTAAACAATGGATTCTTTTTGATAACATTTTTATATAATTATTTATTTTGTCTCACTGTGAGTGATGTTTTATTAAAGCACTGCAAATTTGTAATGATTCATAATTTTAAAACAGATGAATTTACTTCTATTATCTTTTTATTAATTCAATATTAACAACAAATGGAAGAGATGTGTCGACTGGGGGGTCACATTTCCATCACTGCAAAGAGACAACCAACAGGAAAATAAATAAATAAGAGTGTCGTAGTAAAAACAGACTTCAGCATCTCCTGAGTCGTGTGACATAACAAATTGCTCTTATTGACTAATAAATAATAACGACTTCTCTTCAAATAAATCCTCCTGTTGTAGACAAGCATTCAGCTCTGATAATAAATACCTCTTTGTGGAACGTATGATGAAACTATACATACAGGGATAAAGGACCCGTCATGGGGACACTAGGTTCTGTAACAACGGAACGTTCCATATGTTGGCTTTTTTGGCTGCCGGTCAGATTGTATTTATATTCTGCTGCTCAAACTCAGCTGCCCTCACCAGAACTCCTCTAGTATTTAGCCTAGCTTTGTTTTGTTGACATTAGAGGACTCAATTTCTAAGCTAACGTTAGCTAGTTTTGCACACGCGCTTTAGTGGAGTTGAAGCACATGAATCCCCTTGAAGCTGTCCTGAAAGGTCAGTCCACAAATGTAATTATATATATATATATATATATATATATATATATATATATATATATATAATTTTCATACAGGCTAGAGAGCTGTCCTCTCTTTAAAGCAGCAAAGTGGACACAGACACATTATTGGCTCCAATGCTAGAAAGGCCATATTTACTCATTTGGACATAAACATAACTGCATGTATTGTGTGCGAGGAGTGAAGGGAGCCAAAGAGAAGGCTTCACATGAACGCATCGTCGTCTATTGTTTCGTCCTTGCGATTCTTTAGCATGAAGACCCAAACGACTGGGGTTAATTTCTGCATTTAAAGAGGAATTTCCTCTTTACATGTCGAAGTGCATCCTAGCTGACCTCAGGAATTCGCTTTGCTGGCACCTCCATTGTACTTCACTGCTCGCTTTATGGGCATGTGCCTCTCTTCCAGTCTCTTCTGCTGTCGTTAAAGAGCAACTTTCCCTCGGCCATGATGTAACATCCTGTCCACTTCAGAAAATCACACAAGTGTGCGCACAAATCCCCCACACGCAAACGGCGCGCCAGACGGTTCTGTTGTTTTCTTTTCAAAGGCCGATGAGTCATGTGATACGACAGCTAATAGTTTACATGCATTTGGAACAATGTAGCAGGATTCCTGCTCCTTCTGCGGACAGTTATCGCTTCCACTGTTCAAGCTGTGTGGGCGGATCAAAGAACTTATTTTTCTTTTCCATTCCATGAGACTTCTTCTCTTCCTCTTCGTTCCTTCTCTCTCTCCCTCCTTTTTTCCTCTTGTTTTAATTTGATTATTTGGATAGTGAGTGAAACCTCTTCATTGTCTTTACATCTCCCTCTCAACCTACTAACCTCTCTGCGTCTGCTTGTCTGTTTCCGGGTTTCTGGGTTTCTCTCTCTCTCTCTCCCCTGTGCCTTAATGAGAGCAAGCCGAGTAAATGTGTTGCAGAGAACAAACAGACGGAGGAGATAAAGAGGTGTTGAGAGAGAGAGGGAGAGAGGGATGAGAGAGAGAGCTGTGAGAAGCTCCACTCAGACAAAGATAGGGAAGCTGGTCCATGTACGGTGCCTTTGACAGGTAAATGAATGGTGCAGAGCTACAGGTGCAGCCACAATCTGCTTTCAGAAAGATTCCAGTCAACTCGTTTCCATGATTCTAGGAGACAATTCATATGTATTTTTTTTCTCTCTGATACAAACCAATTCATATAGAACCATTTTAATTAAAAAAACTCTTTAAGAACCAGCTTTCTCAGTTGTCTTTTTGATCCCTGCATTGATTTTAGAACCATTAGCATGTTGGGCATAAATCCCTGGACAATCTTCTGAACCATATATGACGAGCAAGCTAGTCAAACTGGGTAAAAAGAGAATATTATTTGCGACTTGGCCTGCAGAAAAGCTCTTAACAATAACTAGTTGAAAATACAAATGCCTTCTGCAGTAATGATAATAATATTGACTTTCTGTACAGAGTTTATGTAATACGAATCACTTTGAGCTTGAGAAATAAGAAGAATGCATTTAATGAGAACAGGATGCCAGACTTTGTTTTGCACATTCATCATGGCAGTTTGGACCTTCCCCTGTGGGATGTGGTTTGTAGGACTACTCTGTTTGTTCAGTAGGGCTGTACCCAATATAATTATTTATGTAATCAAAGCTCCTATTGAGGTTTTTGAATAAAGCTTTGAATGTCTGTCATCATATTGTATGATGTCATCACCCAAAATACAAAATATATAATCTTCAATTTGAAAAAAACAGATTCATCAGATTAAATTAGTATTTGTTCTTATTAAATCAACTTTCTTAGTAAATAGATAACTCATCAGAGCGGAGGGGAGCAAAGTGAAGATGTTGTTTTTGAAAGGCTAAAACAATGAATGAAAATTTGTATTTGATAAAATTCTCAATTACTGAATAACTAATAGCATTTTTTAGCCTTTATATCGCCATGAACTGTGCAGAAATACCAGGCTGAAAAAAAAAAAAATAAGCAAAAAGCCTCTAACTTCTGTTTAGTTTGATTTCCCAAATTGATTTAGAAAATCCATTTAAAAGTGCACATTAAAGAATAATTAAAGAAGGCACTACTGAGCCCAGTTTAGGTGATGTGCGGGCAGACTGTGTGAAGGCTAGGTATATAGAGATGGAGAGCAGGATGCACAGACAAAGATCAGGAAATAAGGGAGACAGTGAAGGCTTCTGTCCTCTATCTCACCCTTTTTTAATAATTTCCATAGCGTAGCACATGCCTGTCCTAGAGAGAGGGCTAAATGAGTACACTCTTTGAAGCCCGCCCCCTTGTCCTGCTTTGTTTCTACCTTCTACCCCCCTTCTCTTTTTCTGTAACCGATCCAGCTCGGGCTCATTTTCAAAACTAAACATGTCTGTCTGGCTCCAAAACAGACCCAGCCACCCCCTCTCCACACCCCTCCCCCACCAGACCCCATTCCCAATCCAGAGGGATGATGTCATGCCAATGTTTAGAAAGACGAGGGAGCTCAGGATGTGGGGCGGAGGGTAGCCATGGAATAAAGGGTCATGGGAGTGAGAGGTGATGTAGTCAGATTATTGTTTAAACTTTCCAATGGTGATCACACAGAGAGAGAGAGGGAGACCCCAATAGATAGTTCTTTACCGCGTTCATGTTTATACATGGCCATTCTGTCTGCACATATGTGCTACTGTGGAATCTGTTTGTATTTAGGGTTGCTCTGCGGGCTGTGGAGAGGTGTGCAGACCCTGCATAACAGGATGCCTCTAATTCCAGTCTTTTTCGGGGTGCAATCCAGAATCTCAGCTGTCTCCTCACCCCACCCTCACACACAAATACACACACATTAAGGTGTGGCATCAACATCCCCCTGCATGCCCCTGGCTCTCTCCGTCCCTAGGCAGCTGACATAGTCTCCGGATGGGATGAGAACACACACACACACACACACACACACACACACACACACACACACACACACACACACACACACACACACACACACACACACACTGGTGTTACGAGGCCCTAAAGCCGAAGCTGCAGATGGACATTCCTGTGAAGGGCTGGTTAGTCTGGGTGACAACAGAGCAGGAGGCCCGAGTGTGTCTTTGTGCACACGCGTTTGTAAAGAAATTATAAAAAATCCTGTCCTAAATCTGCCTGCCTCCTGCTGTCTTCGCCCCCCACCCCACCCTCCTCCATCTCCTTCTCCCTCACACTTTTCACCTCGTCCTCCTCCTCTGTCGTTTGTATCCTCCTCTGGCCTCCACCACACCATCCTGTAGTCATGGTCCTTCCCCAAGCTATTTAATGATGGGAGAAGAAGTCAAGCCCAACTGGACCAGGAGCTCACTGGTTGTCTTTGCGTCCATGCTGTGCAGCTGGTCTGCTCGTGCAGTTAGTTGAGTGTGTCAGAACCCAGTAACCCTCCCATGACTCTCCTGCTAATCCAAGTCATACATCATCTGGAACGGCAACCCTCTTTTCTGGAATACTGTGTGTGTGTGTGTGTGTGTGTGTGTGTGTGTGTGTGTGTGTGTGTGTGTGTGTGTGTGTGTGTGTGTGTGTGTGTGTGTGTGTGTGTGTGTGTGTGTGTGTGTGTGTGTGTGTGTGTGTGTGTGTGTGTGTGTGTGTGTGTGTGTGTGTGTGTGTGTGTGTGTGCCCCTTAGTGTATATCTGTCTGTGTGTGTTCATAATTTCTCTGATCACTTAAACGGATTTGTCCGGCCGAAACTTTCCTGTAACCTGCTGGCACAAACACACACACTCACACACCTACTTTTCTCTCTGTCAGTGAGTGATCGAGAAAATGAGTGATTGTTAGGACTTAAGATTGTGTGTGCGTAACATCTTAGCCTTTCCACTAGCAGGTTCTGTATAGTTTCAGCTGTTGTGAATTAGAGAGGCATGCCTCGGCCTCTCCCACTCTCTCGCCGTCTTTTCCTCTCTTTCTCTCAGTCCAATGTATGAGGTGACAAATATTAATAGGACACATTTAATATGATTTCATATGACCATTGTATTTTCAGAATACTAAGCCAACTACATGCATTGTTTTACCTCAAACAAAACAATGTCGTAGGACATATTTCTGAGTGGTGTAAAAAGGAAAAACCAAGATTCTCTTTAACACAAAAAATGACACCTGTAAAATGAAACTTGCTGCTCATTTTGTATCTCATACCTGATATTATTTCCAATAATAGACAAATATTATATTATATATGGGCATTATATTATAAATATGTTTAATGTGTATGCATTAAACACATTTCTGATGTATAAAATATATTTTGGAATAAACAACCTAAAAACTGACATCCATAAAGAAGTTTGGTCTTACTATCCGATATGAGATGAATAAATCCCCCCTTGTGTTGTCTTTACTGCCCTCTTGCCTGTAAGGTAGCTGGGAGGGACAAACAACCCTTTTTGTTTGGGAGGAAAGAGTGAGAAAAACCTGGCAAAGGTGTGCACTCTGCTGATTGCACTTTTCTAGTTGATGATTGAATGAAGATGTATGAATAAGTAATGCTGAGTAAATACTGACAGACTTTTTGAAGCTGCTTTGTGCTGCAGAGGTGGCGCAAGATACCCTGTGAGGCGGAGAAGCAGGTGGATGTGTGGGAGGTGGAGGAGGTTCAAAGAAAAATGGAAGGGGAGGTTGTGTGTGCATGTGTGTGTAAGAGACAGACACAGAGAGAGAGAGAGAGAGAGAAAAAAAGGGATGACCTCCCAGCAGGCAGTCTCACAGGTGTTGTTTTGGTGTGTGTGGGAGAGAAAGAGGTCACAGAGAGAAAGAAGAGAGGCGAGCCCTATTTTTACCACACTAAAACTCAGCAAATGGTGTGAACCACTGCGCAAAGTGTTAATAATGTGGAAAGTCCTTCCTGCATTAATCGCACATTAAACCTCCAACCGTGACATGGACTACCGGCCGAATGTAAACACACACACACACACACACACACACACACACACACAGAAAGCCAGGCTGCAGGAAGTGTGATGTTTTTTTTATTTGTCTAAAAGAATGCATGGACCTTTTATTTTTAGGGGGAATTGAAAAGGCACACAAGCAGTCGCCCGCCCGCACTGACATTATGACCCGCAGTGGTGTGTGTAGTGATTGACGGCCGTGTTTATTGAAGTCATTGAGCATGATGGCGGAGTTGCACGCTGCGTTTGCGCAGATGTGTGTGCATCAGTGTCTTTGTGTGACTTTTTGTGTGTCTCAGGAACAATCCATTCTTACACACTTTTACACACACACACACACACACACACACACACACAGGCAGGTGAAACGCTCTGCTAGTTAATATAAAACTATAAAGCACAGAGAGAGAGAAAAAGCGAGATGGCATTACTGCCAGGTTACCACAGAGGCGTGCGGAGAGTGGGCCGGGTGGCGAGAGAAGGGAAACACAAGGCTTTGAGAAAGAGAATGACATTAAATTACTGTTTTGTGGAGGTGGATTATGGATTTAGTGCGGCTTGGGAAGCGGGAAGAAAATGAAAGGAGAGTAACAGAGAAAAGTATATTTCCGTCGACAGGTGTTCCCCCAAGAGCAAATAAACCACCAGGAGAAGTCAATAATAGGCACTCCATGCCCTCCACCTGTGTTTGTGTTTGTGTCACTTAGCCGCACTAAGTGGGTTTTTAGTTTTCGAGCCTCCAGGCACAACAGCGTTTTGCGCTGCCATACACACCACCATCGTAGTCAAGTTTTACACCACAGTCTGACCCCCCAGGGAAAAATGAAACCCCTAATCCTCTCGACCCCTCACTCCTTTTCTTTCAATACCCTCCCTCCCTCCTCTCTATCCGTTTTGTGACTCTTAAACCAGCCATTAAGAGGAGGAGCAGATCTGCAGAGGAGTTGACTAATCAAGTTGACTCTTAAACGGGTCACGGGGTGGTGGGGGGGTTACGGGTCGAGGCACAGACTCTGCCTGTGTCAACGGGGCAGAGGGAGAACGGGTAGGGTAAAGGGCAATGAAAGGAGCCTAATCTGTTCATCAGTTCCTTTAGTCTTTTCCTGCTTTCTGTCCCTCCCTCTCTCTCCGGAATCCGGCCCACATCTGCCTATGCCTGGATTCAAACATTGTTGTGGTCTGTGTTGAGGGGATTGTCGGTTAGCCTTAGCCGTGGGTCACGCGAGAGTTTGTGAGCTCGCTGCATGTGCGTGCGTGCGTGTGGGGCATGCAAACTGGTGACAAACCCCTTTTGTTTCTATGAAGACGTTTGCCTTGGACGCGGCAATGACAGCTGCAGCGCAACTGACAGAGAGGGGGTGGGTGTTTGGAGGGCGGGCAGTGAAAAAGAAAGAGTGGAGTATTTAGCATATTTGACATGCAGGCCACGGGGCTGCTCTGTGCAACAGTTGGGAAAGAGAGCGCTCCACTTGGGAGTATCGGAAGTGTGTTTTGAGCAAAGGAGAGAGAGAGAAAGATCAGCCGAGCTCTGCCAGACTGTTTTTAACAAACCGAGAGAAGAAGAAAAAGAGGGAGGAGATGGAAAGCCTGAGAAGCCTGTAACTGGATGACAAGAGAAGAACACAAAGGGCCTTGAAGCTCTGTGCCTCTCCTCTGGCTGCAGGTTGCCATTTTTTGCTGGTTATCCCCCTTCTTCAGACTAGGTGGTTGTTTTAAAAAGTTTTTTGTGTTGCATCCTGAAGAAACCGACAGCACCCCCCCTCTCCTCTCCCACCTCCTCGCCTGCTTTTTTGTGCTCTGCCCCTTCTCCTCCTGGCCCCTCGGCCTCTGACACACACACACACACCACACACACACACACACACCACACACACACACACCACACACACACACAGCCCAAAGCTGGATTGGGTTTCATTGAAGGCGCAGACGGGAATGCACAAGTGGAGTCTGTGAATATCACAGACGTGTGTGTGTGTGTGTGTGTGTGTGTGTGTGTGTGTGTGTGTGTGTGTGTGTGTGTGTGTGTGTGTGTGTGTGTGTGTGTGTGTGTGTGTGTGTGTGTGTGTGTGTGTGTGTGTGTGTGTGTGTGTGTGTGTGTGTGTGTGTGTGTGTGTGTGTGTGTGTGTGTGTGTGTGTGTATCTTTTCCATATTTATTTTTTTACAGCCCTCTCGCTGCCACCGACTCTCCTTCAGCTCAACAGAGGGATTGTGTCAACTCTGACAAAGGAGGAAATAATGGAGTGAATAAAACCAGACCGCACTCACTTCCTTGTCTGGACAATTGCTTTGGGTGGAGAAAAGAAAAAGAAAAAAGACTCATTACTGATAAACCTCTTTCTCTCCCGACTGCTAGCAGCCCCGCCCCCTCTCTCCCTACCTCCATTCCTCCCTCTATTTCTGCTTCCTTTTCTTCTTCTCTGACTATCATTTCACTCTGAGGACAGGGTTTTTGTGCTTGGGGGCCGGGGAGGCGGTTCAGCCCTGGAGAATTAAGAGTGGATTACAAAGCTGTGATGAATGTAGCCATGAATGTAGCCATCTCACATCACTAGCCTTCCCCCCCCCCCCCCCCCCAAATCTGGCGACATTTGCTCTGGTGAGATACTGAATGATATGCTCCCTGAGGAAACCCTCATCTGGGTTATATTACAGCACATTCATCTTTTTATATTTTTCGTCCTGTACTTTAGCTGATATTCAGCTGGTAGTTTTTTTGGTAATGAGCAAAATCCTGTACTGCACAACTCTCTTTCTCTCTGGTTCCACGCCCCCACCCTGCCTCTCTCTCTATCGCTACTTAACTCCCCTCCACCTCTGCCCCCCTCTCTCTCTCTTTCTCTCTCTCTCTCTCTCTCTCTCTCTCGGTCTCGTGTTTTTTTCCTCTTTTTTCCGGGAGAGGAAACCAGTGTGATTGGAGGACTTCCTGTGTTTTAATACCAGTGCAGGAAACAGGACAAACGGAGCTGAATTCAAACACAAACAGCAAGAGAGTAGGGAAGGGTGGGAGAGAGTGAGAGAGAGCATGTGAGTGAGAGAGAGAGCGGAGGCAGGGGGGGGAGCAGCGAGAGTGAGAGGAAAAGAGGGAGATTTTTTTAGCAGCTGCAAACCATTTCAGTGTGTAGTGGCCTGAGAACAGAGACTGGGAGTGAAAGATAGAAGGAAAGAGGAAGATAGAGAGCAAAGCGGTGGGAAGCCCACACAGTCTCACAGAGCGAACGAACAGGAGAGAAGAGGAACTGGGATTGCGTGGCACTTTGTTTCATTCTCACCACGGAGTCGGGAGCAGGAGAAAGAAGACGGCAGAGAAAGGGAAGGGAGCGTGTCCTGGGATTGTCTGCCGGGGGAAGAGCGCAGCCTGGACTGGAGCTGGGAGGGCTGTCTGGGTCTTTGCCCTCTGGATACAGTCCCACGACTCACCGCTCTGCTCCGCTCGCCTGCACGCTTTGCTTGCCCGGCTGGTTCAGGGTCCAGCCCCCAGCCCCCCCTTTTTTCTATCTACCCCCGAGATGCCCTCATCTATTCCAGCCTCACCCCCTCCGAGATCCTGCCTGCTTTCGATCTACTGTATCACCTCTCCCCTGGAGCTGTGGATGATCTGAGGACGAGAGAGCGAGAAAGCAAGATAAAAGAAGAGAATTGAAACACTGACAGGAATTTTCTTCACGCAAAAGCGGGACTGATTCGTCTTTGTTCTGGATTTTCCTAGACTAGACTGTTGTGGATGATGGAATTGATTCACTAAAGATGACTGTTATGATGGTGGCGAGATGTCTTGGGGGCTCGGTGGGGGGGTGGGAGGGGAATAGGGTTTGCCCTGCAATCACAAAGCCCTGATTCTTTGTGATGGAAGTAGATGACAGAAAAAGAAAAGAGTGCTTGAACACTCACCGAACCACAAAGTGGCAGTGACTTAAAGGGATTTCTATTTTCATATTTTTCTCAAGTTGGGTTTTCTTGCCCCAAGCAGACGTTTTCTATATCTTGCATTGTCTTTCATTTACTGGATTTCATATCCTCATTCATTTTTTCCCTGCAAGGAATATATTTCTTAACAAATGAGGATAAAAGTGAAACAAATCCATGGAGTATTGCACTTTCCTGTTCTTAGCACCCCACGCAGCCTTTCTTTTATATAACTGAGAGTGGGTTTTTCTCACCTTAAAAGGAGACTTTTACACTTCCCTGCCTGCCTCTCTCTGAGACTGTTGAAGTTGTCCAAGCCCTCTCTGCCTTTTCCTCTTGTGCCACAGAGAGGAGAGGAGACCAGGGAGAAGACAGGAGCTTGGTGAGAGTAAAAAGGGAAAAGGGGTCAAGGATTGAGCTACTGCACATGAATATGGAGGAGAGAGAGGTGCTCTGTGCTTCTGACAGCAAAACAAAGAGGTGTTATCTGCTCGGTCCTCGCCTCACCTTGGACTTTGTACTACTCAGAGAGGGAGATGACTGTTTCTTTCCCTTCATCCCTCCAGCTCTCCCTCATTCCTAACCTGCCTTTCAAATAAACAGAGCTGGTGATTAATATGGTGCTGAGGGGGAGGGCTGTCTCTCCCACTCCCTCGCTGATGGCGCACAGCATCTCAGAAAGACCAAGGAAATGCACAACTGTTGAGGTGACATAGGAGAGAATGCAACGCTCACCAGTGGAACGAGACTGTGGATGATATCCTTTTGGATCGTTTCAAGAATGTGAAACCTGAAGGATTTGTTAAATGCAGCCGGATGGACTGTGATTTTGTGGATTATTGGACTGTGGACTATTGAAGGTAAAGGAATTAATATTCCACAAAGATCCCTTTTTTGTGAACAGTTTTTTAATACTATTTCTGCACCTGCACCCTCAACAGTAGAGTTTCTGTGGCAGCCCAGCAGAAGTTAAAAGGACAGAATGGGGAAACCTCTAAGCCGCCCGGACTGCCTGGGAAAAGGGGATGAGGACGAGGCATACATAGAGGATTGCTACGTCCCCCAGCGATCCATATATGATACAATGCGCATCAATGAACAGATTGACCAAGGGACCAAACTGTGTCAACTTTCCAGGAGCACTTTAGGCTCTGGGGGGGAGGTGAGGGGAGAGGGAAGCACTCTGTCCAGCAATGGCACCATTGGAGCTGATTTAGGTGGTGTTTTTGTCTCCCGGAACTCGGAGCATGCTGGTGGCGCGAAGAGGCTAGATGAGAGAGTCATCTTTGATGCGTTAAAGTTAACTGGTGATCCTCAGATAATGTCACCACCAGTTGGCATTGTGGGTTCAGGTTTGCCCATTGCCCCGTCCTCATCTGGCTCCGGCGGGGTAGCTGCAGTGGCCAAGAGGCGTCATCAAGGTGGCGATAAGAGGGACAATCCAAACCGTCGCTCTTGGAAAGCCTTCATGCCTCCAAGTTATCCAGAGTTTGCTGAGAGACTTGAGTTCTCATCTATTGAAGGGGCAGAAAAGCGTCTGTCTGTGGCAGGGATTTCTCTCTCTCCTTTCCAGCCAATTACTTCTCACCTCCCCCCATCCACCCCAACATCCTCCACTCCTTCCTTACCTCCTTACACACCCTCCCCTCTATCATCTGCTCCCCACACTCCCCCTGTCTCCTCTTCGGTGTCTTTGACACCCACAGTAAGCCCTGTGCCTCCTCTCCGGCAGCATCCTCTCAGCAGGCAGAAACAGGTTCATCCTGTGCTGCAGAAGGAACACAGACAGACTCATTTGACGCCATCTTCTTCCAAAGAACAGTTACCCGCCTTTAGCCAGACTCAGGCACCCGAGGTTTCTGGAAATACACCACAGCACAGCCCCAGTATCTCCAGACAGGTAGAGAGAAGAAGGGAGGATCACAGACGCACTAGCAGCTCTTCTAAAGCTGGATTTAGGCAAATCCCAGAGGAACCTGTTGAGTCAGTGAAGGTCTCAGATTCAGAGAGGGACTCTCCTCTTTTGGACCTGGAACAGGGGGACAATGCCCCTTTGCTCCCACCAAAACCAGTCTTCTGCCCGCCGACCAAGGCCCGCACCTGGCCCCGCAGTTTAACAACAGGGAAAAGATCCCAGGTCAGCTTGAGACGCAACTTTCCTGTGCTCCCCCCTTTGCCTCCACTATTGCTAGAGGATGGCAACACAGATGAAGAGTCACTTTATCTACTAGACCCCCCATCTCCATTCCTGAGGGAGGAGGAGGGGTTAGTATATGGAGGTCTGCCCATCTCCCCCTGCATCAGTCAGGAGGGAGGGGATGAGGGGCTGCTCGGCTGGGGTGTCGAGGGCAATGAGCTCGAGCGCACGGCCTCCGAGCTCAAATTTGAGGAGGATGAGCGCAGGATTCTTGAGGAGCTTGAAGACCAGGAGCAGGAAGAGTGCAGCTCAATATTTGAGGAAGAGGAGGCATGGCAAAAGGAAAGGGATAAGGCAGAGGAGGAGAGAGTTCAGAGAGAGGAAAGAGAGTGGGAGGCAGTTCTTAAATTAGAGAATAGGGAGATAATTGACCAGTCTTGGGATAGGGAAACACTGGAATCAGAGGGATGGGATATAACAGGCTCTACTGGACATTGGCCTTTATTGACTCCCCCGACAGGATTTGGAGGCCCCGGGGCCCCCAGTGCCTCACCTTGCCACAGCTCAGGGGCTGAGTCAGATGATCTCTTCTTAGAGCTAGAGAGGCAATGTCAAGTGGATGAAGGAAAGGAGGGAGTGGAGATGAGTGTAGACCCTGAGCCTCTTGACCCCTACACGCTTCCCTGTTTAGAGGAAGAGGGGAGAGAGGAAGAAGCAAAGACTTCCTGGGAAGATTTTGAAAGTACTCTTCCTCTTGATGCGGTTAACAGCCCTGACAGCCTTGCCCCTGACTCGGAGAGTAGTAAAAAAGACTCTAATTTAAATCACTTTGAGCACACAGAACAGATGACAAACTTTGACTTGGTGCGAGCACAAGACTGTGAAAAGGAACATGGTTTCATCGATGAAGAGTGCGGTGTTGACTATAATGCGGACAAAGAAGAGATGAGTTACCAAACAGACTCTGCTCTTGGTCAACAGCTGGAGTCAGACTCCAGTGGCGTCCACATGTCCCAGCCAGACAGAACTGGCATCGGTGACATTACTCAGACACACTGTGAACAGGTGAGACCTGCAAGGACTGAAGCCGACCCAGATAGTGGGGCATCATCAGAGCGCGATGGCGAGGATTGTGAGGAGAGAACTTCCTCTCCGTCTCGCAGCCTTCTGAACCCGTACTGTGAGGAGAGTGAGCAGTACGAGGGAGAACTGAAACAGGAAGAGGAGTTGGAAACAGAGTGGGATGTGTACGACCAATCTGAGCCGAGTTTGGACAGTAGCGAGGGAGTGCTTATGGGTCACTCCCCTGAGCCTCCGCAAACGGGTGAAAATGAAATCGCTGATGAATGTACACAGGATGTTGACGCTCAAACTTCCTGTGAAGAAGAGCCGGTCCCCTCAGAGATTTCCAATCCTGTTGAGGCAATGACTTGTGACACAGAAGGGACATGCTTTGTGTCAGAGATTTGTGTTGTCCCCACAGATGTAGTCTCAGGCCTGGACATGCCTGGGCAGCAAGACTCCGATCTGGAAACTTCAACAGAAGTGAAAGCTAGCACCCCAAAATTAGACTCCGTTCCTCTCGTATACCTTCGACATACAGACTCATCCCCCCCTTCCTCTTTACCTCAGTCCCCTCCTAAATCGGATTGTCATGGTGCTGGGTTGGATGCTAAAGACTCTGAGGCTTTTGTGATATCCGATAGTTTTGTTTACCTGGCTGTATCTGCACCTCCCCTGTACCCCAACAACGGTCCCCCTTCTCCACTTGAAGACTCGATTCCCCCGAGTCCTGTCCCCAAACCTCCCTGTTGCCCAGACCCAGAGGAGGAGGGAGCCTTCCTCTCCCCTGACAGCTTTGTTTACATGGCGGCACCCGAACGGCCCCAACCTGGCCCCTCAGATGGTTGCTCGGCCTGCGAGGACACTCAGGAGCTGGACTTGGACTCGTACTCCGAAGGGACCCAGTCTGGGATGGACGGGGTGGAGTTTGTCCTTGGCTCCATGACGGGGGACAGTGACTGGGAGTCCGACAGTTCTGCTCTGGACTTTCCTCCTCTCGTGTCCACAGACCAGGTCTGGGACCAATTGGAGCCAGGTCTGCTACAGGGCCTATTCACACAGACAGAGACAAGCCAGGCGCAGGCCTGTAGACCTCAGGAGGACAGGTCCCAGCCGGGGGCCACCGCCTGTCACACAGACCCCTTAGAATCAGGAAGAAGCTCTAAAGCAGAGAATGAAGCGACGACTATATTTCCAATTTCGGATACTGACGCAGAGGTATGCGCTCATTTACTAATTGTATGATAATTAATTTCCATATTAGACTGTATCTAGAACCTCTGTGGTACTGTGAGTCTGTATGTATGTATTCAGTCTGTCTTATCATTCATTGTGCTGGTGATGCAAGATGACACAGTTGAGTGAATTGAGGTAAACTGCTAATTTAATAGTGTAGTCATTATGTAACAAGGGATAAGACATAATTGAGAGAAATTGCATCTGAGAGCTGGTTTACTTAGCATTTATATATTTACCAGAGTATACCAGAGTGATTTGAAACAGATATAGTACTAGCATGTCGTGCCAAGTGGAGAGAAAGTATTGAATTGAGCAACAGAGACGCTGGTTTATTGGTTTGTTTAGCCCAAAAAAAGATGTGAGTAAAAGCGTGGAAAGTCAAAATCTGTTTTCAGCAATGAATGCATTAGATGTGGACACACAGGGCCGGAGCGTGGAGAAAGAATTGGGTCGGGTATCTGAGCGTACAGTGTAACAG
The DNA here is from genome assembly GCA_023566465.1 of Cottus gobio. Lineage (NCBI taxonomy): Eukaryota > Metazoa > Chordata > Actinopteri > Perciformes > Cottidae > Cottus > Cottus gobio. The sequence continues at coordinate 20,539,383 of CM042231.1, read as the reverse complement.
ATGTAGACATAGCATGGAAAATGTATGTGGGAGGGTGAAGTTATGTAGACGCCATAATTAGCTAGTTGTGTTTCTGTAGTGGGGCTTTAAACGATTGCAATATGATGCTCAGAGGGGGTTTTGCTGCTTATGGGAAACTACCCTCAGGGTCACTCGGTGTGTGTGTGTGTGTGTGTGTGTGTGTGTGTGCGCGTGCTTGCATGTGCGTGTGTGTGTGTGTCAGTGCTAATCTGCAGTGCCTGCACATGTTTGAGATCGATCACATGTTTATAAGAGCAGTGTGTGGCACTTATGATGCCGATCTCAAGTACAGAGTTTCCAGCATTTATCTTAAGGGCGCTATTGTTGTGTTTACACTGTACGCATATAGAGCACAGAGGAGTAGATGGATTATGTGTCCATAAAAAGGCATGGGTGCTGTGGTGTTCACAGAATTCGTGAGAAAGGTCGCCGTTTTGTATGCGGAGCGAGACTTCTGCACTTTCACTGTTTGGGTTTGAGAGAATGTAATCAGTATACACACACAGTGACTGCTGTACACGGATCTGAAATGGATATCCTACGTATGAATGCTGCACGATTAGCATGTCGGGGACCTGACACACGGGGCCGTCGGCCTGTCTGTATCAGACCCGTCCCTCTGCATTCATCTGCCCTCAGCCTCCGTTTGTGTAGTAGTCTCTGCCGTCCACCTGTGTTTGACCGTGAATGTATATTCTGGTGGTAAAAGTTGTGTGTCCATGTAGATTATATCTACAGATATGCTGTCGTGCTTTTCTTGGAGCTCTGCTTTAGCTCAGCGTTTGACCCAGATTCACCTGATCTGAACCCTGTTTTTTGTTTTTGTTGTTGCGCACAGACTCTGAATTTAGCTCGTTTTTTTGCAGCCCATGAGAGGATGGTTCCTATTTAGAAAATTGGAAAATCTGGGGTTATGGATATTATGTCTGATTTCCATTACCAAAGTTTACTCCATTCCAAACCCGTTGGTAGAGGTTTAATGTCAGGCCTAATAATTTCTGTGCTCATCATGAACAAGCAGTGTTGGTGGCCACTGATGGTCCCACGCTGATGTCACAGACCCCTGGTCCTCTTTGATTACATAACAGTTGCCGTCAGCCACAAACCAATTACCTTTTTCTTCATGTGTGTTTGGGAGAATGTCTGTCTGTCTGTTTGGGTGTGTAAATGATTTTTGCCTCTTTATGTGTTATAAGTAGTCTGCAGTCACAGCATCTTTGGCTTCAGTATGATGTAATCAGATGTCCCGTCTACAACAGATCTAACAGAGTTATAGCTGCACAGAGTGATCGGTATAGACGTCACGTTTGATCTTTAAGTGAAGAAAAAAATGTCAGACGTTGGAAAGAAAAATATTTTGATGTAGAGCCGTCGAAAAATGTGTTACTTACTACTTGTATTTTGGAAGCCAAGCCAAAGAAGAAACTTTTCACAGTCAACTTTTCTAGGCTGATGATACTTAGCTCCAATTCAAAGTTTTATCCCCAAAACACACAACTAGCATTCAATAATTCACACTTTCTCTCACAATAAATAATTAGCTATTTCTCATCTCAAGCTGTGCATATCATTATTAACATGCGACCACGGAAACAGGTTCTTTATTTTGCTGACACATGCTCGACATGCACTTTTGTTTTGCGGTGAAATCCCCATTTGTTCAGCCGTGCTCTCTCTCCTCAACTGACTCCCCCTCTCCCCCTCCATGCTCGGATGGTGTTGTTGCCGAGATAAGGAGGTGAGAAGTAAATACTGAGGGGGAGCTGCCTTTGCCAACATGGCTGCACAAACAGTGTGCGAGGCTGTCTGGGGAATATAAACTTAGAGATCTGATAAGAATGTGCCAGCGCTTAACACTGTACTCTGTGGCCTGTTGACGGTCCTGTCTTCTGCTCTCCGTTGTTTGTCCACTGACCTGTCTCACCTTTCCTCACATCTGTTTGTCTGCCTCTTCTTATTTCATTTCCTTTTCAGTTATTTCTATTGATAATCCAAAAGCAAAATACACCACGCCATTTTTAAGTGAAGTTATGGAGAGGACGGATAGACGCACTGAAAGACAAAGAGGCAGACACAAAAAGAGCAGTGACAGACGACATGGAGGTTGGATGGAGGAAGCCATTGTTTCCTCGGGGGGGGAGCACCTTTTTAGCACCGCGTGAGGCTTTGGTACAGCGATAAGAGAGCCACGCTGGCAGGCGGACGCAAACAGAAGGTCTTTGAATTAATATGGAGCTCGTTTTAAGGCGCAGTGTGCGTACGCGCGCCCCACAAACAGACAGACAGATGGACGAGCCCAGCATGCTGTTTGGTGAAGTGGGGCGAGGGAACGCAGACAGACTGACCGACCGGTGGCAGGTTGTAGCGCACATTTAGAGGAAGGCAGAAATGGCATTCACAGCCCATACAATGTTTAAAGGGTCCTCAACTGAAAGCCAAGTTTCAACACACAGCATACATACAAAATGACTTATTTCTGCAATGCAGTGAAAGGTTTCTTAAAGTCGAGATTAAATGAAAAATGCCCTTTTAACCCTTTTTGGATCACATCCCCCATAGCAAGTCTGTCTTTCAATCAGAGGATCGGTGGTTCGATCCCCGGCTCCGCTAGTCCATGTCAATGTGTCCTTAAACAAGACACTTAACCCTCATTGCTCACCGTTGCTGTGTCTATGGTCTACTGTATATCATGTAAGTCGCTTTGGATAAAAGCGTCAGCTAAATGTAATGTAATGTAGAACAGAAGCTAGAGATTCTGTCCACATGGATGAGCACAGAGCATAGTTTGTATGCAGCCCAAACAGATGTGGACTGTTGCTGCACTGCATATTTATACTTCAGACGTGCTTTCCTGGAAGTAGGCAGCTTTTGCTATTTTTGTGTATTAGTTTTGAAGTCCACCCATGAGGTAGTAAAAAAAAAAAAAAAAAAAACGTGCTGAATTTATCATCTAGATATGAGTAACCTCTGAAAAAAGGCAGGGTGGAAACAAAAAAAAAATTATCTTTGTCCATGACCTCCCGGTTTGGAGGAATATGGTATGGAATTGGATGGAATTACAGACATGGCATATTGACTCGGAATTAAAATCACAGACGTCCTCCACAATTATTACAAATTACTAGAGGTCCCCAGGTCATACTAGTCCCATGCGAATAGAGCTTAACTGTGCGAAATCTGCAGTACCCAAATCATGTTTTAATACAAGACGGAATAGCAGGAGCAAACATCGGGGGTGGGCTTTGAAAGAAAGATGTGGAACAGAGAGAGCGAGAGACAAAACGGGGGACAGAGAAGCAGGTGGCTCCAGGTCCGCCGCTAATACATTTATGTTTTGATTGATGTGATAATTCTGGTTCTGAGCAACCGCCTCCGGGAGAAACATGCGAAAAAGACCAGAAGGGGGGGGCACACAGAAAAGCATGAAAGCAAATACGGGAACGCGTTGATCTCCTTCTGGGATTAAAATGCAGATGCACTTCAAATGTACAAAAAAAAGACAGGATTTTTACATATTTTAGTCCCGACATCACCCTGTTCTCTCGCAGCAAAATCAGTGAGACCACAACGCTCGTGTGTCTCCCTGTCTTTGTCCGTCCCACTGGGAGCTGATTAGCAGCCCAAAAATGCCCCAAAAATATGGGAAGAGCGGGAATGGTATGTATGAAGGGGAAACAATGAGTGTGTTTGAACAATCGCATTAAAGAGAAGAGGAGAGTAAGGTTTGAGCCAACGCGCTTTGAATGCAGAGCACATTTGCATGATATTTGTATCCGTTTGTTTATGTTGGAATAAAACCATTAACCCCTTCATCCTGTGTCTGGGATGGGTCAGTCCTCACTGGTAAATGCGCCCGGGGAGGGAGGGAGGGGGGTGGCGGGGTGTGAAGGAAAAGCAACATGGTTCAGAATGTCTGGTTTTCATTTATCAGTTTTAATAGAAGGCCGGTCCCGTCCGCCTGCTTAATTTCCCCTTCTCCGGTCGAGTGCAGCTTTAGAGGCAAAACAGTTTTTTTTTTGTTTTTTTTTACCACTAGCTCGTTTCATGATCACATGGTTATGGAAATCAGTTGTGAAGGGAGAGGAAGATGAAAGGAGAGGACGCAGTTCAGAGAGCTACTTTGAAGCTCTGATAGCACATTGGAGAACTCGGTGCAACACCCTGCATGCTCCAAATTTCTTTGAGATACAGCTTCTGGATGCATGCACATATTTTCTTCTTTATTTTCTCATATTTCCGCAGCAGCATGTGTTTCCATATGCTGTCTCTGGTAATTATCTTTTCTGAGCGACTTGTTTCCTCATCTCTCTGGGTTAAGAAACTGATTGTCCTTGAGGGAGGTTTTGGCCGTGCGTCATCAGCACCGTTATTCCTCTCCTCTGTGTTATTGGCTCGACAGATGACTGCTAAATATAAAGCATCCACACATGTTCATGTCCAGCAGACACGCAGTCGGTCCACAGGCTCCACAAAGAGTCGACTCCTGAAGGGAGTTACAATTACAGGTTCCAGTGAGAAAACCCCAAGATTTGGTAATTTAGCAATTTACGAAGCCTTAACCAGCCTGCGCAATAATGAAGAATTATTGCGCAGAATTTCATTTATAGATACCTTTTTTGCAACTGCCTATTCACGCATTATTGGTAAGAAAATTCTAATTGAAAATAAATAAACAAATACGGAGCTGTGGGGAGAGGCATAGTATTCCAAGAATTTAAAAACATCTAGAGTTTAGGTGGTACATTTACGAGAAAATAACTTTTCTTACTATTCTCTGAGATTATAAAGTCAGACATTTGCAAGAAATGTAGTAGTAGTAGTAGTAGTAGTTAAACCGGTGAGTGCAAAATTTTGTCAGAATATTGACATGTATTTATGTTTCTAAAAGGACTCACGAATGTAAGTTTGACTTTATAATCTTAGAGAATATCCATGTTTCTTTTTTCACGTAAATTTACGACTTCAATCTAAAAAATGTAGGTTCGTATTTTTTTTTCTTTCTACCTACAGTGGTCCGGATAGGTATTTTATTCTCAGTCGAGATTTGAAAATGTCAAACTTGTGAGTTGTGAGAGTAAAAACAGCCAAAATTAAACTTTTATCCACAAATCACAGATAACCAGGCAAAAAACCCTCAGAGAGATGAGTGATGAGAGGTAGAGGAGGAGGGGAAGGGCTGAAGGATGACAACTACTGCACTGAGTTAGCGCAGTCAAGAGTGTGTGCGTGGCTGCGTGCTGGGCTGAGGTGGGGAAGAATGACAAGTATTTGGGACCTTTTCCAGAGCTCTGGTTTTACTGGAGACAACCGCACAGAGAGAGCGAGAACAGAGAGAGAGGGCGGCTGAAAGAGAAAACAGTAACAGAAGAAGAAGAGGGCAGAGTAAGCACACACTGCCAAAATCAAGTTCATATACATCCAAGTGTATGTATAGAATGAATAGATGTTTGTTTCTTTACCCTATGTCTGACACACACACACACACACCAGGATAAGGCATAGTAGGGTGGAGTGGGTCATGGCTACAATCATTGTTATTCTGGCTGACAGACTTCCTGTTCCAAACAACTCATCACCACAACACAGCTGTGTCCAAACTGGACTGGAACACGCACTCACTCACTCACTCACTCACTCACTCACTCACTCACTCACTCACTCACTCACTCACTCACTCACTGCTCATTCACATTGAATCAGATCCCTACCTGTAGAACACATCTATTTTATACACACATGCATGGATTAGGAACTACGTGCACACACTCGCACAAAGCCCTGGCATGGAGAACCTGTAGTTTGATTCCATATTCAAACCAGATGAGCAGAAAACCTGTAAACTCTTTGCTCACGGCCCGCTGCACAGACTCGGACACACGTTCCAGCATCAGCCAGTCCACCACACCCACTTAGCATGTCTGTAAACATCGTCAACGCGCCATGCTTCTCAAGTCTAAGGTTCTAAAGCTTTTCAATGCAGAGGGATGTGTTCTTTCAAATTCAAAACCTTTCATTAAGACTTGATTTGACGTTTAGCATTTTATTTTGAAATCATCAAAGTGGAAACTTTCACATTCTCTACTTCAAGGGGCGACTGTGGGTCAGTGGTAAGCAAGTCCGACTTTCAATCAGAGGATCAGTGGTTCGATCCCTGGTTCCGGTAGTCCATGTTGTTGTGTCCTTGAGCAAGACATTTAACCCTAATTGCTCACCATTGCTGTGTCTATGGTTTACTGTATATCATGTAAGTCGCTTTGGATAAAAGCGTCAGCTAAATGTAATGTAATGTAATATAACCTCAAAGATAGACTGATATTCTATTTATTTTTTGTATTATTCATACTGGTGTTTTGCTTTTATTTTTGTGGTCAATTAAGAATTATGTTTAACTTGCTGAAATTTGCAGTCACTCTAGTCCCATTGCCGATCCAGCGCTCGGCTGTTCGCTGGCTGTTTATCGGAGGGCGTAGGAGTGGTTTATGGGAGATGGAAAAAGGTAGTGTCACAATGGTTTTTAGTTTTTGTGATGAAACGGGGGAAGAAGCATTTCTAGTTCAGATGTCTTTCTTTCAGTAGTGGTTTGTTACTATTTGACTGTGGGAAACTCACAACTGTTTTAGCTTCTTGCAGGCCATAGTGGGATTCACTGAAACCCAAACCTACATTTTACCTCACTTTAACTGCACCCCTTCAGTATTGTCACACCAGCTATTTCCCCCAGGCATTGGATTTACCAAAGTGTGTGTGTGTGTGTATAGACATGCACATCTGGTCATGTGTGTGTCTTTGTGTGGCCTTTGGGGTTTGGCTGCCAAAGCATTTTAAACCACCAGACTTAATTCTCCCTCTGTGGGCCTTTTCTGAATGTCAGTAAATGTTTTCATGACGGCGACCCCCCCCCCCCCCCCCTCAACCCCCACCAACATTACAGACTCAAGACCCCCATTTGTCTGGATTTTGTCCCAGAAACGGCCGAAACAAAAGAAATTTCATCGCAGTAATTCCAGTGTTCCCACTGGTCAGGAGACTGATGGATTAATGTGATTAATGTGTAGTGAAAGTTGTTTAGTGGATTTTGTTGGACATTGCAGGGTGGTTTAAAGGAATTTAGCAGAATGCAATGTTTATTTCTCACATCTATTGCATTCCCTGTTGGTTTTGGAGTTGTATTAAAGTAAAAACAGACCGTTAACCATTTTCAAAAAACAACATGAACAAATGAAGCAGGAACAAGATTTTCTCGATCAGGGATCTGCAATTTCGTGCTTCCTTGTGTTGTGTTAGGGATGCAGCTAAAGGTTCTTCATAGATCCCATGTACACCCACTTCCTCCTCGCTAACCTACCAATCTACAGAGTAGTGCACCCGTCTCATTTACAACCACTACAATACAATACTGTGTGTATTGAGATGCAGTAGTGGCTCAGATTTGCTATGACAGAGTATTGGCTGTTGCTTCATCTTTTTCGGGGCCCGGGAAGTCAAGTCTGGTTGTCTTTAGTGTCGGGTGGCTGCCTCTATTGTCATCACAAGATGGCTCCAGCCTTCCACTGTGACGCGCGTGTGCGAGTAATGCGTTCAGACAGGCGAGGTTACATGTGTATTTGCTCTAAATGTGAGTCTGTGTGACGGCCCGCGTGTCAATTTGGGTGTGTGATTAAGTGAAGGTTTGGTGCAGCCGTGTGTGTGCGTGTGCATGTGTGTGTTGTCGACTCAGCCTTTTCTAGTCAGCCCCTTACTCGCCCAACTCTCTAATCCCCATAATCCTCTTCTCCCCCTCCTTTTTTTGTTCCTCCACCCTCATTTCTCTCCGTTCCTTCCTGTCTCCCGCTCCTTTTATCTCTGCACATCCCTCTGTCTGTCTTTTATCTCCTCTTATTCAGTCTCTTTTATATTTATATAAAAGAAAAGGTTTTATATATATATATTTGTTGTCACGCAGATTGAATGTTAGTTTATTTTTGACTTCTTTTGGTTTCAAATAAAACTAAGTTTAAACTAAGACCTTCTGTTGTTGTTGCTGAATGATTCAATGAATGGCCCTTCCTCTTCCAGGCTGTGGAGAGAGAGCAGGTGGACAGCATCCAGCCGAGGCTGCAGCACATCAACGCAGTGGGTCAGGGCCTGATCCAGAGTGCCGGCAAACACACCGACACCCAGGCACTGGAGCACGACCTGGAGACCACCAACCTCCGATGGAACTCACTCAACAAGCGTGTACGTCTCCGTATCGACTCAAACATGTGTCAGTGCGCCACATACGCTTCCTTTTCTCAACTCACAAGTCCGCCTCTCCTGTCCTCAGGTGGCAGAGCGCATCGCCCAGCTGCAGGAGGCCCTGTTGCATTGCGGGAAATTCCAGGATGCTCTGGAGCCTCTGCTAAGCTGGCTGAGCGACACGGAGGAGCTGGTGGCCAATCAGAAGCCCCCGTCTGCCGAGTACCGCGTGGTCAAGGCCCAGATCCAAGAACAAAAGGTATGATCAAATAGAACCCTCGCTCAATATCAGTGGAAACGCCATCTACTGTAGGTAATAGAATGGCTAGACTGACTCTGGATAAGTACCTCTTACAACCCCACAAAATACAATCCAGACACTCCCTTTTAGCTTCTGCCACCCACATCCTCCTCTTTGAAGTATCGGGCCAGCTCCTGTATGTGGAATTGAGTTTTCATATTTCTGGATATTTATTTTTTTCTTATGTTTTACATTATTGTGAGAAACCATTTTCTTTATCAAACAGGTGGAATGTAGACATCCTTGATATACAGATGTCCTCAGTGTCCTTCAACCACAAACAATAGATATTTGAATGACAAGCACGCACACGCACACGCACACGCACACGCACACACACACACACACACACACACACACACACACACACACACACATTTAATGATCCGTCTGCCTGGCATCGAAACGGCCCCAGTCTGCCAGTCAGACTGGCATAAAAACAGACACACACACGCATGGTGGATTTGTATTGTTTTCAGAGACTCTCGCTCACACACACACACACACACACACACACACACACACACACTTTTCCCCTGTTTACCCGACATACACTTCCTGTGTTTGTGCGCACGGGTGTGCTGCAGTCCCGACCGGCGATCAATCACACGTGTTTACATCCGTGACGGAGAGCGGTGTCACCGCTCGTCTGAGAAAGAGAGCGTTCACTGCGAAGGTGCATTCCAGGGGCGGAACCGAGCTGCTGGTTCAAAGCAGACGAGAGAGGCTGCTATCGGAGCAGGAAGGAAGCACGTTCGCGGATGTTGTTGTCGGATCCTAGAACAGTTGGATTGCTGGTCAAGTGCAGAAACGTTTGTTCTGTTCCAAACCTTTTAAAAGCAGCATTTAGCCTCAGTAAATGTTTAATAACTCATAGAGATATCGGCTTATATGCGCCATTTGGTGACACATTAATAACTATTTTAAAGAGCTAATAATTTATCAGATTTGTTTTCTTCCAAAACAAAGAGATGGTTATTAATGTTTCTAAAAGTTTAAATCTAGATTATATATGATATCTTCTTCCACACAATTTACCATGCCTCAAACATGTGTGCTGTAACACACATTTGCGAGATCAATCAAAATGTCAATACATTTCAATCTTAAATGACCAAAATGAAGAAACAAACGTTGCGCCTGTACAACCATGAACCAAGAGTTCGGTTGTAACTTAGTAAAGCCAGCATCCAGCTGCGGCCTGTAAAGCCCCACTGTGAGCGACATGCTCGCTTCCTGAAGCCACTCTCCCGCTAAGTGATTTGTATTTTTTTGTTTCCTTTTTATTTACATTTTGTGACAGACGGTTCGATAACATGCATGCCTTTCTCTTCCCAGCTGCTCCAGAGGTTGCTAGATGACCGCCGGCCAACGGTGGAGATGATCCGTGCCGAGGGAGAGAGGATCGCAGCCACGGCCGACACTTCGGACCGAGAGAAGATTCAGACCCAGCTCCAGAGTCTAGCGGAGAGATGGACCGACCTGCTGGACAAGGCCAGGGGCAGGTAGGTCTTTGCCGACTTGCCTGTGGATCGAGAAAAGAAACAATCAATATCAATACAGGCCTCATATTGCTCTTTTATGGTCACCACTTCCTTTGGATTCTAGTTATGTGTCTCATTGATTGTTAAGCAATTCTGTCCTTTTTATCATTAAAAAAAGCAACACATCTAACATCCCAGAAAGCAAAAGGTTAAAGATTTGTCTTGCTGTAAATATGTAATTGATGGCGGTTCTTTCTGCGTGTGGCTTCGTTGAGCAACACTGTACTAAAAGAAAGAATAGTCTCATTACTTCCTGTCCCTGTGGCCCGCAGCTCTGCTGTTCAACAAAATTATTCTTTTGGGGGTGAATGAGTACACACTCGTAAAGCACAGTGAAGAGGTTTCATATCTCTGATGATCTTGTGTAAAGTAGTCATAATATATTCATAAAACATTCATGGCGTGCAACTTTCTGTAAGGCATGGTGTCTCTGGAACGCATCACACTGTCTAGTATGAACTATTTTAAGTCTATACACACACGCTGCTTTCTTTATAAGCCCACTGTGAGACGCTTCAGTTTTTGCGCACAAAAAGACAGATGTGTGTTCTTAAAGCTTTGCAAAAGCACCCTCACGCAACAATAATCAATTTTATCTGTTTATGAAATTTTTTGGAAATGTAATAATATATCATGAAAACGCCATTTACATTGAATAAACTGCGTTTGTAAAAAAAAAAAAGGATGACAGCTGTTACGATGCAAAATCAGGTCAAAGTCGGGCAAAAACAATCTATGAAAGCAATATAACACATTGGTGTTATATTGCTTTCATAGAAATCTACTCCTCCCTCCCTCCCATCCTTCAGGCAGAGGCAGTTGGAGGAGCTGCAGGTTCTTGCTCTTCAGTTCCACGAAGCCCTGGAGCCGCTGGGAGAATGGCTCAGTGCCACCGAGAGACGCCTGAGCTCCGCCGAGCCCATGGGAACCCAGACGGCCAAGATCACCCAGCAGATCACCAAGCACAAGGTACCGTTTGGTGACCCCTGTTGTTACGGAGGAGGTTGACTTTTTATGTGCGTCAATGAGCAGGAGACCTTTTCTCGAACAGTGTCATCGTAATAAAAAAGACACCGTCCCCTAACCGCTGAACATAGTTAAAGGCTGGTTGAAGATGCTCTTAAAGGAGCAGTGTGTGGCCGTTTTTGTCCGTTCTGGGCTACTCTAGACACATGAAGGTACAACATGAAGGGCTCATTTTAAGCTAACAAAAGATCTTTCAGTTGATAATACAGTAATGAAAACATGGTTCTTAAAATTATATTCTATTTATGGTAACAGGTGCCCCTAAATGCTACACAGCTGCCCTTGAATGTAAAGTAAAGGCTGAACATTGCTCATTCATTAGATTTACTGTTGTTCCAGTTAAGAATATACCTGCTGACTTACTTAAATATTGTTGGTATTCCAGTTACATTGTTTGAACTGAATAGTGCCCTAAAATAAATTCACAATGGCAAACACTTAACCTACACGTAACTCAACTGAAGATCAGTCATTTCCAACTCAAACAACCTTTAAGTCCATTTCAAATTTGTAGTTTTCATTCCAGTGATTTTTTTTTGTTATACTCATTGATGTTTATGATATTCGTTTTTTCTATGATTTGTCATTTGCATGCTCATATTATGAGTTTTTATCCATCTTTTTTCTGTTTTGCTGTTCTTTTCTCACTTCCTTTCACCCTCAAACAAACACAAACACACACACACACACACACACACACACACACACACACACACACACACACACACACACACACACACACACACACACACACACACACACACACACACACACACACACATACATACACATATACCTCCCAGGCGGTCCAAGAGGACGTGTCCTCGCACCAAGCCGAGGTCGACCGCCTCGAGTCTCTCAGCCAATCGCTGACGCCGCTCAGCTGTGCGGCCGATCGCGATTGGCTGAGCGAGCGAGTGGGGGCGTTGAGGTCGGGTCACTCGGAGCTCACCGATTGGTGCTCCCGGCGTGCAGGCATGCTGGAGCAGGCGCTGGCTAACGCCCAGCTGTTTGGGGAGGATGAGGTAGAGGTGCTGAACTGGCTGGCGGAGGTGGCTCAGAGGCTGGGTCAGGTCTCCGTCCACAGCTACCAGCATCAGCTGCTGGCCGAGCAGCACAAACACGCTCTGGTACGACTTCATCAACACACTCCAGTTATTCCTCACAAATTCCTCATGGGGACAGCAGTTCATCATTTATTAGGGAAAGGGCTACAGTATACGTGTATCATTGTGTATATATATCTATACATATATATATATACTATATATATATATATCCTTTTTTTTTTATTAACTATTAACTTTAATTTAACTATTTAATATTTTGACTCAAGTAAATGCTCAATACATAGATTCATCATTAAAATATCAAGTAAAAAAAACAAACTCCCCTTCATTTCCATCAGTACCTTTGTTATATTATCTTTTGCTCCACTACTACAAAGCAAAGACATGCAGCACAAACACACTGCTGTACTTTCATGACTTGAATCTTCTTTGAACAGTTAAAAAAAAGGATGCACACTGTAGGACTTGGGAAAATATCTTTAGTGTTCTTGTTCTAACTTCTACGCGCGCTCTCTCCCCCTCAGTCTCTAAATGAAGAGATTGTGAGCAGGAAGAAGACAGTGGACCAGGCCATCAAGAATGGACAAGCCTTACTAAAACAGACCACAGGTAACCTCCAACTCCTCACCTTTCTCTCTGTAAATCCTAAATTTGTTCTTTTATACATTAGCATCCAGATTAATGAAGCTGATATTCTGTATTCTCTGAATTCAGAACATCCCGTAGTTGTTGTAGATCCACATCCAAACCACACATGTTTACATCTCTCTGTGAAACTGTGACATCTGGTCTTATCATCATATTAGCCCCGCTGCTCACTAGCTCTGTTGTCGTTGTTGTTTTACCTCATGAATGCACTTATTTAAACAAATGAGAGGGACAACATGAGGGACGCTGTAAGATCATGTTTGTTATGGTGAATAGAATGAGATGTTAGAATTAAGATCCAAATTGGTGTGCACAAACTGTTTTATTTTACTAGTTAATGATAAACATCCCAAAAATGTACATATGAAAGTAAAGAACCAAGAAGAATAGGTAAACATTTTTTTATTGTTTTTTACTTTATCGGAATAAAAGAGTAGAGAAAAAAAGATTACAGTAAAACTAGAAATGGAAGAAGTAGGTCTTCTTCTATACGCTGTTGCATCCGGACGGCTCGCGCTGACGAGCTTCACGACAGCATCGTGATGACCCGCGACCCGACCTGCGTGTCCTCCTGCAGGCGAGGAGGTCCTCCTGATCCAGGAGAAGCTGGACGGCATCAAGTCCCGCTACGCCGAGATGACGACCGGCAGCAGCAAGGCCCTCCGCACCCTGGAGCAGGCCCTGCAGCTGGCCACGCGATTCGCCAGTGCCCACGACGACCTCAACCAGTGGCTGGACGGCGTGGAGGCAGAGCTCAGCAACGTGGAGCCCGACGCCACGCCCGCCTACCAGGACAGACAGAAGGTGGGTGGAGAACAAGCTGGAAATCTATTTATTTTTGTAACGGGTTTGTAGAAATGAAGGAAACTGTAAAAACCCAATTAGAAACTTCCAGCAGCAACTTATTTGTGTCTTTTACATTCAGGTTTTGTCTCAGACATTCAGAAACAACTCCCGCTTTACAAAGTGATTGATGGGGCCCTCGACTGTATGTAACCAATGTGTTTAGTTGATAAAATGTTAAACCGCATTTTAAATATGATTTTTATTTCCCATAATAGAATAAATAAACATATTATTTGAAAGGAACAGCTAATTTGATGACAGCGCCTGTCTCTGATGACATTTTCAGACGTTCCAGTATCCACCCACCCACATTTGAGTTACCATAGTAACATAGATATATTTTTTTGGGAACTCAATAACAGTCTACTGTTTATAAACGCTATTCAAAATGAATGCTTTTTTAATGCGACACTGACATCCACTTTTTTTTCACTGTACGACATTTTCAGCTTTTATTTTTTAATAATCAGTTTGGCATAAAAACAAATTGCCTGAATGCCATTTGGTCCCTTTTAGCAGCTTTTTATTTGTTAAAATAATCCCTCACTTCCACTTTTGCAGGAGCTGAAGCAAGTGTCGGCGGAGAAGCGCTTGGTGTTGGACACCGTGAACGAAGTGGGCAACGCCCTGCTGGACCTGGTGCCGTGGCGGGCCCGCGAGGGCCTGGACCGCCTGGTCGCTGATGCCAACCAGCGCTACCGCCAGTCCGATGAAACCATCACTCAGCGGGTGCAGCTGGTACAAGCTGCCATCCAGAGGTCACAGCAGGTACTGCAAGTGGTTTTAACCCACGTTAATGTTCTATAAGACTGGGTCTCTTTTACTGTGACTACTTAAACCTGCTAATCGCTGACTCCTCCCTCCAGTACGAGGAGGCAGTGGATGCAGAGCTAGCCTGGGTCACGGAGACGGAGCGCAAGTTGGCGTCTCTGGGGCCGCTGAGCCTGGAGCCAGACGTGACTGTTGCCCAGATGCAAGTGCAGCGGGCCTTCAACATCGACATCATCCGACACAAAGACACCGTGGATCAGCTGCTCGGCTCCAGAGACGACATCCTGGAGACGTGCAGCGACGGCCAGAAGGACGCACTGATAGTGAGTCACTGAACATGAAGGGATTTAAGTGTGTGAACATGGGTAACAGGGTGAGGACTGACTGTGTGAGGGACACAACTCTCACAAGTCAACTGTGGAAAGTGCAGCAACTATCTTCACGTCTTCGTCTTTTTTGTCTCCGTCAGGTGAAGACGGATTCCCTCAGTGCTCGTTACGACGGCGTGAGCCAGAGCCACAGTGAGCGCTTCTCAGCCCTGGAGCAGGCCCAGGTTTTGGTCGCTCGGTTCTGGGAGACCTACGAGGAACTGGAGCCATGGTTGGGCGAGACCGAATCCCTCATCACCCAGCTGCCACCGCCGGCCATCGACACGGACGCTCTCAGACTGCAGCAGGACCAGATGAGGGTGAGAGGATACAGAATATTTTCTCTCTCAGCTTTCTGACCTAAAAAGTGTCTATTTGTGACATGTTCTTAATTTCCTCTCTCTGTCCTTGCACTTGCCTCTTTAGCTGCTCAGGGAGTCCATTGCAGAGCACAAGCCCCACATCGACAAGCTGCTGAAGATCGGGCCCCAGCTAGCCGAGCTCAGCCTCCAGGAGGGGGCCACGGTGACACAGCGCTACACCGAGGCCGGAAGGCGCTACCTGGCCATCAAAGAGGGGGTCAAAGGTCGTGCAACAAACTTAGACGAGGCTGTGTCCCAGTCTGCACAGGTGCGTCACTGAGGACTAATTGCAAACCGTTTTAATGCTAATGTGTTCTAACTGCAGACCTGGGTCTAATAGTTTTTTATTTTATTTAATATACTTGGGTACCAGGCAGAAGGCCAGTCAGAAGGCTTTCATGTGAGTTGATTGAAAGTCAATTTAGTAAACTCAAATTACATTTAGTGTATAAATTACCTTAATTTGTAGAATTTGTGAATGCCGTTTGACCCAGGTCTGTTCATAGCATGACAGACGAAATGTGATGATGAAGCCGCATGAGGTCTCCGTGTGCGTTTGTGTGTCTGCTGCTGGAAGTCAGAAGTTCAGTGAAAGCTAAGATTCATTTAGATTTGCATTTACTTTGTTTTGTATATTTAACATTAGTTTATATCTTGTGTTTAAGAGCTGATACATACAGCTAGCAGTTTGTAACCTTGCTGTATCATTTACTTCGATTTGTCTCTTATCACATCGTGTCGTCTTTTGGTGCTTGTTTTCTATATGGTTATGTGACTTTCTCTTCGCGCTTCATCTCATGAGACACCATTGAATCACCTGTTGTTGCTGCCGTCAATATTGCCTGACAGTTTGTACTCTGTGCATGTCTCTGATTTAACTCATTGTATTGTTTCTCCACCCTCCGCCCCCTTGTCAAACCCAATTCATGTGTCTTTTCCTCCACCTGCACCTCCACACTGTCCTCATCCCTCACTCCATCCTAAACCACCCCCCTCCTTGTCTCTCCTCATTTAACCTTAATCTCCCTCATCACGTCCACCACTCGTCCTTGCAACCCTCCACCATCCACACCCTCGTTCATTGTGGATGTGCTGTGTGTGTGTGTTACCCTCACCTCCCCCACACGCCATCATTTTATTCATCGTCACTGCTCACTGCAATCACCCAGCTCGTAGAGGTAAGACCACTAACTGACAGCATCAAACTGGCACTCGAGGTGCGGTTACACCACATGATTTAGTTGACTAATCAAATATGAATCTCTACTAATACTAATACTAATCAAGTACTAATCTGACCAGATGACGTAATAATTTATGCAGTCAGTTTATTGCAAAGGGTAAACGTTGTCTGGATTATTACTGATCCAAAGAATTCTTAAATTTGAGATTACCAATTAAATCTCCACTTAAAGGAACAGTTTGGATTCTTTGAAGTAAGGTTGTATTCGTTACTTCTCCCTATTAGTCAGTGTATTTACATACAGTTTGGAGAAGCAGAGACAGCTAAAATAATCCAAATCAATTTAAGTGAACACTATATTCTGAATATTTTCACTGCTTTACCTTGACATCAGGCAGCCATCTCCAGCTGGACTATCTATGCTCTCTTCAGAGGCACAAGAATCCTTTGACAAAAATGAGAGCCGCTGGTCTACCGCTGCCTTCTCGAGTTAGTTTGTTTGTGTTATGGTGTGGCTTTGGTGAATTCGAATAAACTCCTTAAACCATCAAAATCACTCAATATTTCAAACTAACCGATGGAGGAAGCGGGGCATGAGATGGATGAGTACCTCAGTCAACTCCACTTCAAAACATTTGAACTATCCCTTTAAGCCTGATATAATCTACATAAAGGTCCAAACCATGTGTCTGCCAACTCTAAATCTGTTAGGAAACGTCCCTGTTGTGTAGGTTTGTTGACTTGTATTGGGCCTAGTCTAAAACTGAGACGCACTTCCCAGTAATGTTTTAGTCTCAGACTAGGCTTGATTGATGTCCTTGATAGCTGTCCTTTTGTATCACTTGTGGCTAGATGAGATTTGTTTATCAATGTAGCAATCAAGCAATCCGATTTTCTTCGTATGCATGAAGGAAAACCCGTCACCTCACTAGAAAGTGTACCATATTTGTCCATGGACTGAATGTAGTGGATTAGCAGCTCCCTCCCGTGTGGTAGATCCAGCTTTGTCTGATTTGCACAGCCTGGATGACACGCTGAACGTGCAATACTGAGATATCAAAAATTGTCAAAGAACTGTCCTGCTGTTCTACATCCCCTATTGAAATCAGATATTTGATAAATGATTCAAGAAAAGCCTAAAAGTTCTGCCACAGATGGCTGACCACCCACATCATATCTCAGTATTTTCCCACTTTCAAAATGTCAACCGGCTGTCAGAAACCCAGCCCCCTCAAAACACTCTCTCCTCTCAATAATACTTTATTCCAACTCTGCTTTTGTCCCCAGTTTCACGACAAGATGGACCCTCTGTTGGAGACCCTGGAGGGGGCGGTCCAGCGGCTGCGGCAGCCTCCCCCCGTGGCGGCGGAGGTGGAGAAGATCAGGGAGCAGCTGGCGGAGCACCGAGCCCAAGGGCTGGAGCTGGACAAACTACTGCCGAGCTTCTCCGCCCTCTGCGCCCGCGGAGAGGAGCTCATTGGGCGAGCCGCCCACGACGATCCGGCCGCTCAGGGTGAGAGTCTGGGACGGGTCTGACGTGTGCAGGACAGACAAAACACATTTAAAACGGCAGACAGGCCACACAGTCCATATGTCACAACAAGATGAGGGATTTGGTATTTCATTTAAAATGGAGAAGTACTGGCTTCAACTGGAGCAAAACATCACACGATCGAACAAAACAGACATCAGAAATTAGAGTGGGTCAGAAGATGGGTCGCACATAACAGGTGTCTGTAAATATTATTATTTTGGGCCCAAGTCCAACTAGTTTGCTCACTGAACAATCAACTGGCCAGTGTAAGTCACTGTGTTATTGGCACAAAGCCAGCGGGCCAGACCAGACCTTGTTGAATCTTGAAATGCAGTGAGTCTCTGCATATAGCTTCCAATCACACACACACACACACACACACATACACACATCTTTGTTTTATTGACCTCTGAAGGACTCCATCGTCCACGCTTTGGGAAAATATAAAAGGCCTCTCTGTGCAGCAATAGTGTGAGTGTGAGACTTAACTTGCCACTAGATGGCGAAATTCAAACAAAGAAAACATTATTATTGCTTTTCTTCACATGACATGAAGAATACTAAAGAAGTGATTTTCCTCAGTGTTCCCATTGTTATCCCACTTGCTTTTCTGCAGCAGCCTGTTTAAATTCAAACCCCTCTCTCCTCCAGCCGTTCGGACCCGCCTCCTGCGCCTGCGCTCCCTGTGGGACGAGATCCGGCAGCGGGCCGAGGAGCGGGAGGGGAAGCTCAACGACGTTTTGGACCTGGCCGGGAAGTTCTGGGCCGACGTGGCGGCGCTGCTGAGCACGCTCCGAGACTCCCAGGACATCGTGAAAGAGCTGGAGGACCCTGGCGTGGACCCCTCCCTCATCAAACAACAGATTGAGGCTGCTGAGGTATGGAGGGCACGAGGGGAGAAATGCAATCTGTAGTAACGTTTTTTTGTTTTTAAACTACTCAACAACTCTCTATCCTTCCACCAGGCCATTAAGGCCGAGACAGACGGTCTGAGGGAGGAGCTGGAGTTTGTCAGGACCCTCGGAGCCGACCTCATCTTCGCCTGTGGAGAAACTGAGAAACCTGAAGTCAAGAAGACCATCGATGAGGTGAGAAAATGAATGAAGTCAATTTGCTTCTGAAGAGATCTTTTTGTTTGCGTTGCACTCCGCTACATGTTGACCCACTAACACCACTTTCTGTCCGTCTCCCAGATGAACGCTGCCTGGGAGGGCCTGAACCGGACTTGGAGAGAGAGGATGGAGAGACTGGACGAAGCCATGACGGCGTCCGTGCAGTATCAGGACGCACTGCAGGTTTGTGCATCAAGTCTGTAGTTAACTGAGCCAGTTCCTATGTTTTGTGAGTGTGTGGTATTTTCACGTGACGCAAATGTTGTCCCGTTGATGTTGACGCAGTTCTTTCTGCATTTTTCTAGTCTATGTTTGACTACCTGGACAATGCAGTGATCAAGCTGTGCGAAATGTCGACTGTGGGAACTGATCTGGGAACTGTCAAACAGCAGATTGAAGAGCTTAAGGTTGGCAAGAGAGTCTCGTTACATTATCTTAAAACGATTTTTAGATACCCAGGGATCAGAAATGTATGAAGATCTACAACAAACATTACTCCTCCTTTCTTTCGTCCCGAGCAGCAGTACAAGGTGGAGGTCTACCAGCAGCAGATTGACATGGAGAAGCTGTGCCACCAGGGGGAGCTGCTACTGAAGAAGGTGTCAGACCATACTGACCGGGACATGATCCAGGAGCCGCTGACTGAGCTCCGACACCTCTGGGAAAACCTGGGGGATAAAATCACCCACCGACAGGTAATAAAACCACATGTGGCAGCGGTGATGCAGAGGAGTTAGTATCTGCATCACTGAGCGCAAAAAAAAAACCTGTACCAGGGAAATAACATTCTTTCACTGACCTCCGACTCTCAAAGTTAACGATGCTGGTCTTTGTCGCCATTCAGGAAGATCGCATGTGTTTGACAGCTGCCTCTCATTACAGTCTGAATATTTGAGCTCCTATTTTTAAGCTTGAACCTCTGTCTCTCCTCCACCACAGCACAAGCTTGAGGGCGCCCTGCTGGCCCTGGGTCAGTTCCAGCATGCCCTGTCTGAGCTGCAGGCCTGGCTCAACCACACACACACCATGCTGGACACACAGCGACCAGTCAGCTCTGACCCCAAAGCCATCGAAATCGAGCTGGCTAAACACCACGTATGTCTCTGTTTTGTTACAAACTGAAAAAGATGTATCTTTTGCCTCATCTTGTGAGTATTTCGTCTTGGTCCGGCTGACATTGTAAAGTGAAGACATATTGTTTCCTAAAGATAGTTTGACTCTTTACCGTTTGTGCTAATGAAACCGTCGATGCTCTGTGGCCCTGATGTGGTTGCTTTTCTCTTCTTCGGACACACAAGAATTGTTGGACTCTTGTGTCATTTTAGCTTCCAACAACTAGCTTGTAATTAATTTCTCTCTCCCTCCTCCATGTCCAGGTTTTGCGTAACGACGTTCTGTCCCATCACGCCACCGTGGAGAACGTGAACGGCGCGGGCACTGAGCTGCTGGAGTCCTCTCCCGGTGACGAGGCCAGCCACCTGAGGGACCAGTTGGACCAGCTCAACCAGGGCTGGGAGAGCCTTCTGCTCAAGACCCAAGAGCGGCAGAAGCTACTGGAGGCCGCCCTGCAGCAGGTACGGTGGAAGCAAAGTTAGATCTTAGTACTAATGACTAACAATGTAATATTTTCATGATACTCAAACTGATTAATTTCTACTGCGTAGGCTGAAGGTTTCCATGGAGAGTTGGAGGAGTTCCTCCAGTGGCTGAGGAGGACGGACAGCCAGCTGTCCGCTGCCAAGCCGACAGGCGGCCTCCCCGAAACGGCCAGAGAGCAGCTACAGCAACACCTGGTAACAGAGAATCCATCACACCTTTATGCTCAGACTATCATCCTCTACACACATCCATATACCTTAAGTCTAATAGACTTTATAAATGCAAACCGTCAAAGCCATTCACGTCTCTTCTGCACTTCTGCTTCATTTGTTATGGAAGTCACGAAGAAGTGAATGATGATGTCCACGTGCAAGGAGCAGATGCTCAGAGTATTAGCTTCCATATGATTGTCTACTAGCACAGAGAGACGTTTAGCGACTATGAATCTTTAACAGCGTCCATTGTTCCCAACCAGCCAGCAAGATACAACGACGCTCACGTTTTAGAGTCGATTCACATTTTCCGTCCTCTCCGTCTGCAGGAGCTTCAGGCCCAACTGTCCCAGCGAGCGGACCAGTACCACCGTCTGCTGGATCAAGGAGAGTCCATGCTGCTGGCTCGCGGAGGAGAAGAAGCAGGACCCGGTACCACCCAGACCCAGCAGAATCTGGCCATGCTGCAGAACAAGTGGGCCAGCTTCAACACCAAGATGGATGACCGAAAGGTAAGACGGTGACACCAAGAGAGGTTTTAATTGACCTGACTTGTGTTTTCTCTCTGGCTTCTGATGATTTGTTGTTTTGTTTTTACATTTAAACTCCTGAACCTCTCCAGGCAAAGCTGGAGGAGGCTGTTTCCTTGGCAACAGGTTTTCAGACCTCTCTGCAGGACACCATCAACTGGCTGACCCAGGCTGAGCAGACCCTAAACATGGCCCAGCCCCCCAGCCTCATACTGGACACTGTCCTCTTCCAGATCGATGAGCACAAGGTACTGGCCGTTCCTCAGTGACTAGAACCTGAAAGATGCATCAGTTGTTACATTTTTCCTGAACTCCTTCTGTTCCCAGGTATTTGTGAACGAGGTGAACACCCACAGAGAGCAGGTCCTGGCCCTGGAGAAGGCCGGCTCTCAGCTCCGCTTTGCCAGCCTGAAGCAGGATGTCGTTCTCATCAAGAACCTGCTGCTCAGTGTTCAGGCCCGCTGGGACAAGCTGGTCCAGAGGTCACTGGACCGCGGGCGACACCTCGATGAGGCCCGCAAGCGTGCCAAACAGGTACAGAACTGATATATTATAGGAAAAGGTGGATTAAATGCTGATGTTGTCCCATTAAGACCAAAGGCACAGTGATAAATCACTGACGACATGAAAATGAGAGATTTACATAAACATTAACTTCAGGCCTTAAATACAGCTCTGCTATTGTTGATAGCAGCTGTATTTTGGAAATCTAAAGTAATACTGCACAAAAAACTCATTGTAAGTCATTCTTGGTGATAGTCTCAGCTGAATTATACAATTAAGATAAACTGTTAATAAATCTAGGTTGCGAACATTTCATTTTTTAGAAAAGAGTTACATTTATATTGACCTCTTTCTGCGAGAGAGAATGTATGTATTTAAATAACAAGCTCTGTAACTCTCTTTCTTCAGTTCCACGAGGCCTGGAGGAAGCTAACTGACTGGCTAGAAGAGGCCGAGAAAAGATTGGACTCCGAGCTGGAGATCTCAAACGAGCCGGACAAGATCAAAGTACAACTGGCCAAACACAAGGTACTGCAAGACAGTTATTGCGTAAGTTTTCTCTTTTTTTCTTTTTTTTTGTCCCGGTCTACAAATCTTTCTTCCTCTCCTGTGCAGGAGTTTCAGAAAGCCTTGGGATCGAAGCAGCCGGTTTACGACACGACCGTGAGGTCTGGGAGGGCCATGAGGGACAAGGCTCAGCTACCGTCAGACACCCAGAAGATGGACCACCTGGTGGGAGAGGTCCGCGACAAGTGGGACACCGTGTGTGGCAAGAGCGTAGAGAGGTAAAGGGGATGACGGACAGACGATGGAACTGGCTTTCCCCCAGCTATTCATTACAGATGTGAATATGATTATTAACAGCTGTTTGTTTTCTCTCCTCCCTTCAGACAACACAAGCTGGAGGAGGCTCTACTGTTCTCTGGCCAGTTTGCGGAGGCTCTCCAGGCCTTGGTGGACTGGTTGTACCGGGTAGAGCCCCAGCTGGCTGAGGACCTGCCCGTCCACGGAGATCTGGATCTGGTGTCCAACCTCATGGACTCGCATAAGGTGGGTAAACAGAACCGTACTCGTTGAACACGTACGAGAGGATAATAAGGCCACCGAAGGTTCTGAGTCTGATGCTATTGATGTCCAAAACCTGCAGGCATTCCAAAAAGAGCTGGGTAAGAGAACCAGCAGCGTTCAGGCTCTGAAGCGCTCGGCTCGGGAGCTGATGGATACCGGCCGCGATGATACAGCGTGGGTCAAAGTTCAGGTTCAGGAGCTCAGTAACCGCTGGGATACGGTGTGCGCTCTGTCGGTCACAAAGCAAACCCGCCTCCAGCAGGCCCTCAAGCAGGTCAGAGCGCCAGCTGCCCTGCTGATTCAAAACTCCAATAATGCACAGGACGCTACCAACGCCCTTTTCCCGCCTCCTTACCAATGACCCTTTTCTCCATCAGGCAGAGGAATTTCGCACGGCGATACAGGTCCTTCTGGAGTGGCTCTCCGAGGCCGAGCAGACGCTGCGTTTCCGTGGCGTCCTCCCCGAAGAGGCCGAGACTCTGCAGGCGCTGCTGCACACACATCGCGACTTCATGGGCACTGTGGAGGAGAAGAGGACGGACGTCAACAAGGCTGCCGGCATGGGAGAGGGCATCCTGACTGTTTGTCACCTTGACTCCATCACCACCATCAAGCACTGGATCACCATCATCAGGGCACGCTTCGAGGAGGTGAGGAGGAGGTTTATTAATAATCTTGTTTCCTATTTTCAACATTCTAGCTTTAGGGTTTGAGATTTGGAAGGACCTACATTTATTGACATTTATTAACCTTTATTTAACTAAGGACATGTGACAAATAACATGACTGCTCTACAGGTGCTGACGTGGGCCAAACAGCACGAGCAGCGGCTGGAGACAGCTCTGACCGAGGTGCTCAACAACGCCAACTTGCTGGAGGAGCTGCTGTCATGGCTCCAGTTTGCTGAGACCACATTGGTCCAGAAGGACACAGAGCCACTTCCTCAGGACATCCCACAACTCAAAAACCTCATCACAGAACACCAGGTAGGCTTCACTCACTCCTCACTAAAAGCCCAAGCATGTTTTGGGGCTTTTTAACACATCACTCGATAGAGCTCAACCTGAATTTGTTTGTGCTGTCCATTAACAGTTTGGGACACTTCTGGTGCTTGTTGTTCTTAGATGTTTATGGAGGAGATGACGAGGAAGCAGCCAGACGTTGACAAAGTGACGAAGACCTACAAGAGGAAACCAGCTGAGCCTCCCAGCAGCCTGGCTGAGAGGAGAGGAGCCCGTAAGTCTCCCGTGTTTACCTTTTGACGCACAAATATTATCGTTATTAGCGTGGGTGCTCGCATTACAGAAGGTCCATCAGAAGTGGCGAGGATTCGTTAACTCTCTGCTTCCTCTACAGGCAAACACCAACAGCAGCAACAGCAGCAGGCTACCATGCAGCTCTCAGGAGGAAACCCAAGACTCAACCAGCTCTGTGCCAGGTGGCAGCAAGTTTGGCTGCTGGCGCTCGACCGCCAGCGCAAACTCAACGATGGTCTGGACCGACTGGAAGAGGTATGCATGATAAAATAGAATCCACGATTTGATGCTGTGAATGTGGTTTAAATGGGTTTCAATGGGGTCCATCTTTGTTCTTAAGGATCTGTGTGTCTGTATTTTGGCTACACAGTTTATTATAGGAACTGAGGTTGAGTATCCAAAATTAGAAAGAAAAAAAACTGCCATAATGTAAGCCATATGCAGTGACACAGCCAAAATGATCGGAAAACTAAAAAGCCCCAAATATCCCTCATGATGCAGTCAGGGTAAGCCTACATGTACCAGTTCTAATAAAAGTAAAATTCAGTAAGTCAAAAAAAAAGTAAAAAGTCAGTTTCCTGGTCAATGATAGCAATAACATTCAGAATCACACTCTTTCTGTCACTGGGCAAAGTATCACAGAACTGTCTGCATTGTCCATTTCCAGCTCAAGGAGTTTGCCAACTTTGACTTTGATGTGTGGAGGAAGAAGTACATGCGTTGGATGAACCACAAGAAGTCACGTGTCATGGACTTCTTCAGACGCATCGACAAGGACCAGGATGGAAAGATCACACGGCAGGAGTTCATCGACGGCATCCTGGCATCAAGTAGGTTTATGGGCGCCGATGGTTTAGGTGTATATTTGGTTGGGGAAGTGAGGGGTCTTGTTTTGACAATTATAAAGACATTAACTGTATTCTTGTTGTTCGCGTGAGCAGAGTTCCCCACCAGTAAGCTGGAGATGACAGCCGTCGCAGACATCTTTGACAGAGACGGAGACGGTTACATCGACTACTACGAGTTTGTTGCTGCTCTGCACCCCAACAAGGACGCCTACAGACCCACCACCGACGCCGACAAGATAGAGGACGAGGTAATAAACCGCTACGCAGGCAGAGCAGCAAAGATTAAGTCATGAAGTACTGATGGTCAAAGCATCCACACTATGAGCTACCAGCCACCGAGGGATCAGGGAGCCGTTTGGATGCGTGGTGAGAGGTCTGGTTACCGTCACTGACGTGTTGCTTGTTGCTCTGCAGGTGACTCGGCAGGTGGCCCAGTGTAAATGTGCCAAGAGGTTCCAAGTGGAGCAGATAGGAGAGAACAAATACCGGGTAAGTTCAGCGCTGTCTCTGGTTCAGCAGTCTGATGTTATTTAGACAACAAATTACAAACTGTAATATAAACTAAAGGAAATGTTCACCTTTATAGCAATTCATGTATTTGTAAATGTTAACAGACCTGGGTTAAAACGTATTTGCTAAGAATATTTGGCCATTTTCTTCTTCGTGATCAGATTAGCAGTAGAAATTTGGGTTTGATTTGTTTTGACAGCTCCTTGTTGCTAAAATTTCATTAATTATCAATAGAACAAATATAATTCAATATTTAGTCCATTGCTCTGCTTTACATTTACAAAGAACAATGCACTTTTACACTCTGATTGTGTACGAATAAAGAACGTGTGTGTGAACCTGTTTGATTAATGGACGGTTTATTTTAACCGGCTGTCTTCACTTGTCCAACAGGCACCATTTAACTTCTCAACATAACTTCATAGCATTTGTTTGTGTCCATCTCACATCATGATGTCATGGTGTAATAATAATTACCTGTATTGTAACATATCATGAGATGTCATACCATTGATATAACGTGTTTATAACTAATCTCACAGCCCGCAGGATTGTCACCCTTCTTTGTCATAACCAAAACATTAACAACGCCATGTAAATGTGTCTGCATAGAACCCCGATGGGCTGCTGGATATGAGTTCAGTACTTGGAAATCAAACTGAGCACCACTGAGCTAATTTAAATTAAATCAAACAGTTCCAACCTGAAAGTGCACACAGAAAAAGTCTGGGATTTATTTGAAATTACAGGGTCATGATTTCTGGAATATTCCTTCTCTGCGCCACATGTCGAGTGCTATCGTTATGAACGAGAGGGTCTAATATCTCCAACTCTCACGCCACAATGTAGATTGCTAAATAGCACTACACCCAAGGGGTAACATTTATGTATTTAATTTGAGGGTGAACTGTCTCTTTGAAGCCTTGAAAAACACAAATTTGAAGACCCAAATACAACCGCATGAGGGTTCAGGCCTCTTTCATTGTATAGGATTAATAAATAAAGTAGTCTGAAACCACAGTGAGTCCAAAGGCTCCCCCAGCGGTCTGTGTGCGTCTATGCAGCACTTCACAGCGGCTGTTGGCCGTTTTCAGCAGCACCTAGTGGATGTCCATCGCTACCACAGCTACAGAATGTGTGCAATGATATCTAGTGTCTGACTGCAGGACACATGCTACACCAACCAGTTGTTGTCACATTGGTTGTGCGTCTTGTCTTTGCTCATGTTTTCTTGTCTGGCTTCACTCGTCATCGCTGTCTCTAGCTCCATTTGTCTGTCAGCTGGCAGTTTTGTTCAGCACATAACATCATAACATGCACAGGCATTCATGCAACTACTTCTGAGCTCAAGTAACAGATGAGATGAACAGTTCCTTCAAAAGTTCTTGTCCACACATAAATGCTATGCATTCTTACATCGTCAGTTACCAGGACATGTTGGTTCACTCTGGCTCTGTTTCTGTCTCCTTGTGTTCCTGTGCTCCGTGTCTGCTGGACTTATTGTAGTTCTTCCTCGGAAACCAGGTAAAGTGCTGCTGCTGTGATCGGATGTGTGAAGTCTGCTTCCTGCCCTCCCCACCAAATAGAGTGCTGTCCTTTCTTCTTTCAGTAGTTCATTTTGTTGCTATAATTCCATATTCAATAATGACATTTAAAAAAACTACGAGGAAGCACTCCATTGTGGCTTTGTGGCGAGTGAGCAGGTTCCACCGTCCAGTCCGGTTCCCGCTGTGATTTGTTTGGTGTTGAGAGTGACAAATTGCACAATGTGAAGGCAGGCGCCAGTGACATGGCTGAAGTGGTAACTAGTGGTTAGGGGATATATAGTGCGCTGTGGACTGAAGCTGCTTGGAGAGAGATCCAGAAGATTCCCTCTGTGCTGGTGGCGCTTTGGAGTTGTGCTTTGCTCGGCGGTTTGAATACAACTTAAAGATCCAAACGTAGCAGGGATTTCTTCTGTTAATGATCATGCTTGTGATTGGGTGGCTGGGGAACCGGGCTGAGAATCATCAGATTGACTATTCAGTGCATGTTTAGTTTTTTTCTGTCATTGCATGAAGTAGAACAGTCTGAGATTTGGGCCATGGTTCTGCTTTTTGTGATGCTGTGATTCAATTAATATTCATCTATCAAATACTATTTAACTCACTGACTTTATTTTTCTGGTTCCCTCTCTCTCCTCTCTCCTCATCCTACTTTTTCTATCTGTCTATAACTTTGTTTCCACTACTTTGTTCCTCCCTCCGCCTCTTGTTTTCCACTTTGTTCACTTATCTCTTGCCCTCTTTCCTCCTCATTTTCCTTCGTCCCTTCCTCCTCTTATTTCTGTATCCCCTCAGTTTGGTGACTCTCAGCAGCTGCGTCTGGTGAGGATTCTGCGCAGCACGGTGATGGTGAGAGTCGGAGGTGGTTGGATGGCTCTGGATGAGTTCCTGGTCAAAAATGATCCATGCCGAGGTGAGTGATGGACACACACAGACACACACACACACACACACACACACACACACACACACACACACACACACACATACTTACACACACATCTTCTTCTTTCTTCCCTGTCTCACTTTTTTTACATTCACATGCATTCGCTAGAGCCAGACGGAAAATGTATTTCTCGGAAATATTTTTTTATTACATAAACCTTTTAGAGATATATTTGTCAATAAATACCAAACAACAGGGGGGTCCCTGAATTGCTGGAGCCTGATTCGACTGCTCATCTCAGGCGATTCGTTGCCGTGGCTGGAAACTGTTGGAATAAAACAAAGCATCATTACGTTCTTGCTGTCAAGTCATGTTCTCTTCTAGACTTCTCTTTCCTACAGTAACCAATACTGTATTATAGTTTATCTGAACTATACAGCATATTATATACTGTTAATACAAATTTGAGCAACGGCTAAATCATCTTCATCTATTAATCTGTCCTTCATTGCCCAATTCTCTTGTTATCCTTATCTTTGACATTGTTCAACTGCAATTTCATCTCACTTATCAGCCGTCACTATGAGGCCATTTCATTAAAATGTGTCGGCCACCATCTTGGAAGGTGGATATCGGTCGGGCACCGGGTGATGTTGGTCGGGCTCTAGCACCAACACAACACACACTCTCACTTTGCTCTCACACCAGCGAGCTGAAGGGAACACCAACGACACTGACACACTGTCGAGTGGTCTGTCAGCAGGTGACTCGTGATTCACTCCTCTCTCCAGTGTTCCCTTCAAGTGCCGTCTACATTTGGTGTCTTTGTTCCTCCTCCATCTCTTGTTCCTGAGCCCATCCTCGAGGAGGTCGCCATCTCACCCTCTCACACTTTGTATTGCTGTACCCCTCTCCTCTGTCTTAAGTATTTCCTTCTGTTTTAAATGAAACAGTAGTTTTGCATGGTGCATGGTCCTCAGTTCTCTCCCTCTTCCTCCCCCTCTCTCTCTTCCTCCTTCCCCTTTTCTCTTTCTCCAGTGCAACATCCAGGACTTAAGATTCTCCGCTCCGATTCCAGTAGCTCCATCTCATCTCGTATAGGTTGGACTTCTCCTCTATCTCTTACGCTTTCACTCTCTCCTAACTGCCTGTCTTTTCATCCGCCCCCCTCGTCTGTTTTGGCAACTTTCTTTCTCTGTTTCTCCTGAACTCTCTCTTCTAGATTTCTTCTTGCTCTCTGTCACATTATCTTCTCTTCCTCCTCTTCTCTGATTTGTTGGTTTGGCCTTGTTCTTGTGCCTTGCTGACTGCGATCACCTGACTAACGTTATGTCTCCCCACTGACCTGTCTTTTAGAACACTTTTCAGGTGTGTGTGTGTGTGTGTGTGTGTGTGTGTGTGTGTGTGTGTGTGTGTGTGTGTGTGTGTGTGTGTGTGTGTGTGTGTGTGTGTGTGTGTGTGTGTGTGTGTGTGTGTGTGTGTGTGTGTGTGTGTGTGTGTGTGTGTGTGTGTGTGTGTGTGTCATTATTTCACATTGTCTCTTGTGTCTCTTAGTGACAGTCACTCCTGGCTATTTCTGCTGTCGAGGTATCTACACTTTCTCTCTCTCTGCTCCTCTCTTACTCCATCTCTTTCACGCTCCATCCGTCCGTCCTGCTGTCAGTCTCCATCTTTAACCACAGCTCTACTCTGTGTGTCCATATATATTTATATATGTGTGTCTGTGTACCGTTCCTAACTGGTGTGAGGTTTGTGTGTGTCTAGGCATTGATATCAGTCTTGGCTGTGTGCCACATGTTTGCGTCACGCTTTCTCTCACTCACAACAAAGCAGGGTTTGGCCAACACCCTGGTCTTTATTGTCTTTACTGTATTCTACTTTTGATTACTTTTTATATATTATGAATTCAAGATGAGGACTTTTACAATAAAAGAAACATAGATGGAGATGCTCAGCAGAAAAGAAGTCCTAGTGTATAAAACATAAAAGATAATGTTGTATAATTGTGTTTTCATGTTAAAATGAGCACCACTTGTGTATTTTAGTGCAACATTCCTAGACATGCTTCACAGGGACATGAGTGTAAGACCTGGGCGTGGCCAGCCTGGGTTTCTAATAACGCTGGCTTCCAACGTGGCTCCTTTAAATGCGATGGCTGGTTGGTGGGACGCACAATTACAGGGTGCACCTGGCTCGGGTGGCGTTGAGGGGGGACATAATTACAGGGTGCATCCGTTTAATTGACAGGCCTTGCTGTTGGGTTGCTAGGGGACGGTGGCCTTGAGGCTAGGAGTTGCACTGCTGCTTCGGCTAACTGCAGCCTTCTCCTCCCTCTTTCTCTTCTTTCTTTTTTTCACTCCTTTCATTTTGTTTCTCTTCCATCCTTCTTCTTTGGATCTCTGTCCTGTTTTTCAACTGCTCTGTCTTTATTTCTCCCCCCTCTCTCTCTGTGGCTGGCTGCTCCAGGCTTCTTGTCGTCTGCTGGGGCTGCTGCACTACTTTCTGTACGGGAATGCTGCCGAGTGTCTTTTTGAAGTAGAAACCCTGACTTTCTGGGCTCCCTCCTGCTTAGCATACACCGGGCATGACCTGTGTACACACAGCACAGCACAACTGAATTGAAATGGGAGGAATGAGAGAAGAGAGGCTGTGAGAGAGGCTGTGCTTTTTGCTCCCACCGCCCTTGGACGTTTTTAAAGCAAATACGCAATGAAAGTGTGCGTGTCACTCTGATAATATATTTTTGGACAAAACCTGGGAGACACCATTGCTGAACAGATTGGTTCAAGATTTAGGAAAAATGTGCTTATTGAACTTCTCATTTAGCATTTCCTTCATCGGTCTGTCTGGAAAAAGAAGAGTTTATTTTCCCCATTCTAAAACAAGCTGGCACCCACACAACCTTTGTGACATTAGCTTAGTGAGCACAGGAAAAGCTCCCGTAAAAACTATTTCCTGTGCCGATTCTGTGACGATGCCGCCAGTTAAATGACTCTGAGGAAAACATATTGAACAAATTACATTAGATTGTTTAAAAAAAATGTAATAATCCTTTTCTAGACATCACAACAAACTTCAGTTCTCAGCATTCAGTTATGAGACAACCAGCTGGTGAGCTTTAATTCCTGGGAGCAACACAAATGAAGTGTGGAACTATTTCTTTAGAGGTGCAATCAGCGCTCCGTTAGCAGCTTTTAGTTCTGTCTTATTTCTGTAGTGCAGAAAATGTTTTGGGCGTTGGGCCTCTGAACTCGTGTGCAGCGATGGCGGTGTGTCTCCAGGACGTGGACGGCGCGCTGACTTCCGTTGCGTATGGGACGGATTACTTTCCCCCTCCGTTTGCGCTCACTCCTCCCTCTAAAACTCAACCAATCTGCACTCACGACCCTCTGCGCACCCCCCCCCCCCCCCCCTCCCCCCTCCAAACATCCGACCTGCTCACGTGCACTCTCAAACGAAAAGTGCACGGACTCTGACGTCTGCAGCCAAGGAAGCACCGTCTCTCCCTCACTCTGCTCGCTGCCTCTGCCCCCCTATTGGAGGAAACGCGTGAGCCGCCTTAAACACACCAACTCAGTTTTCTTTCCCGTCTGTTTCTCTTCAGCTCGCGGCCGCACCAACCTGGAGCTGAGGGAGAAGTTCATCCTCCCTGAAGGAGCGTCTCAGGGCCTGGCCGCCTTCCGCTCCCGAGGTCGACGCTCCAAACCGGGCTCCCGCAACGCCTCGCCCACACGCTCCTCCTCCTCGGCCTCCCACAGCGGCGCCTCCCTCCCTTCTGCTCCCTCCACCCCCGCCACGCCGACGGCCTCTGCATCGTCCAGGGTAAGAGTCTGATTTCTACACCTTTTAGAGTTCATGGCAGGATTCAACTTGATCGACTCTCAAAGGATCCAGGCGTCTTAAATCCACTTATTGTAGGAGTTTTTTATCATCACGCATTGATAGGTTTCTCTGCAATATTACATGACAGAACAGGAAGAGTACTACAGTATGAATCAGAGCCGGAACACAGAACCCAACCAACCTCCATGTTATCGTGTACGATAATGCATAAATAACTGCGGTTTGAAAATTGTCTTGACGTGAATACCAACCATGGTTTATGGGAATGTCTAAAACTGTTCCCACTGAGATCAAACACAAAAACCAACATGGTCAAAGACGAAGCAAAGCAAACAAGTTCTCATCTTCTTCATTAGTACTTCAATGATTGTGCAGATTAAATGAATACTGCAAGAAAAGAATATCGATACCGTGAACATCATATATGAAATTCATTACTCAGTCACAGATTAAAGAAAATCTCCAATCATTTCATGCATCAAACTCTTGGGGAGAACAACTAAAGGTTGCATAGCTGCCGGCTACAGGACGTAGCCACACACACACACACACACACACACACACACACACACACACACACCACAACATCAAGTGTGTCGTTGTTTCCAGGCAACCAGACGACATGTAACCATGAGTGTTGTCGTTTAGTCATTTGTCTGTTGGTCATCCGACATTGCTGTTAGTGTTTGTGAGAGAGAGAATGCACACGGGTGACTCTGTGTGTTTGTGTGTTATTTGTTTATGTTACACATTGTTTGGTTGTTGTCATCCTACTGTTGTCAAAATTCACCACATCCTTAACTGTGAAATTTTATTTTTTGTTCTTGTTTCTTTGTTTTGTCTTTCATCTTTTCCCCTCATCCTGTCATTCCTGCTGACCTGCCTTCAAAAAATGTCCTTTCTGCATTGTTGGGATCTCTGTTTAAAAAAATCAAATCATCTGCTCTTACACAAAAATACACTGCGCTATCCAACCACTCCTTCCCTTCCCTCCATAACTCCTTCACTCCTTCATTCGCTTCCCCCGTTTGCTGTTTTGCTCTCCTCCTCCTCCTCCACACTTCCTTCCTTCCATCCTTCCTTGCTCCCTTCCTCCCTTCAGTCCTCCCATACTCACTCGCGTGACTATGCCAAGCCCTGGCTGGCACACAGTAAAACTCCAACGCCAACCAAGTGCCACTGCTGCCCAGATCTCGGTCACGACCACACCACTCCTGGGCACGAGGTAACACACTCACCCCACCCACCCACCTCCCAGTCCCACCCGACCCCACCCCACTGACCGCGCTGATGCACTAACGCACACTCCGCCCCGTAGAAACCTGCAGCTTTAAGTGGTTTCATGTTTGAATTACACATCGTCTCTTGAGGGTTGTGGAAATGTTCCAATAAACACAATGTGGGCCAACTAAAACCTGCAAGAGGACAGGTTTTAATTCGACGTGTATGTTATATGGTGTATGAATGATATTGATGATGTTACAGAACGGTTTTGACTGGGAAGGAGGTTTGTGGTAAAAGAATCTAAAGCGGTTTGAGCACAATGGACATTCAATTCAGCATGTTGGCTTTTCCAATCAAATTTGGTTTCAGATTTTGTCACTACAAACGGTTTAATGCAGAGTTGAAACAATTGGTGGATGAATTTATTTGAATGGCAAAACAATCACGCCAAATCATGTGACTGCAGACAATTTTAACTTGTTTTGTTGCTCGTTCTTGTCTTAACGCAGACTAAACTGAATTTGTTTGGGTTTCAGACTGTTGGACAGATAAAGCAAACAGTTTGATGAGATCAGCCTGAGACTATTTAGGAAACCAAAATCACTAATTAAAATAATCATAAAATGAATCAAAAATTCAAATAATCAATAATCCTAATGTAGAAAATGTATTTAACACAAAGCGTTCACAGTGACGTTGATCATTTGTTTGGTTCTCTGTGTCCAGTTTTCATTGGTTGTTAGATCCTAG
Organism: Cottus gobio; assembly: GCA_023566465.1. Classification (NCBI taxonomy): domain Eukaryota; kingdom Metazoa; phylum Chordata; class Actinopteri; order Perciformes; family Cottidae; genus Cottus; species Cottus gobio. The sequence goes on along the minus strand of CM042231.1, from coordinate 20,505,606 downwards.
TTGTCTACGTGATGTGCTGTTTGTGTTGGAGTGATACGATGAGGTCACATGACCTCCAGAGTCCTGTTGGCCTTCACCTGATAACCGTTCTCCTGCAGGGGGCGCCGTCGGGGTCCAAACTGAAGAGGCCCACGTTCCACTCGAGCCGAGGCTCGCTGACCGGAGAGAACGGAGGAACGACACACTCCTGCAAACCGTCACGAAGCGGTGAGGCGGGGGTCACCTGTACACTCATTATACGTCAGTGGACATTAGAAATGAGTTTATTATCGCATTATTAGCTGATTGTCCTTCCGAGGCTTGCCAGCAGCTCAGTGAGGCTGTACTGTGGGCTTTGAGCCAGAAGGTTCTCCATGGTAGAGCATGCTCCTCTCACTTTAAACTACACATGTGAACGTGTCTGGAACATATCTATGTTCTGTTTGAGATAATACAAATAAAACAGGTTTTACAAAACCAATAGGATTCATCCTCTGGAGACCATGATTGTCTGTTCAAACTCTCCTGAGAAATCATCTGATATCTGTTCAGATATTTCAGTCTGGACTAAAGTGGTGGACCGACCACCCGTATTTTCTTTTTTAACTGTTCTTCGTCCGTCTGCCCTCTAGATCCGAAGCGCGGGGCCTCCACAGCCAGCGGGCCGACCAGCCGAGCCGGCAGCCGGGCGGGCAGCAGAGCCAGCAGTCGGCGCGGCAGCGATGCCTCAGACGCCTCCGAGCTCCAGGACGCCCGCTCCGTCTGCTCCGACGCCTCGGACACCCCACGGCGACCTGGGGCCAAACCCTCCAAGATTCCCACCATCTCCAAAAAGGCCCCCAGCCCAAAGAACCCGCCGGGGTCCGCAAAGAAATAACTCCAGCCACAGGGAAGCTGGAGCAGATCCGTTACCTTGGCTGCTCTCATCGGCCATTTGGGGTCCAAACTCTTCAGCATGAGCTCCATCCACGGGGCTTGTGTGGAGTTTGTTCACTACGACTGATACTTTCCAGGGGAGAGGAGGAGATGGATAGGATGAGTGAATCTCCTGCTCACTCTTTCCCCGGTCTCATAAACAGACTGAAAACCTGCACAAGAGGAGTAGAGCTCTGGTCTGGCAGTCCGGGCCAGAATCCGTGGGGTCGAACTGGACTTTCCCTTCTAAGAAGCGACTCCATTTTGCCTTCCAGTCTCCTGCTGCGTCTTTCTAACGTTCCCCACCAGCGTGGAGCCCAACACCAAACAGACTTGACGTGATGCTGCCTTACTCATTCGTCCTGTCGGATTGGACAGAGCAACTGCTTTATACCACAGTGACACACAAATACACACAGGGAGTGGGCCGCGCCGCCGCCAACACGCATACGAAAACTGAACACACAAATGACATTCAAGAAGAAAAAAAAAGCAGAAAGAATTGTTATTCTGTGGGCCAGATGCCTCAGTGATCGGTTTAAAAGGAAAATATGCAACGACCGCCATGTCGAGAAAAAGCAGTCACCTCAGCAGATCTGCTAAAAGCAGCCACCACGCGTGGAGAGCTCAGGAGACGGGAGACGATGTCCGACACACACACACACACACACACACTCCGGCTAACCTCAGACTCGGAGGGTCGGTGGTGGCGGTGACTGTGGTGCTGCTGCTGCAGCTTGACTCCTCCCGACCACTGGAGCGCTGTGATCCGCCTCGTGTCGTAACAATCCAACACACGGAAATCACAAACTGGCAATAGAAAGAACAGTTTTTCTGGTGGCACAGTCGGCTAATAGCACATTACTGACAATGTACGACATGTGAAACCTAACCCGATGTTCGACAACCAGCATGCACTAATTGTCTCTTCCTCTGCAGTTCCACCTTAATGTCTACGCTGCGTTGCACACACACACCCTGAAACACACAGGTGTGTATTGTGTGTGATTGTTACAGGAAATGATAGAGGTCGTTGACTTGAGTCACTGTATGCAAAAAATATTAATTTGCGAATGTCATTTTTGTTTTTCTTGTGTTGTTTTCTGGTTAATTTATAATCCAGTTGTACTTTTGTTATTTAGCTTGAAAGAAAAATCTATTTATTTTTCAGTGTCCTGTCATATCACCTTTCGCGGAGAGTGATTTAGTATTATGGTTTAAGAAATTGAGTTTTTTTGTACCAAGGATAAATGTCCGCTCGGCTCTTTAACATTACTCGTGTGTGAGTTTCTGCTTCATTGTAACTTCACATTATTCACTAGGTCGCTGATTCTGGTGGCAGCCTTGTTTGTTTGTTCTTCTTTTTTTTCTGTTTTCGCTAATGACTACAAATCCCAGACCATGACCAAAGGGGTTTATTTGCCCTTCATGTGTAGAGAACTACAAATATGAATGACAGGGAGACCTGTGCGGAGCGAACCAATGAGAGCAGGTTTCCTCCCTCATGTCCCGCCCCAGCGTTTCTTCTTCTAGGCTTTTTTCAAATGCCCGTCATTTACGGGATCGAGTTGTATCTGTATTTCAGTCTGAGAGATGAAGTTTATGAAAAACAAATGAAATTACAGTAAGAAAGAAGACATCTTAAGGTGTTTTTATTTATTTATTGTCTCTCTGAGGGGAGGGGATTTGGGGCGCGGGAGACGAGTCCTCCGCCTTCTGATGCTGTGCTTCTGTGTGATGACGAGAACATGGAGGGAGGGGTTACTACGAGTCAATGGTGTACAAGTCAAACTAAAAACTAAAATTATAAACATGTTTTGTTCTGTTTTTGTATTAAAAAATATGCTTGCAGTAAAAATTCCTCTTGGTTTTGATTTGTTTTATCATGTATGAATGCTGTTTGTAAATGTGGGTAATATTAGAGCTCAAGTGGTTAATTTGTAATTGATTAATTGTTGAAGTAATTTAAGTTAAACGGCTTAAAACTTCTCAGAAGCTGACAGCTGATTTTCTTCCTTTGATAAGTTTTTGTTTGAATGCATCAACGTGGGCTCTGGGAACTTGTGACTTTTTGTCAACTAAATTATGAATTGACAAAATAATTGGCCACAATGTGGGCCAAGTGTCTGTCTTTATTTTTGTCTAAAGGATTTCTTCACTGACAGTGTTATATTTTGTTTCACTGCAGTTTATCTTGAATCAGTAGCACGAGTCTTACTGTGTTTTTGAAAGTGAGTGGTTTTTAGAGATTTTCTATTCATATATTTTAGTGTTTAGAAAGATGATCTATGCATTCATACACCTGTCAGAGAAATATACTGAAACACCACGTAGACGGTCAGCTGTGGAACCTGTGATCTGCACAGAATAACTTGTGCGGTTTTATGTCAACATGCAACAAGTGATATCTTCGTCATGAAGATGGACTTTTCATAATGATGATGATGATCCTAAATGAATGCTGCAGCAAGCCGCTCCATTTAAAAAAACACTAACTCCTGCGTGTGATTCATTGCAGGTCCTTATAGCGACACAATGTGAGTTAAATCATGTTTAATCTGGATGAATGTGCTGCACAGGGTAGAATATCGTTATGATAGAGATGAAAGTCCATCCATCCATCCATTATCTGAACCGCTTATCCTCTTTAGGGAGCCGATCCCAGCTGTCATTGGGCGAAGGCAGGGTACACCCTGGATAAGTCGCCAGTCTATCCAGGGCTCACATATAGACAGACAACCATTCACACTCACATTCACACCTATGGGCAATTTAGAGTCCAATTAACCTAACATGCATGTCTTTGGACTGTGGGAGGAAGCCAGAGAACCTGGAGAGAACCCACGCTGACACGGGGAGAACATGCAAACTCCACACAGAAGGCCCGCCCAGACCGGGATTGGAACCCCGGCCCCTTTTGCTGTGAGGCGACAGTGCTAGCCACTACGCCACCGTGCAGCCGAGATGAAAGTCCGTAGTCTTTAATATAAAACAGTGATGTGAAACCACAGTGTTGGATCACAAGTTATTCTGTGCAGATCAGTTTCCACAGCTGACCGTCTACGCTGTGTTTCAGTATATTTCTTTGACAGGTGTATGAATGCATAGACAGGCATCAACTTGACATCAGATTAATACATAGATCTATAATACACATGTGACGGACAACAACGTTTTGTAAAGTATTGACGTGAGTGTTTTAGGCATCGGCGCGTAGCACCAACCTTAACTTTCACTCTTGTACTCGGCGTCTCAACCACAGCCTCACGAACGGGTAGTGACGTTTACAGCAAACTGATCTGTTTATAGTCTTTATAAGAATGTGACAGAGAGTCTCAGGGATCATCTGCCTCACGCTAAAATAATAAACCAGTTCATTCGAAACCAGTTTATCTCACACACCGGACGGCATTGCAGTTACGCTGCATGTGTTCACAGTGGTGCGGCACGTCAGATATTATAGTGTAGTTTTTAAACGACACAACCTGGCATAGTTTATTGCTCTATATATTTTATTTCCAAAAAAAACAGAACTGAATCAAAATTATATTTAACCCCAAAAAACTTTTCATACTTATTTTTATTTCGAATACATTGTTGAATTTTTCAAAGTTCAACAACAAAACTTGATGTTTCAGGTTCAAAGAAAAGAATATGGCCTGGATTTAGCTCCATACTCAGTGCTTCCTGTTGAGCTGTTCATTAGTGAGCGAGCAGCGCACACCCATTAGTGTTTAAACCAGCAGGACTTGGAGGGAAGAAATGACTCAAATATAGTCGTGAGGCACAGCCCTGTGCCAGCCCGTGTTTGTGTACTCTCTTCTTCAAAAGCGGCCGGTACTTGTGGTCACTTTGAAAGGCATGAATAACACTGACCAAACCAGAACGACCGCGGGTCAGCCGAAAGGGCGAGTCCCAAATGCCAGGAACTAACGCTCTGCCCGTTTTGTTTTTCTTTCCTTCGCACGTCTGCAACTTCGGGAGTTTCGTCTGATAATGGTGAGGAGTGAGTGAAGATGATGGAGGAGGAGGTGAAAGAACTGAGAGGGAGTGAGTTCAAGGCGAGAGAACGCAAAGGGGAGCCGAGTGTCCTTGAAACCATAAATCCCGCTGAATAAAATGACAAATGACATTAGGCGCACAGATGGAGTACAGGGGGGACGGATGGTGTGGACAGGAAAGCTGTGTGTACACACAGCTGGACTCAGACCTCATCCTCTCCGTTGGAACCAGCAAATACACGGGACAAAAGTTACTTTAAAAAACTCCCTCTCTGTCTGGACTGGGAGCCGGAGGGGAACGAGACAGACTTCTAGTTATTAAAATGTCTTTCAACCCCCAGCATCTCCCCGTGTTTGAGTGAAGATCCGATGGGATGTGTCCTCCGGGTCTGTGGTCTGCTGTGACGGGGCTGTAAACACAATTACAACCATTTAGCTCTTTGGAATCTATTCAGAAATGATGAACATGTATACGCCTACATAAAGAAAAAAATCCAACATAAAAAAATATACTAGTACAAAATAATTAAAAGGCAATAATCATGCAAAAATCTTTCAGTAAAAATGTATAACATTTACAGTAAATATTTAACATTTATTCCAACACTTTGACATAAGGACATCTTATTCATACAATTCAGTATATCAATATATCATGTTACATAGCCCTCCGAAAGATAGTCCTGCACTTGACTGATGATTTCAAATGTATTTATACATTCCAGAAACCAAAACCAACGTAAGAGCTGAGTACAAAGGGACAAAAACGATATTTGTCCGTTTAGTCCTTGTTTGCATTAATAGCATACAAACACAGAGCCAACACTTATGCTAATTTACGTAAAACCTACAGTTACTAGGAAAGCCAAATACGGCGTTAGCAGGACTGCATCCAGCAGCTAGCTTAGCCAAACCGTCCTGGTGTAGCCGTACAGATGCTGCTTCCTTTTCAGGCCAGTCTGTTGTCTTATGCTGAGCTTAGGCTGATCTGGGACCAGTTGTTTTACCGGTAGTTTCTCCGCCAAAGTTCTTCTCTCAAACGGGTCTTGGAGGAGAGCTTTTACCGAGTTAGGGTTTGGTTTTCTTGGAAGACCAGTGCTCGCACTCGACCTCGCCATTCTCGTGTCATTACAGTGGCGCCTCAAGCAAGAGACTAGCTCCGCCCCTGACGAGAACAAGAGAAGGGAACGCACTCCTTGGCCCCAAGGCGCGCGTTTTTAGGACGCTGATTGGCTAAATTGTATATCACTCATTTATATCTTTAATCAACAATTGGCTAAACTGCTTTTAATCCCGCCTTTTTTGGGGCCAAAGCATCTGGCCCACGACTGGCACACGAAGCTGAGACGTGCATGGGCGCAGTTGAGACGTGCACAGGCGGAGAGGATTACTAATATTACTGGGTATATTCCATATCGCAAAAACACAAATATTGACCATTTGTATGATTTATGAATATTATTTTTATTTTTATAAGATTTTTTTATTTTTTATTTTGGTGGGTGGTTAGGGGGGGGGCGGCCCCATGGCCCTCTATTGGCCAGCCACCACTGTAGCAAACTCACCAGACTAATATGTTCATAACATCCATATCTTGACATCATGGAGTCCACTGAAACTATTGGATCTCATCATTTTAATGTTTTGTTAAATAATAGGAAATAGCTAACATTTTTATGAATAATGTATAGCTTTAGGGTTGCTCTGAGCATTAAGTGTCTTAAGATGCCAAAAATAAGAAAAAAGTAGTTGAAAAATAAGAAACAAATAAAGTTAAAATGTATTTTATAAAATAATTGGTAGTCAATTAATTTAAATAACGTACTGTCGGTTAAGGGAAACATTTTAAGATTAATGTTTATTGTTAGACTCATTTGAATGATTTATATTTTTTACTTTTGTTTTGGTGCCACAGAGTTTGATATCTACAGAGACGTGTGGCTCTGACTCCGCCAGGCCAGTGAATCACGGCTGGTGAACGGGCGGCCGGCCACTTGACGTACTTCCCGCGAAGCCGCCTGAGACTCGACGTTGAGTTGCTATGAAAGGAAGCAGTCATAAGAAGATGAAAAGGAGGTGCGAATGAGAGAGAGAGAGAGAGAGAGAGAGAGAGAGAGAGAGCGAGAGAGAGCGAGAGCGAGAGCGCGCGCGCGAGAGAGAGAGAGAGAGAGAGAGAGAGAGAGAGAGAGAGAGAGAGAGAGATGAGGTCTCCCAAAGAGACCACTGGGAGGGGTGATGATGGGATGCAAGCAGGAGAGAGAAGTTTAAAGACTTTACTTGAAAGAGGGCGAGAGGCGGAGGCTGGGAGGGAAACTCCCTCCCGCTTATGAACAACTGGTATGCTCTCTGAGCTCCACACAGGATGCACTCTCACTGCTGCACCGGTCTGCTTTTAGATGCACAAGAGCTGCCACATGTCTGAAAAAAAACAACAAAAAACCCAAGGAATTACAATCGGGGAAACTTTCTGGAGGTTACCGTTTTGATAAATTGGATTAAGAAAGACATCTGGAGCCCCAGAGATGTGTGGGTGGGGCGCGGCCTCTGGAATGGATGATTAAGCACTCAAAGATGACTGGATAAAAGCTTCCAGCAGTAGCTGAGTCTCCCCAGGTATCTCGTTGACTCACTGCAGGTGTGAACATCAGTTTCCCTGCGAGGCCATGCAGGATCGGGAGAAAACCCGATGACACGGCTCTCCGGTTTCACTCCAATTTGGGGCACCTGCTCATCACCCAAATTGCTTTCCATCCCCCAGGTTTACAACTTCAAGAGCGCAGACGGATCTTCCACAGGGGCATAGTTTGTCTGTATTCAAAACACATTGGAAAGGCTTGTAATTATGCCCTCGCTCTCATTATCTCTGTTTCTTCTGCTGCACGACTGAGAGGTGAAGGGAGAAGAGGATCAGAGGTTGAGGAGTCTTTTTTTTCTTTTTTTCCGTCAAGATTAGAGAAGGTAGAGGAGGGAGAGAGGCAGGCAAAGAGGGGAGGGAGAGATAAACAGAGGCAGTTTAAGGCGGTAAACACGTCCCGTTCCAGAGCCAGCGCTCCTCTAAACACACCAGGCACAACTCAGCATCTGACACAGACGGGACAAACTGGGCCGAGTAGAAAACACTGGAGGGAAGACAAACGGTCAAGATAAAAGCAGATTATTTGTGAGATTAAAAAAAGATCTTGATTTGAGCAGAGAAGAAGAAACGAGGCAAACCTCAGTCATGGACGTCTCCCACAGCTTCTCTTGTCTCTGCAGCGAGAGGAACCAGCAGCACACGGGCAAAAGCAGGAGCATGGTCCTCCGCACCGGAGCCACCTCCAAGCCCCACGGGCCTTTCCTCCACCCCAGGACCCTGCTCCTGCTGCTGCTCATCCTCTGTCTCTCCATGTGGAGCCAGCAGGCCGAGGCCCTGGTCCACTCCAGCTTCAGGCGGCTCAGCGGCCGCGAGAAGAAGGAGATGCAGAAGGAGATCCTGTCCATCCTGGGCCTGCCGGGGCGACCCAGACCCCACCCGCCGCTACGGCCACCCTCCTCCGCACCGCTCTTCATGCTAGACCTGTACCACGCCATGGCTGTCGACGGGGGGGAGGAGGAAGGGAATGAGATCATTGTAAACGGGCCCGGGATGGGGAAGTTTGGAGGGGCGGAGAGGTTGGCTCAGGTCAGCCACGCGGTCCTGCCCACGCTCAGCACGCACACGCCACCGCTGGGCACGGTGGTCAGCGAGGCCGACACGGTGATGAGCTTCGTCAACCTGGGTGAGTGAACGCTGACTTTACACCTGTGGTTTGGTGTTTGACCCCTGGGGGAAAAGAGGCACGCAGGAGGTGGTGCCTGGTGTGTTTGAACAACCCTCCAGGAGGCACACTGGGCGTTGAACATAGAGCATATATAGTTTGAACATAGACTGTACATGGGCTTTGAACATAGACTGTATATGGGCTTTGAACATAGACTGTATATGGGCTTTGAACATAGACTGTATATGGGCTTTGAACATAGACTGTACATGGGCTTTGAACATAGAGCATATAGGCTTTGAACATAGACTGTATATGGGCTTTGAACATAGACTGTACATTAGCTTTGAACAGACTCTATATGGGCTTTGAACATAGAGCATATAGGCTTTGAACATAGACTGTATATGGGCTTTGAACATAGACTGTACATTAGCTTTGAACATAGACTGTATATGGGCTTTGAACAGACTCTATATGGGCTTTTAACATAGAGCATATAGGCTTTGAACATAGACTGTATATGGGATTTGAACATATACTGTATATGGGCTTTGAACATAGAGCATATAGGCTTTGAACATAGACTGTACATGGGCTTTGAACATAGACTGTACATTAGCTTTGAACATAGACTGTATATGGGCTTTGAACAGACTCTATATGGGCTTTGAACAGACTCTATATGGGCTTTGAACATAGAGCATATAGGCTTTGAACATAGACTGTACATTAGCTTTGAACATAGACTGTATATGGGCTTTGAACATAGAGCATATAGGCTTTGAACATAGACTGTATATGGGCTTTGAACAGACTCTATATGGGCTTTGAACATAGAGCATATAGGCTTTGAACATAGAGCATATAGGCTTTGAACATAGACTGTATATGGGCTTTGAACATAGAGCATATAGGCTTTGAACATAGACTGTATATGGGCTTTGAACATAGAGCATATAGGCTTTGAACATAGACTGTATATGGGCTTTGAACATAGAGCATATAGGCTTTGAACATAGACTGTATATGGGCTTTGAACATAGACTGTATATGGGCTTTGAACATAGAGCATATAGGCTTTGAACATAGAGCATATAGGCTTTGAACATAGACTGTATATGGGCTTTGAACATAGACTGTATATGGGCTTTGAACATAGAGCATATAGGCTTTGAACATAGACTGTATATGGGCTTTGAACATAGAGCATATAGGCTTTGAACATAGACTGTATATGGGCTTTGAACATAGAGCATATAGGCTTTGAACATAGAGCATATAGGCTTTGAACATAGACTGTATATGGGCTTTGAACAGACTCTATATGGGCTTTGAACATAGAGCATATAGGCTTTGAACATAGACTGTACATAGGCTTTGAAGCTGATTTGACATAGTGGCCAAACCATGGAATTACCATTTCAGGGTCTGTCACATCTGTGACATAAAGCAAGACTTTCCCTATAGACTTGCAATGGGAATCAGCGTGTTTTAAAAAAAAATATATATATATATTTTCAATTAAATTATTAATCTCTACTAGTACAAAAGCTTGAATAGTTCAATCATGAAGTCATGATGAAGTTCTGTGTACCAAAACATTGTCACTTCAGGCTTTTTTGTTCTAGATCATGAAGTCCTAAAATTGCCAAATCCAGAGTTATTCTACTTCAAAACCTCGAGTTCTTGCTTATATATCATTAATGTGGAAGTAGTGCCGAAGACCCGGTCATTTCAAATGGAGGAGGTCGAGCTGCCTCCAGCGCTGCATCAGGTCTCTTCATACAATTCAATTCAGTTTATTTTGTATAGCCCAAAATCACAAATACAAATTTTCCTCTGAGGGCTTTACAATCTGTACACATACGACATCCCTGTCCCGGGACCTCACATCGGATCAGGAAAAACTCCCCCTAAAAATACAGCCATGGTTTGGATGGTAAAGGTGATGGAAACTCAAGTAATATACAGGTACTTGTACACTACTTGAGTACTTCCATATTGAGCTACTTTATGCTCCACTACTTTTCACTGGGAAATATTGTACTTTTTATTCCACTGAGCTGTAGTTTCTAGTTTCTTTGCTACAACCCAAGACTGTAGTAACAGCAGCTTTGGGAAGTCCTAAAGGCAAAGTTGCAGTGACGTCCAAGAGAGAAGAAGCACGTGACTCTATGTAAAACACATCTTGATCTAAGTTCGAGAACCTCTTTATCATCGGTCTTGAATGACGAGAACCAAACTCTGAGAGGATGTGTGACTTTCAAACCACTGACGCATGTCGGCGCTACCGGTTTAGTTCCTCCGCTCTGTAAATTTCCACAGAACATTCAGGAGGATTAAACCAATGTCCGTATAGCTGATCTATATTGGTAGGTTTCCATTCCAACCCAGCATTCCTAAATTCCCCAGCCTCGCTCCACTGCTGCTGCAGCCGAGCTGGTTCCAGGAGATCTCTGGTACGATGACTGGAGGACTAAAGTACAACATCTGATTGGTAAACATACCCCAAAGTATTTAGATCTTCTCCTGGAGAGGGCCCTTCCTGTTAGCAGTCAAATGAGAAGCAAGCTCTCTGACACATGAGGAACATGAAAGACAAATAAAAATGACAACATATTACATTACATTACATTTCATTTAGCTGACGCTTTTATCCAAAGCGACTTACATGCTATACAGTAGACCGTAGACACAGCAACGGTGAGCAATTAGGGTTAAGTGTCTTGCTCAAGGACACAACGACATGGACTGGCTGAGCCGGGGTTTGAACCTCCGACTCTCTGATTGAAAGACTGACTTGCTAACCACTGAGCCACAGTCGCCCTATATACATATATTTTATAATATGTTATATTAATCAGTTTGTCCATCGACAGAAAAATATTCACCAATCATTTTGACGGATTTAATTGTTTCAAATATATTATCTATCTATTTGAATAGCTATTTGCTTCTGTAAACAATTCTGATGAGCATTGCTTCCCTCATCCTGTGTGAGTGTTTGTGCTTCCGGCATGGCCGATGCCGATCTGTCGGAGCATAACGATTAAACATCCTCTTCTCGATGGTTTCCTTCCTCCGCCTCCTCTGGTAATGGGAATGGTGATCTGCAGTTTACCGTGGGAAGCTCTCCTCTCTGCTCTGGGGCAAATGAAGGGTTTCTTTTTTTCTGTTTTGGAGAAGAAAATGCACCCTTACATTTATCAGTCAACACTGCAAAGAAACGCCACATTTCATCATCCAAACCGCCACCATGTTGCAAACCAAGGTGACTCAACGTGTTCGATGCCTTTGAGACGGTGGTTCTGTCAGGGCTCGAGAAGGGGACCCAAAAGCAAAACCTCGCACAGCGGTTAAAGTATAAACAAAAGGAATTTATTGTCTCTCAAACAAACTCAAAAACTCAGGCCCGAGGGCAATACTCAAAAATGGCGACGTCTCGTGTCCAGCTCGTGAGAGAGTCACAACTCGTATCCAGCTCGTGAGCGAGTCTCAGCCGCGACTCCGGCGGCGTCTCGTATCCAGCTCGTGAGAACAGGCGATCTGTGTCCCGGTCGACGATGTAGCGTAGCGTGTTTCTCGCTTTAGCATGGCAATCTCCCGACGCCGGACATCCGGGAGGAAGTCACCTTTATCCGCGTCATGATGTCCTAATGCTCAGCACCTGCGAGCGGCGGCTGTCCTCCCAGGTGTCCCGCGTCTGTTTGATTAGACACAAAACAACAACACTCTGGTCGACGCCAGCATTACGATGGCACCCCCTGCTGGTGGTGCCCTGTACCACCACAGTACCCCCCCCTCAATGGACGCCTCTTGGCGGCTTACCGGGCTTCTCGGGATTCTCCCGATAAAACTCCTGGAGCAGATCCGGGGTTATTTGCCGGCTGGGAAGCCAGGAACGCTCCTCTGGGCCGTACCCCACCCAGTCCACCAGATACTGGAAACCCCTGCCCCGGCGTCGGACGTCCAGAATCTTGGAGACAGAATGTGCAGGCTGACCGTCGATGACCAGGGGGGGCGGGGGAGGAACGGCCGGAGGACTGAACTCGCTCTCCGAGACAGGTTTCAGGAGCGAGACGTGGAACGTCGGATGGACCCCCAACGGCGCCGGGAGGGTCAGACGGACGGCGGAAGGGCTTACGATCCTCGCTATGGGGTATGGCCCGACGTACCTGGGTGTCAGCTTCCGGGATTCTGTCGGTAACGGGAGGTCTCTGGAAGAGAGCCATACCTGCTGTCCCACCTTATACTCCGGAGCAGGGACGCGATGCCGGTCGGCCAGCCGCTTGTTGTTGGCGGCCGAGCGAGTGAGGGCTGCCCGTGCCGTGCGCCATACCGCCCGCATCCTCCTGAGATGTTCCCCCACGGACTGGACCGCGACTTCCGTCTCCTGCTCCGGGAACAACGGAGGCTGAAACCCAAAGCACACCATAAAAGGAGACATACCAGTCGCTGCCCCGGACAGGGAGTTGTGAGCATACTCCACCCAGGGCAGAAAAGTGCTCCAGGACACCGGATGGTGCGCGGCGACGCACCGGAGCATCGTACCCAAGTCCTGGTTGGCCCGCTCGGTCTGGCCGTTTGACTGCGGGTGGTACCCCGAGGACAAGCTGGCAGTTGCCCCCACGGCCTTGCAGAACGCGCTCCAGACCCGGGACGCGAACTGCGGCCCCCTGTCCGACACTATGTCCACCGGAATCCCGTGCAGCCGAAACACGTGGAGCACCAGCAAGTCAGCCGTCTCTAGGGCGGAAGGCAGCTTGGGGAGCGGGATGTAATGGACCGCCTTAGAAAACCGGTCCACAACGGTCAAGACGGTGGTGTTCCCCTCCGAAGGTGGCAGCCCGGTGACAAAATCCACCGCGATGTGGGACCAAGGTCGGCCCGGAACCGGCAACGGCTGTAGCAACCCCGCCGGGGCCTGGTGGGACGCCTTGCCCCGAGCGCAGACCGGACATGCCGCCACAAACTCACGTGTGTCTCTGGTCAGTCCCGGCCACCAGAACCGCTGACGGATGAGAAACATGGTCCGTCGGGACCCCGGGTGGCATGCCAGAACGGATGAGTGCCCCCACTGGAGCACCTGGGACCGGGCCGCCGCAGGAACGAACATCCGGTTCTCGGGCCCCCCCTCTGGCGCTGGATCATGCTGCAGAGCATCCCGGACCACTGTCTCGACCTCCCACGTCGCCGCCCCCACTACACAGGTGGAAGGAATGATGGGAGCAGGGTCCGAGGAGTCCTGGGGAGGAAACACCCTGGAGAGAGCGTCCGGTTTGCCGTTCCGGCTCCCGGGGCGATAGGACAGGACATAGTTAAAACGGCTTAAAAACAATGACCACCGGGCCTGCCGGGAGTTCACCCTCCGCGCCGCACGGAGGTAGGCCAGATTCTTATGGTCCGTCCATAAGAGAAAAGGCTGCTCGCTACCCTCCAGCCAGTGCCGCCACTCCTGGAGAGCGAGGAAAACCGCCAATAGTTCTCGGTTCCCCACATCATAGTTTTTCTCCGCCGGACTCAGTCTCTTGGAAAAAAACGCGCACGGATGGAGCTTTTGTGTGGTGGGGTCCCGCTGGGACAAAATGGCCCCCACGCCAGTCTCTGAAGCATCCACCTCCACCACGAACTGGCGACTCGAATCCGGATGCTTTAGGACGGGGGCGCTCGTGAACAGGGCCTTTAGCCGGCCAAACGCACCCTCGGCCTCGGGCGTCCAAACGAACGGTGCTTTCACGGAGGTCAACTGCGTGAGGGGTGCGGCCACCTTGCTATAATCCCTAATGAACCGACGGTAAAAGTTCGCGAACCCGAGGAAACGCTGCAGGTCCTTTCGCGTGCCTGGCGTCGGCCAGTCGACCACGGCTCTAATCTTCTCTGGATCCGGTTCCAAACGCCCCTGCGCGATCACAAAACCGAGAAAACTCACGGACGGAACATGAAACTCACATTTTTCCGGTTTTACATACAATTTGTTCTCCATCAGCCGCTGGAGAACCAAACGCACGTGACGGCGGTGCTCCGTGAGAGAGCGAGAAAAAATCAGAATGTCATCAAGATAAATGAACACAAAACTGCCCATCATGTCCCGAAAGACATTGTTCATCATAGACTGGAAAACGGCGGGGGCGTTCGTGAGGCCGAATGGCATCACTCGATACTCGAACTGCCCCATCGGGGTGTTAAACGCCGTTTTCCACTCGTCCCCCTCACGGATGCGAACCAGATGATAAGCGTTCCGGAGGTCGAGCTTAGTAAAGACCCGTGCATGACAGAGAGGCTCGAACGACGGATCGATTAACGGCAACGGAGTCTTATTTTTTACCGTAATCTGATTCAAACCGCGGTAATCAATACACGGGCGCAACGACTTGTCTTTCTTTTCCACAAAAAAAAAACCTGCGCCCAACGGCGCGGACGACGGGCGGATCAGACCAGCCCCCAGGCTCTCCTGAATATAAGTCTCCATCGCCAATCGCTCGGGACGGGAGATGTTATAAAGGCGACTGGTGGGGAGAGGAGCACCCGAGAGCAGGTCGATCGCACAATCGTACGGGCGATGCGGTGGCAACGTGCACGCCCGACTCTTACAAAACACCCGAGCGAGGTCATGGTACTCGTGCGGGACCCCGGACAGGTCAGGAAGGGACGGCGGTGCGGTGGACAGCGAGGGTACGGGGTTCGCTGCCCGGAGGCAGCGAGCATGGCAGGCCACACTCCAGCCTGCGACGGACAGAGTTGTCCAATCCAGGTGCGGGTTATGGAGCTGCAACCACGGAAGGCCTAAAACCACCGGAGATGCGGGGGACGGGATGAGGAGTAACCGGATGGTCTCAGAGTGGTTGCCCGAAATACAGAGGGTGAGGGGGCTTGTGCGATGAGTAACTTGTGCTATCAACCGCCCGTCTAATGCATTGACCGCCAGTGGGCGCTCGAGCGGTTCCAACCGGATACCTAACTGGGCGGCGAGCCCAGAGTCAAGAAAACTCGCGTCGGACCCGGAATCCACGAGAACCGAGGTTGAATGGGAACGTGACTGGAATAATAAGGTGGCAGGAAGGGAAATACGGGACGGGCTACAAGCGGATGCGACGTTGCTCACCAGGAGGCCCTCGCTCACTGGTGAGCCCCCCCGTTTGGGGCCTCCGGGCAAGCGGCCGCATAGTGACCCGGACGACCGCAATACAAACACAAACGGCGACTAAAACGTCGCTGACGTTCCGCAGGTGTCAAGCGAGCCCGCCCTAGCTGCATGGGCTCATCCACCCCCCCTTGCTCCCCCGAAAAATCTACCGCGAGCCCGACGGCTCCCGAACCCGGACCCCCGGTTGGCCCCGGGAGCGAGATCCGTCCCCCCCGCTCGCGTCTACGTTCCCGAAGGCGATTGTCAATTAAGATAGCCAGAGAGATGAGCTGCTCCAGCGTGGTGGTGGCGTCGCGGGATACTAACTCATCTTTAATGGCCTCAGATAAGTTACGCGAGAAAATGGTCCTCAGTGTGTGCTCGTTCGCGCCGCTCTCCGCGGCAAGGATCCGGAACTCGATAGCAAAATCCGCCACCGACCCGGACCCCTGCCGCAGAGAGAGTAACCGATTCAAAGCGTCCTGACCACGCACGGGGTGATCGAACACCCGCCTGAGCTCCTCGGAAAACCCCGCAAATGAGGTAAATACAGACGACTGTCCTTCCCACAACGCGGTAGCCCACTGAGCTGCCCTCCCGCGAAGCAGATTAATACAGAATGCAATGCGAGCCCTGTCGGACGTGTAACTACCTGGCTGTAGGTTGAAAACCAGCGTGCAGTTCAGCAGAAATCGGCCGCACCCCCCGGACTCCCCGGCGTATGGCTCCGGCAGAGGAACTCGTGGTTCCCGGATGGCTGCGGCGGCCGGCGGAACTGGAGGATCCGCTGCAACCGGCGGATCCGGTGCCGCGGAGGGCGGCGCTGCTGCGGCCTGCTGATCCATCCTCCGGGTTAGGCTCTCCACAGCCTCCATGATCCGAGTCAACATCAGCTCGTGTCTTCCCACTAGTGCCCCTTGAGCGCTGAGGGCCTCCTGGACGGAAGCCGGGTTTGCTGGGTCCATGTCTCTGGTCGGGAGATTCTGTCAGGGCTCGAGAAGGGGACCCAAAAGCAAAACCTCGCACAGCGGTTAAAGTATAAACAAAAGGAATTTATTGTCTCTCAAACAAACTCAAAAACTCAGGCCCGAGGGCAATACTCAAAAATGGCGACGTCTCGTGTCCAGCTCGTGAGAGAGTCACAACTCGTATCCAGCTCGTGAGCGAGTCTCAGCCGCGACTCCGGCGGCGTCTCGTATCCAGCTCGTGAGAACAGGCGATCTGTGTCCCGGTCGACGATGTAGCGTAGCGTGTTTCTCGCTTTAGCATGGCAATCTCCCGACGCCGGACATCCGGGAGGAAGTCACCTTTATCCGCGTCATGATGTCCTAATGCTCAGCACCTGCGAGCGGCGGCTGTCCTCCCAGGTGTCCCGCGTCTGTTTGATTAGACACAAAACAACAACACTCTGGTCGACGCCAGCATTACGATGGCACCCCCTGCTGGTGGTGCCCTGTACCACCACAGGTTCCCTTCACATGATGAGATTGTTGTATTTGCATATAACGTCTAATCATGTAAACTAATGATTCAACATATTTTTTCACTCGTGGTTACACAAATATTTTACTCAAGTAAAAGTAGCAATATCACAGTCTAAAAATATGTTCAATAAAAGTAAACTTTTTGTCTTTGCATCAAATTGCAATTGAAGTACCACAGAGAAAAAGTACTTAAATGGCCAATTAATGATATTTGATATCACTAAGTTATAATTATTGATTGTATTAATGTGCACATAACTTTGCAGTTGGTAAAGGGGGGAGCTTATTCAAATGACTGCTTATCTGTTTATATATCACTGTAGTTTCCCCAGATTTGTATTTTCTATGGTAAAGTTCCTCAAAATTGTACTTAATTGAACAGTATTTTTCCATAAAGCTTTTGCATTATTCACCTGATCCTCTGCAGACACTGAACGCTTCACCAAGTTTTGTATTTTGTGACTAATCTAATCATCGTGTGTCGTTCACGTTGGTGGAATCAGATGGACATGGGTGTGTTCCTCTGCATATGTAATGGAGGACGCAGCTGGTTAGAATTACAGGCCCCACCGACACACATCGAGTAGGGAAAAAGAACGGCTGGAGCGAGATGAAAATACTGCTGTGGAGGGAGCGACTCTAAAAATACCAGGCAGGCTGCAATTAGTGGTGTTTGTGCTGAGCAGCTGCTGTGGTTCAGGGCACTAAGTGTCTCTAATTTGTGTGTGTGTGTGTGTGTGTGTGTGTGTGTGTGTGTGTGTGTGTGTGTGTGTGTGTGTGTGTGTGTGTGTGTGTGTGTGTGTGTGTGTGTGTGTGTGTGTGTGTGTGTGTGTGTGTGTGTGTGTGTGTGTGTGTGTCCTCTTCATCTACATATATTCTATAACAGGAAGTCCACATGGGGATGCTTTTCAGTGGCAGAGTGAAGAGGAACATCACATGTTCTCTGCCCTTAAGCAAGGCCCTGCATGCTGCTGGTGGGATGCAGGATGTTGGCGACAAAGAGTGAACACGACCCATAAATCTCAGAACTGGCGCAGATCAAGACTATGTGTGTGTATATATATATATATATATATATATATATATATATATACACACACAGTCCTTCTCTCTATGAGAATTAACACAAACATTCCCAGTTTGTACAACTCTGTTCCAGTTGTGCTGAGGAGTGACCTCAGTGGTGGAAGAAGTGATCAAGTAATACTGCAGCGTTAAAAATACGTTTCAAGTAGAAGTCCCGCGTGGTTTTACGAGGAGTGATTCATTATTTCTTGGCAGACGAGCTGTTTCCAGTCTTTATGCTAAGCTAACTGTATGTGGGATGTCGCCTAATATTTACTGTAAAGTTATTAAATATCAATCTTCTCACTGCTCAGCCACAGAAGTATTTCCATTTCATGCAACTTAATACTTCTTACTACATTACATGTTTTTTCTGATGCTATTACCTAGTTACTTTGCTGAATCAGCTTCTAATGCATGATGTATAGTTTTAAATTGAACTGCAACCATTCACTTTCTGCATAATAACTACTTTAATTGATTACTTTTATCTCGTGATTCATACTGAAGTTACTACTTCTACTGAAGTAAAGGACTGAATTCTTCCTGCACTCATCTCCCGGTGATCCTCACACACCTTCACACGCTT
>CM042231.1:20146707-20481707 GCA_023566465.1 Cottus gobio | reverse complement strand
TTGACTCTGGATCATTTTGGCCAATTACAGTTTCTTCAAACAAAGAATAAACGGCTGAAAGTGGAAATGGACACAGAGACAATCTTGTCCTGGTTTAACTCAAGTGGGACATGGATGGTGTTATTGCCAAGATTGTGTTGGGGAACATAGCGGAGGAGAACATAGAATAATCTGAGAGGAAAGAAACTGACCAACTATGAGGCTGCTGGGTGTTTAACGTGAGGTACTGTTGTAAGGTGTTACTGAGCGTGGACACCTGTGGAGCAGCACAGGAGGCAAAGCTGTTGAGTCTGGTTGGACAAGAAATAGTTTGAGACGCTAGTATTCTACATCTTTCCATAAACAAAAACACAATGGGACTTATGCATTTTAACAGGCCAGTGGTCATGAAAATGTTGATCTTCTAGAGAGGGTGTGCACTTATGGCTGAGGCCAGTAATTACTTATTTCTACAAGTGAAAATAAAATGTTCAGAGTTACAAAGGAACTCAACAGCAGTGCAACATCCATTGTGATTAAATAGACCCTTTTCCAGCCAACGTTATCAAAAATATGCGTGCACATTTTGGCAATGTTAGAGAGTTAGCTAGCTTTAAACCGTTAACAGAATCACAATGCCTGGTAGTTGCACGTTTGTCAGAATCGATATTCCAACATTAAATATTGGGCCACTAATGTAATCTAGGCACTCACTTCAAGCACACAGATCTGAAAAGTACATTTGTTTAGGTTGCATCTGTGATCTTTGGCGGTTAATGCCATCGCTTGATGAGCTATTGCAAAGGGTTTTTATAAAGTTGGGGTCCTAAATGTGAAATCTATTCCTAGCTAGCCACATATTCAAAAATAGTTTTTCCCCCCTTCCCAAGGTCATATTTTCAGACTCATCACATCTCCTATTAATTAGTCACAAGATAATTTTACTCAATGTTAGCAGGCAGGTCCCTTCCCCATGTGGTAGCAAGGTAGTACATAATAAATATAAAAGTGGGGTGCTGGTGTACGTGGTGCCCCCGTCATTGTTTTCTCTTACACAAACACATGTACGTACACAGCTCATCCCTCCATCCTAACAGGTTGTTCATGAATACTGACGGTCCAGTGTTCGTCACATCCTTCAGGCGCAGTGATTCAATGTTTAGTCCGTGGTCATTGTGCATCTGTAAGCAACACATTTTGTATTATTGTAATAGTTGGAATATTAGTGAGTCAGCAAAATACCTCTAAAAGATATTTTTTTAAATACGTATTTTTGTTAAATGTTCCAACACGTTTTAAATGGTTTAAAGCTATTCTGATAATGTTTCATAGGAACTATGAAATAATCACTTGTTCCACTCAACTACACTGGAGACGGGCTCGTCATGCCAAGTGTAAGGCCATGAAGAAAAGTTACACCAAGGCTGCATTTCTGATGGAAGCACCAAAGAAGCTATATAAGTTATTGTGTAAATGCTTAGCTTTACCTTTACATGACTAAATCCGACGCGTTTAATATTTGTGATTCACAAGGTTTAAAATGCCCCGGGGGCTCAGAGATAGATGGGTTACATTTTTTTGTATTGCCTTGTGATTAAATTGCACCAATTGTCAGGGTCTGAAACGACCATAAGAGAAAGAAACGTTACTACTTGGTCTTACCAGGTCCCGGTCCAGTCAGCAGTTCTTCAGGCCTGAACATCCACCAGCTCAGGGGGCATGGGGGACTTGGGGTGTTTGCTCTCAAAGTGCTGCTTAAAGGTCTTGGGGTCGGGCATCTGCGTCTGAAAAAACATAGAATCATGGTTTAAATTTATTTTATCTGGTGGCAACAAATTAGAAGTGACATTTTAAGTAATTTAACACAGTTTCTCAATTGTTGACACACTAGCAAATGAGACACAATGACCGCAACCTTAACTCATGGCCCAACCCTCTGAAACAACTCTGAGAAAATACAATGTCCTGGCGTGCTGCTTTACACTGAAATTGCAGTTCTAAAAGACATTTTTTCAAAAACACAACACACAGTTCTCTCTGCAATCTGCAAGCTTTAGACTGTGGCATTGTTTGACTTTAAACTTTAGCCAAGTTAAGAAGCTAGAACAAAAATACATTTCTAAACGTTTACCATCTTTACGATCTAGAACTATATCGCTTTACTTTGTTAAAGTAATCTTTCATGGTTTACATAAAAAAATATGATATATTATAAGCTGCTTAGAGCTTATAATATACATAATATAAATAGTTAATAATTCCCTTTCTAATATCCATTTATATTGTAAACGGCTCCTTCAGACAACTGGATTAACTCAAATTTATTGCCAAAACTGCTTTTTACAAGATTACATTTGAACACATAATTATATAATTGACTTTCGTCTAATACTCCTTAAACTGAATCCAGCGTGAACGCACCGTAATGTAACTAAATATTGTGGTTAAACTTTGTAATTAATCTGTTCGGTTATGTTTAATAACCAAAAAGCTCCATCACTGCAGATATATCCGACAAAGAAAGTACCCTATAAGGCTAGAATTCTGGCTTATTCTGACTATTTTACAGCTCTTCTTCTCAAGCATCATGGGAGTGGCAGTACTCTCACACTAGAGCTGCTTTTCTCGATGAGTCGGATAAAAAAACAAAAGCATTAATTTCCAACCCTTTATTCAAAAACAGAACTGACAGTGCAAAAATCTTCAGAAAGTGCACAAACAGGTTGCTCCTTGAACATCCTTGAGCTGTTAAAGTAATCATTTAAAAAAAATGGACTAACAAACATACACATGTATGCTTTACATCTGCCAAATATATAGGCTATTTTTTAATAAAGTGCACAAAAAGATGTATATTGTTGTTTAAAAGGAGCTGTCAGAATACATTTCTAAAAAAGAAAAATACAAATCAGAAAACTTAACAGGATTTGGTTGAACGTCAGAACTTCTTCTCAACACTACACTCAGACGAAAACACTCAGCCCTTTGTTCAGACACATTGCAGTTATTAACAAGCTAACGCTAACTTGCTGATAACGAGTAAACAGCAGCACGGTACATTCCTCACTTCAAAAAGGAACAAAAACTGCCGACTAGACGTGAAGTGCCTCCACTAGCTGTCACTGCCATGAGATGAGCTCCTACTGTGCTGTTGAACGGCCTTCCTCCTCATCAAGGATGTTTACGTTTTAGGGGCTGAATTATCACCGTGGTGCTCCCGTGCAATGCCTAGTCTCTTTTTAGATGTATTTAGTGTGAAATGCTCCACACCTTGGATGACTTTGGTCGTGCTGATTTCTCTGCCTCCGCCATGTTTCAGAACAACGTTACGGGTCTCCGATGGTCTTTCCTCTATCTCCGCGCTTAACTCAACTTTTTTTTTTATACTCAAACATCTCCGTGACTTATTGAGTGCCGTAACAGTCGCGCGACACAACAAATCGATAATGAAATTTGTTGCCAACTCTTTTAATAATCAAATTTTATCGATTTGTTGTTGCAGCCCTAACACACACACACACACACACACACACACACACACACACACACACACACACACACACACACACACACACACACACACACACACACACACACACACACACACACACACACACACACACACACACACACACACACACACACACACACACACACACACACACACACACACACACACACACACACACACACACACACACACACACACACACACACACACACACACACACACACACACACACACACGTGTTATGAGACTTGTGCGAGAAAAGATTTCATCGTACGCAATGACACAAGATTTGTTTTCACAGGGCAACAATGCAGGAATCAGGACACCATACAAATCTTCGTTTCTTCAACCCAGGCTGATCTTGCTCTGAGGCGACAGTGCTGCAGCCACTACACCACCATGCACGCTGAAAAATATGTATTATTTAACAAAGCCCGGGACCCCACTGATTGATATCCCCAGGACAATTAATTTTCTTATTTATTTTCTACACATGTCACTTTTATAATATATATACTCATTTTAAAGTACTGTTACACATACATACTTTATTCCCCATGGGGAAATATTTGTTTTTATTATTTTATTCTATGTTTATTGATATGGACCTTTCACCTAGTCAAATTCCTTGGATGTGCAACGTACTTGGCAAAAACTAAAGATGCAAAGATTTTCTTTAATCAAATATTTAAAGAATACAAACTTCTACATTTCAATTTCTTATATTTTGCAAAAAACATTACAGACAATAAAAAAGTAAAAAGATAACTTTTAGAATTTTTGCCAGTTTACATTGACTTTGGGATGGTTGAAATAATGCTAGATTAAATACAAAACAAATCACACCACACAGATAAATACATCTAATAAAATAAATAACTGTCACATCATTGACGCCTTGGAAAACACAATAAGCATTGCATATTGTACAGAGAAAAAGTAAACCAAATCACAAACAGATTCTATATGTGGGAAAAAATGTCTACAACTAAATTGGCTCAGCAGACAGCAACAGGTATTGTACTCACCCGGCAGACGGGGCAGGTGTGGACCAGTGCGGCCTTCGCTGCAGTCTTCTGGTCAGCGGCCTGGCCTTTCTTCTTCTCTGCTGCCTTCTTTGCATTCTTCTGCTGAGACTGAATCTTCTGATGCCCACGAGCCATGGCCCTCAACTTTGACCTGCAGGAATAACAAAATGAAAAGGCCACAGATTGTTATTATGGCCATGATTGTAGATCACAGGTTTTGTTGCTCACACAACTCAATATATAATGTTACATCTAAACACAGGGTGGATCACCAGAAGTGGGTATATTTAGGGTGGGATAAGTTGGTCTAACCAGTCTGAACTGAATCTGTTTTAGAGATGAATTGATTCAAAGTAGTAAATTCTCAATTCCAAATCCAGTTTTTTTTTTGAAAAAAAAAAAATTCACAAAATAGATGCTTATTAATTTTCTGTCGGTCAATTGATTAACCATCTACCAGTTTCAGTTCTCATGTTGTTTTTGTTTTGTTTGCATTAAATAGGTGTTTTTGATCCCCATATATATAAATGAGAGTAAACTAAATATATGACACGTCTCTGTACAGCTCAACAGTATCAAAACTAATAAACGTGTATCAACAAAAACTGACCATTAGGACTTGAGCGTGGGAATTATTGCAGGACTGTTAGATCAAACTTTAGTAGTTTTAATCACGTGTACCTAATTAGCTAACTGACTACACGGTGCATTACGTAACTTAAATTGTAGGTTTGTAATTAGGCCATTAGCTACTTACAGTGGTGGTTAGCTAGTAACGTTAAGAGATATATATATATATATTCGCGCCTCCTTGTATCGTTTAAAATGAATAGTGATATAACGTAGGAGTCATTTTACTTAAATCGAGTATTTAATCCCCTGCCTGCAGCAGTATTGTTCACCCAATGCCGGGGCACACGTGAGCCAGAGAGCAACATCCAACAAGCTAACGCTAGCGTTACCGTTGAACTGCTTAACGTTAGCGTAATCACAAATTACATAATTAATATAATTTAAGTAACTTGGTGTCAGTTTGAAAGGCTGTTGCCGACGATTGCCAAACTCAACGTTACGGTTTGAATTGTTTAGCTCTTGACTTCAACTAACTAGCTTCCATGTTGACTCCCAAGCTAAAATACCGCCAAGATGGCGTTTCCCTTTAAATTGTGGCACTGCTCCAGCAACAAACCGACTATGTGTTCGTATTTGTAGGGGTTAGCGTCAATGGCTCAGTTGTTATAGGACGACTTTAGTAAATATAACTTGTGAAAAACGACCAACTAGCTAGCTTGTTAGCATCAGCCTAACAGGCCTTTCGTCACCGCCTCGCTTACAGTTAGCTAAACTAGCTAGAGAAGCTAAGAGCGCTCGTGACTCCGATTTACGACGCAATTAAATGTTATGGGAGAATAAATAAAACATAATATAATACAAGTCACTGTTAGATAACCCCGTAATAAGTCGCGACTGTTGAATATTCATATATGTATTCGTTTACAAGCGGATTTACCTTCGAGATTAGACCTCTCTTTGCTCTATTGTCGGTCTCTTTTTTTGGAAACCAAAGGAACTTTAAAGAAGTTATATTAACCGTCGCATTCAGTTAAAACCTCCCAAAGAAACGAGCAGCGCCGCCACGAGGACTGGAGTGGAACTGCAGCGTCCTAGAAGTTAGCTGGCAAAAACTGCCAGCACCAACGTCTTACAGCGCTGTCGCTTCAAATATAAGGGTAATGTGTGTGACAGCTCGACGCACACGTTCCAAGGGACGCTGAACTAAACGAAATCGACATACGTTACATCTAAATGGAAATTAAACACATGGACCAAATTATTGAACCGTTAACTCATCAATATATATTGATATGAATCCGCCTAAAAACGAATACTTTACTTTCAAGGACACAAGAGCACACACACTTAAAAATGAATATCCAAACTGCTCTGAAAGAAATGGCACTTCTATAAGAGTTAATTTACAAACTCACCAGTTTGATATGACCAGAACTTATTATTTAACAGATTTGATCAGCCCCCCATTCAGACCTCCCGGCTGCTACAATCCCCCATCGTCTGCAACCCATGTAGATTGCTCCTCTTCTTGTAACCCCTTTTCCACAACACTCTGCCCCTCCACACTCCTCATACACTACACTCCAACCACAGCCCTCCCCCTAACTTGTCCCTCAGATATAACCAGGCGAGGAAAAGAACTGACAAAGATCAAGGTGAGACAAATAAACTATCACTGGAATATCGTGTCGAAAGGAGTCAGCTGAGGTGGTTCGGGCATCTAATTAGGATGCCTCCAGGACGCCTCCCTTTAGAGGTTTTCCAGGCACGTCCAACTGGTAGGAGGCCCCGGGGAAGACCCAGGACACGCTGGAGGGATTATATCTCCCAGCTGGCCTGGGAACGCCTCGGGATCCCCCAGAATGAGCTGGTAGATGTTGTGGGTGAGAGAGAAGTCTGGGTCAGCCTGCTTGACCTGCTGCCTCCGCGACCCGACCCCGGATAAGCGGTGGAAAATGGATGGATGGATGGATGGATGGAATATTGTTTTAATTGCAAAATTGTATTAATATTTTTTCTTCACAGTTTTCCAAAACAATTTGATATACAACATTGCTGCTGTTAAATTCTGCAGCCTCCATCCAAATGGGAGTAAAGTTATCAGCATATTCCACCAACAGCAGCAACCAGCTGTCCTGTCACATGTTTTTTAAGCATTTATTTTATGAGCTGAATTAATTCTGCTGGCTGATGAATACAGATGAGCTTCTCTGAATATGATCCTCTTAATGGTTCACTACAGAGGTTGTGTAAAGTTATTGTTGTATGATTAGTAATCATAGTAGGTAGAAAGTCCCCCACCTGCTCTATCCTCCAATAAAAAAGAAGTCCAGTGAGATTGGCAGTTTATTATCAATTGAAGATCACAAATCAAAAACATTAGCACTAACAGAGTAAGTAAAAAAAATATAAAAAACAACAGTAAGCTCAATTTTTTAAATATATGTATTAAATTCATAAATGAATGGCATTACAATACCTTGTAAATGCAACATATACGTATGTAAAAGAAAGAACGAATGAAAGAAAGGGTTTTCAGAAATCCAATACTAATTTATTGTCTTTTTAAACTTGATTACATTTCTCAAAAAGAACACGTCTTTCTCTGTAGGTTTCAGTAAACTAACTAAAATAACTTCTACAACTATATTTTCCTGTGGGGTTCTTAAGCAGCATTGTTTGCTACAGGTTTTGTGCACACATGCAGACGTAGACAGTGAGAATCCCTGAGCCAGGTTTCTGAAACACTTAATATATCCAAACTGTAATTCACACCTCTCATCGGTCCAGAGTAGGTCTGCTAACAAGGAGACAAGAGAGAAATGTCACATTTCGAATCTGGATTTGACAACTTTATGTGTTTTGTGTAAGAAAATGTTATTATTTTTTTTAATTCAAGAACTGAGAAAAGATCTCTTTTACTTGAATGGCTGATTTCAATGCACCTGTCATGGCCGTTAGCATCTTTGGATTCTCCTATGCATCACAGATGGAAATTAAACCCTGATTCATGACTGGACGAACAGCTGTTTCTGTTCCACCTGGCGCCACCCGGCTTACTGCCCTCTTCCTCCTCCTCTTCCTTCACAACAGGCACAATCTCCACCTTCTCAAACGTTCCTGTCACCAGGGGCTCTGATTCATGTGGCCTGTCCTCTGGAAGCAAGGAATTTATGAAATCATGAAAAGTATCCAAAAGTAAGTTAGTCTGAACTGTTGGAAGACATCAGACTTCTTTGGGAAAACAGGATTCTGACATCAAATGGATTTTAAATAAATTTTGTAAAACTTGATGTTGTCAGATCCTAAACTGCAAAACTGAAGAGTTCTGCCTCACCTGGCTGCGAAGCGTCCATCAGCTCCTCCTCCTACCGTAATTGTCGAAGAAGACTGTGGCTCAGTGGTTAGCAAGTCCAACTTTCAATCAGAGGATCAGTGGTTCAAACCCCGGCTTAGCCAGTCCATGTTGTGTCCTTGAGCAAGACACTTAACCCTCATTGCTCACCGTTGCTGTGTCTACGGTCTAATGTATAGCATGTAAGTCGCTTTGGATAAAAGCGTCAGCTAAATAAAATGTGATGTAAAAGACTAAAACGATTGTAGTCATGGCCAGATGGTCCCATGCTATGAACCATCCCGACCTGAGGGTCGTTTGGAACGGGTCTACTTTCTGTTCCAAGAATCAGAACTAAACATGGAGAAGCAGAGTTCAGCTCCACATATCTGGAACAAGGTCCTGAGAGCTGCAGGTCTGCTGAGGCACTCAGCTTCTTTAAATCCAGACTCTTCTGTTTGCTGTTGCCTTTAATTAAACCAGGTTCTAGGATATTAATCAATTTCTGCATCTCACTACTGCATTTTATTTCTTAAACTGCACTGCAACTTTTATTCAATTTTGTATATTTTGCTTTTTGACTGTTTTTTATTGTTTTAATGAATATTCTTGTTTTTAAATCTTGTTTTCTTCTGCATTGTTTTAATGCTTTTAATGGTTTTATGTGAAGCTTTGAATGGCCTTGTTGTTGAACTGTGCGTCACAAATAAACTTTCTTTGCCTTGCCTTCCAAAGTACGCAGCAGATGATACTTTCAGTTTACAGCACTCCTATTCTGGATACACTACTTGGCCCCGGGATGTCCGTGTTTCAATATGTTTGTGGTAAAGTGATGAACAAAAACAGAGGCGAGGACAAAAAGGACCCCGCACATACGAAAGGACCCATCACCTTCTTTACGCTTCAGAATCGTCCATCAGTGTCCCCTTTAAAACAAATGAGGACTGAGCACAGAGTGGACTACAGTGACTCACTAGCGCCTCCCCAGGTACCCATGGTATTACAGGGGCCTGTTGCACAAAACTAGGATAAGGGATTAAGCCAGGATATCTTGGTGATCCTGGCTCAATTGATCCATAATCCGGTTGCACTAAAGATGGATAGGGGGCAGGAGGATGTTATGGTATAAATTACCATGGAGATTTATTCTGTGGAGCTAGCCTGCTCCAGACCAGGCTAAATTCCAGGATCTATTTAATCTCATCCCTAATGTCAGTCAGCAGTCACCACAAATGGAAACCAATAGTTATTTCACTGCTCACTATACATTGTTATCACATATAACTAGACCCACTGTCATTATTTAAACGTTTGTGATCATTAATTTCAATGATTTTGGATAAAAAATGATTTTTAGATGATGTTGCTATCATTAGATAATTTACAGTTTCCCATAGACTATAAGGCTATATATAAAATGATAGAATATTAGGGCCACAGAGGGAAAAAAAAGACAAGTCATAATATTGTAACCAGTTGTTTTAAAGGAGGACAGTTGTTAAAATGACAGATGTGGGGCATTTCGTGAAATTGTACTTCAGTATGGTTTCATAAACAAAGACATGCTGATGTGCCAGAATATTAAGTATCACATTGTCATAAGTATCAAAACTGTAAAAACAATATGTAGCTTTTCTGCAGAAAGAACCAGCCTCATAAATTTATGACTTTATCCTTTTTCTTCAGTGTGGCCCTAGTACTCTGTCATATAAACAAATACACATTCCATATGAATATAAAAACACAATGTGTAACATTATGTTCCTTTATTGAATAAGGACAAAACAAAGCAGGTAAACCATCAGCTCCTTTCGAAACTGAAGTCACAGTGACTCTACAAGATGGAAAGCACAGAATCCAAGCATATTATACAAAATGATACATACACATTCAAAGGTCTGTATATAACACACCCTGCATGTCTGCACACTAAAATAAATGCAGGACAAATCCATACACATCAACTGAACAGACAAATGAATGGATGCAGTAGCCTCCCTGCAGTAGCCTCCCTGCAGCCCGCACAATCATCATAAGAGGCCAAATTCGTAAAAAAACGAACCCAAAAAAACCCAAATTCCTCTGCCACCGCAGGACATATTTAACCAAAATTGAAAGCACACATACTAACTAAAATAATTCAACACATATTGGTCCCTCAGCAGCCGACCACTGTCGTCATCAGGGAAGATTGCCGGATTGTCCCAGTCCATGGCTGGTGGCACTCTGGGGGCCCTCTCCTTCCTCAGGCAGGCCACATTGTGGAGGACAGCACAAGCCACAGTAATATCACATGCCCTAACAGGGCTGACCCTTAATTTGTGAAGGCAGTGAAAGCGTGCCTTCAGGAGGCCAAAGGTCATTTCAACTCTGGCCCTGGTCCTGGCATGGGCATGGTTGTAGGCCTGCTGTGCTTCCTGGGGGTCTGTGAAAGGTGTCAGGAGAAAAGGCTGGCAGCCATACCCCCTGTCTCCCAGCAACACACCAGAGAATTCACCTGTCAACACAAAATCTCATCATTACTACCTCATACAGTGATATTCTTGACACAGCCATGATGGTTATAAATAGGGGTTGTGTGGCTTACCTTGTGATAGGCACTGATAGATTTCAGAGGCCCGAAAGATTCTGGAGTCATGGACTGAGCCAGGCCATTTTGCCACAACATTGCTGATCACACAGTCAGCATTGCAGACCATCTGAAATCATAAGATGATTACACCAATCAATGCACATCACTGGCAATGCAGAGTGTTCGTCAATGGACAATATCAAAAAGTTATGTTCACCTGAACATTAATGCTGTGAAAGGATTTCCTATTCACAAAAATCGGCCTCATGGGCACCTGAGGGGGCTTTTATCCATGTGTGTGCAGTCCACTGCACCAATGACATTGGGGAAACCTGTCACACAAAGTAATGAGTATCCTACTATGTGTTAACAGTTGTCCTGTAATTTGTAGATCCTCTTACCTGCAATCCTATAGAACTCCTCTTTGATGTCACAGAGTCTTCTGTGGCCAGGGAAGGAGATGAAGACATCTGCTAATGCTTTGATAGCCAGACACACACTCCTTATTGTGCGGCAAATTGTGGCCTTGTTCAGCTGTTCTGCATCCCCCACTGAGTACAGGAAGGCTCCACTAGCAAAAAAGCGCAAGGCCACACAAACCATTTGCTCCACACTCAGTGCATGGCTCCGTGCAGTGCGGTGCTTAATCCTGGGACCCAGTAGTCTGCATAGATACCTGATGCCATCTGCAGAAAACCTGTATCTTTCATATAGATGGTCATCAGGGAAGGCCAGTGGGTCCAACCCGTCCCTGAAGACCCTTTCTCGCCTGAAGGCTCTCCTCAGCACAAGTGCTTCTTCATCCACCACATCTCGCACAAATGGGCATGCCATTGTCAGAGCAGAAAGGAACACACAATTTTGGGCCTTCATATAGGCTAGTGGCCACACCTGGTGCTGAGGGGGTGGGCAAAAGAGGGTGATGCCTTATAACGATGACTTGGTTGTACTGATTGCTGGGAAAAAACCTTAGAAAGATGCCACCGTCCTGTGTGCTCACAATAAGAGCTCATATGTCATGGCTCACTTGACTTTACGAGAATATACCTAATTTTTATTTTGAGCTGTGTCATCTTCTTGGAGCTGGGGAGGAAAGAAAAATAATGAGTAATACATTTGTGTTACAGTTAGCATACAGTGTACATTGAAGGCATATCTCACCTCCCTCTCAAGTTTTTTTATTTCAAGGTCCAGTTTCCTAATTGTCCTCTTTTTTATTTCGGACTCCAGTGCAAGATTTTCCATCTTTTTCTTCTTGTACTGAATGTCTATGTCTGCCAGTTCTATTTGGTGCCGGAGGTGGTTGCCATACAACTTTCTGATAGCTTGTGAGCTCTGTGAACACAATACAATTAGCGCAGCTGGAATTTGGCAGGACGTGGTGTCCTTTTATTAATACGCACTATGTTGCCAGGCTGGTTTTCCCACTGTATAGCATCTGGGTCCTGTAAAAGAAATTAGATTTTTTGATTTTGATGAGGACTCCTCACCATTGTAGAGTAAATAGTACTTTCACAGTCTTAACATGATACCTCATGCCTTCTGGAATCCAGAGAGATGGTCTCCTCCTCATCATCGTCTCCATCATGTGCTGTTGCTGCTGCACTGGGGCCTTCACCCTATCACATTTAATCGGATTCATATTGAAGCTAGTAGACAAGACATGCCAGGCCTACAGTATGCCTTTGATGGAGTACTCACTGGATCAGCATCGTCTGGTGCTTGTGCTGGTGGCTCTAACAGGAACACAGTGCTGCCAGACACTGCAAGGCAATAGGTAAACCAAAGTCAGACAGTCCAAATTGATTCAATATGAATGTGGTTGTATCCCATGTAGAGATGGAAGGACATACCTTGAATGAAGCGGGTGGCATCTTGGGAGGAACCTATGCTCGTCTCTTTCCCCCCAGGGATCCCCTCTAAGACGGGCCTGCCTTTATTTAGCTCCAAGGCCACGTCCTCTGCTGGGGTAAGGTCAGCCTTTGGTGACCCACCACCCGTGCCTTGTCTGTGGGTATTCTTTTTCACTGCTAAAACAGTACAGACAATGTGTGAGCAGGCACCTTCTGGGTACAATATATGCTTGTGCTTTGTTAAATATTAGTCAGGGACCATACCATTCTGCAGAATGTTCTTGTATTTGATTTTGACCTGCTGCCATGTCCGTTTTGGCCCGTTCATGTTTAATCTACACACACACACACACACACACACACATTTAATGGAGTCACACTGCAAAAAATTACTTGGTATTTTTGTCTTGTTTTCAGTAAAAATATCAAAAAATAAAATAAAATAAAATAAAGATGTATTTTCTTGATTTGCTAAATGACCTAGCAAAATAAGTATAGTTTAGACAAAAAATATAAACTTTAAGTAAATGTGTGCTTAAAACAAGCAAACAAATAAAAAAATCTGTCAATATAATACAAATTCTCTTGAAATAAGTTTACTTTTTCCATAAACACTTAATTTTAGAAAAGTTCTCGTTTCACTGGCAGATTTTTTTGCTTATTTTCCTAGGTAATTTTGCTCAAGAAAATATTTAAGATTTGTTTTAGATATTTTTTTTTAACTGAAAACAAGACAAAAATACTAAGTAAGAAAGACATTTTTGCAGTGCAGTGAGCAACCGACCTTGGGTCCTTTGAAAGGCGCTATATAAATTAAAGTGATTATTATTATAGCTCATCTATTTATTCAATTACATTTTATTTATATAGCACTTTTCACAATTGTTTCATTCTGTCAAAGCAGCTTTACATTAATGAAAGCAGGAGAAACACAAAAAAAACGGTGGACAACATAAGAAGCAGAGTACAACGGCTAAGATTAAACCGTACTGAGCGTAGTAACGTTAAATAATAATGTAAGGCTTTAATAATAATTTATCATAGCTTTATACAGTGTGATGGAGTTACTTTACACAATCACTCATATCTGCAGTGCATTTCAATTAAAAATTTAACCGTTTCATAATTACAGTACGACTGCATTTTTGGAGATGTGAATTAAATATTTGAATTGTAATTGTGATGTTTCAGCGGAGCGGTGAGTGTGTAATTGTGCACTACTTACGCATTCAGGCGGTCTGCAATACTTTGCCACGCTTTTTCTCTTTGCTTTATCACTGTGGCGGTGTTGCCTTTCTTCTTAATTATATCTTTTACCTCCTCGTATGCCTCCATGAGGCTTTGTGCTTCCGACGGGGAAAAGTACGCGGCTCTAGTTGCCGTGGTAAATCAGTTAAACTGTGATCTGTGGCGGGGTCTATTTGAGTGAGCCGTGAGCGCGCACCTATCCAGGATTGGTTTCACCTGGCTTAATGAATCCGTGTCTGCTCATCCTGGCTTGGTCTTTGTGCAACCAATTAAGCCTGGACGCACATGTTTTGGCTTCATTGAGCTCAGCTGAGTCATTTATCCCGGATGTCTTAATTCTACTTTTGTGCAACAGGCCCCAGGACAGGAGGGTCAGGCTAGCTGGTTAGCGTGCTCATTCTAGTGGATATCTCTGCTGCACAACTCACAGACGTCTTTGACAGAATGTCAACACTAACCTCTTCACACTCTGTTGATAATGTTAAAACGAAAGAGTTGGTCAGATCTGACACATTGCATCTTTAATCCTGGTTCAACAATGTGAAGCACTTTGTAACTTTAAAAAAATGCTGTATAAATAAAGTACATTTTTGTTATTATAGTTGAGTCTTATCTGGCTTCATCTCTTTCACTGGATCTGCTGTGGAAGAAGATTGTAACTTCCCTTAGATAGCTGGTAAATTGATGCACCAGCTTCCTAAAGTATGAAGCTGTAATTAAGTAATCTTGTCTCCGTTTCCAGGCTTTAGGAAACACATTTGAACATGCACGTCCTTTCAGACGGTGAAAGACGGATTCGTCCTGCATGAAAAGTTGCTATTCCCGCTGGCAAACAGCTGCACACACTGCAAAGCAATCCCAAAAAGAAAGACTTATTCAAAAGAGAGAATCTGTTGCTAATATATGAGACCTTCTGCTAACGGTAGTCACAGACGGCTACATTAGCAGAAGGCTAAACAATTAGCAAGAAATTTTGCATGCAAATGCCTGCACTCCGTCCGGTGGGAGGGTCTTAGGATATAAAGAGGAGAGCTGCGGGATGTATTTATTTATTATTTTAATAAATAAGAAATCTACCTACCGTGGGGCACTACTGTAAATACAATATGCTGAAAGATTATAATTTTTTTGCCAAATGACACCAAAAAATAAACCGCCTACCCCAGCTTTAACTGGTCTGCATGTGGCTGGAGAGGTAAACTTGTGTCAAACCAGTACAGGACCTGTTAGCAGGAAGAAACAAACTCATCGGAATGAAGAGTTACTAGAGAAACTAAACTCAAGTCCAGTTCATGAGTTCTGAACAGACTCCGGAGGAGGAACACAGTTTCAACACTTTATTACAGTAAATGAGTCCATATCGTACAGAACATACACAGAACAGAGACAGACAGGGTTGTGTTTCTCTCTCTCTCTCTCTCTCCATCCCTCACGGGGCAGGGTGACACCAAAGTTAATGGCACTGGAGGAGAGAATAATGACCTACAGCTGATGCCAGGTCCACTTATTAAAAGAGCAGTGATCTCCCTCAGCTACAGCTGCTGTTTTAGAGAACTTGAAAACAAACAAAAAGCACAACTTCTTAAGTTCTGCATGTTCCTGGCAACTAACACACTATAGGTGGCTCTGCTTCCGTCACACTAAAGTCTATTTCTGACATCTTGTGATCATTAGCAGCAATGTTGACTGCCGTTCGGCACGGGTCAGCAGGACATCAGGTTGTGACTTCTAGTCCGACACAAGGCATCACGTTCTCTGAAAATACCAGTGAGCTGTAGCTAAAACTACTTGATCTTCTTCTTCATAATACTAGTAGCACAGTAATAATGTATTGCAATCCATCACCACACACAGAGTTCTGTTCCAAAACAAGTTCAAAGGAACTGGAATAAAGTTTTGGTGAAAAACTACTGACCTTTAAAAGTTATAAAGCTGCGTTAAATCTAAAAAATGGACTCAACGTCAGTTGGGGTTGAAGACAGAGTCAGAAAATGAACAAGACCTTTATGGTCTGCTCCTCAACTCTCGAGGACCATTTTAAATCCACTGGAACATATTTTAAGCACCTGAATCCACATTGAGTGCCTGTGTGTCCTGCTGGTTACTGAGGCAGAAGGAAGTAGACTTCCTTAGAAGATACGCTTCCCTGTACTTGGAATGTGCAGAACTAATAATGACTGAACAGCGCCCCCTTGTGAAGAACCTGCAACACGTCAGGTGCATAAAAGTCCCAGATAGATCCATGAATCATCTGCAGCTTTTAGCTTTACATTACTGGTGAAAATTTACTAGTTTACGAGAGCATGTCATATTTTGTTTCACAGGAAGAAAAGCAGATTGGATTGTGACATAAAAATACTAATAAATTGATTTTGAACAAAAATTCATATATTGATAAATAGCTGCACAATATGACCAGGGACGTGATCTCAAAGGGTTAAAAAGGCTTTTTTTTGTTGGTTATTATTTCATCTCGACTTCAAAAGGTGCTTTACAAAAAAGAAAAACTCTTTTTAATGAAATCATAAAAAAGTAAAACAAACACCATCGTTTCAGACAGTTTGCATTTATTATACGGTGTGGATCAACATTAGATGGAGAGGAGCAGCTCAGAGAGAGCGCTGTCACGCTAACATGACATGCTTCGCTGCTTCAGATTTTAAGAGGGGTCACATAATGTTTGAAGAGAGTATATTTTTCCATCCAGAGTGAACAGAGAGAAGCATTTTGGAACAGAACCCTTGAATTCATTCAACAGTCAAGACGGTCCCTCAGAGGGCCGAACAGGGAGGACAGCTGAGTAACAACGCTGTTAACAGCGACTTTACATTTTTCACTGGACCACGAGAGAGAGGGAGGAGGAGGGAGGGAGAGAGAGGGGAGGAGAGAGACCATCAACAAACATGAGGCTGATTTTTTTTCCTTTTTTTTCCTTTGCAGTATTTACATTTTGAATTGTGAAAAATAAAAGAAACATATTTACAAAAATGCACAAACTAAGACTGCTTCATCGGCGGGATGAGGAGAGATAAGATATAAACAACTCTGTCATAAAAAGTAAAAAGATGAAAATAAAAATCAGTGGTATTTACACGTGCGAACAGAGAGGGAGAGTGAGGGGAGAGATGGCTTCTGAGACTTTTGGTTCGAGACCAATCGGCCAGTGGTTTCGTTTTCTCCCGCCGGGTCACACCTTTTCATGGCCACAGAGAGACTGACAGCTCTGAGTGTGAACGCGCCCTGCAGAGGGAATCGAACAGGCTGGTTGGGGCACTGGACAGCAAGGAAAGCAGAATGAGCAGGGGTGGGGTGAGGGGGGGGGCTGTTGGTGGGAAAGAGAATGAAAGATGCTCTCCACTCTCCTCGTATAAAATCAATGTGAATGTGCCCAATGTGGTGGAAAAAGAAGAGAAAAAAAACATGGCTGCAGTGTAGAAACTGCAGGTGGAGGCATGGAGCAATAGTATCAAATATACTATACTACAAACTTTAAAGTGGTCTGTACTGCTTACTAAACATCTGTATTGTTGACTGCTATAACCCCATTGGCTGTTCAGACTTGCAGGTTGGACAATGGTCTTCTGTTCTTGAGATACATTATCTAACCTATGACCCCAAATAGCTCTCTTTCTAAACACGGTCATCTAACAGGAAGTCCCCTGCTTGAAAATTCACGTTGGACGACTATTCACATGAAGCCTTCCATCCGGCTTTGCTTGTGTGTTCACGTCGATTCGCCCTCAGAGATATTTTAGTTTTTATACAGAGAACCTACAGTTCGCTAAAGAAGACATTTCAAAGCCCTCTTCGGCTGAAATGAACTGACATCCGATTCTCGTCCCCAAAAACTAGTAAATACATTGACATTAAGCCCCACACCCTCGTCGAGTTTAAGAGAACCTTAACATTCCCTGTACAGGCATTCTTAGGTTTCTCCGCTGCATTTAATCAACAGGATTAAATTTCCTTTTTCATTACATTTCACTCAGCTCTCGAGTACAAAAGCATTTGTTTTCCTCAACACCAACATCAGGACACATAACATTTCAGCTGAGGGGGAAGACCTTTTGATTGGATAGCGTTTGTGCCAATGGATTTCAGGATATCTTACAGGGTTTTAGTATGACATCTTTAGAACGTTGTAAAATTAAAACTAAATGTTAAGACAAGCCTATTATTTTCTGTATGACTACAGACAGTATAGGGAATTGTAAAGGCAAGCCATTAAAGGGTAACTTCTGGATTTTTCATGTTTTTCTGTCTGAGTAATGGTGACTTTGAAAATGCTCCAGTATTGAACCAGGCTTCTCGGGTCAACTCAGCGGGATTGTTGATGCTCCTGACGGCTCCCATTGTTATCAGAAGTGTCTCACAACATTGTTGGAAAGAAATTAACCTACAGAGAAATACAACCTTTTTTCTCTACCTCTCTCGATTCGGTCTGTTTGCACGTCTCGAGGGTCCGACGCATCAACGTCGTCACCGATTAGCTAAATGTTCAGTCGCCACAATGAAAATCTTTTGGTTGAACAATAAGTCACGCTTTCTGCACTCTAACACAAAAAAGTTTTCAACGTTTCAACTAAGTCCAGTTTCAGCTCTCGATAGATATAAAAAAACGAGAACGATTACATTGCCTCTGAAGAATTACATTGCAGACCTTTGAGCACTCTCGCTCAATACTGGGCCGACTTCAAAAAGTTCTTATTATTTTTGTCCCAATTAACACACAGAAACATGATACAATAAGGGCCACGTTGAAGTCGCAGCTTTAAAATGTGGAATTTATCTTAAAACAATTTCAGGCTTTTTAAAAGCAGCAACTGTTTGTGAGGGAAACTGCCGCAATTCAAACGTTTTCACTTCTTTTCGTGAACCACATCATGAACACAATGAACGTTTGTTCCGTTTAAGAAAATCTCAAATTTTATTAAATAAAAATCAAGCCAAATTTTTGTGGAACACACTTTTACAAACACGTCCTGAAACAGCTGCTTCCCCCACATCTACACTCACACATTTCCAGCAGTGAAGGCTGTCAGGCTTCTTTCTTTTTCTTCCATTTGGTTTAAAAGGGGCCTACTTTGGTTATTTTCTTCAGCAAGTAAATTGTGGAAAAGGTTTCTTCAAGAAGCATTGACGGCCGTGATACAGAATCTCTAGTTTCTTAGACGAGCTTCAAAATCCATTTACGTTTATACTGCTGCGATGACCTAGGACAGCGGTTTCAGATCACTGCTGGTTTTTTATCTAATCGTGAACACAACTAACTAGCTGGTAGGACAGAGAGCAAGCAGCGTACCGAGCGGCGTACAGTGATGTACTAATATTACGAATTTACACTACTACGATGGCTCCATTTCAAAAGGCTTGTTTTCTAGATCTGCTTTTAGCCGAGCCGCACACTTTCTTCACAACCAACATTTACAGGTCGAAATAAGTTTGGAGGTGAAGAAGAAAAGCAGGAGTTGGGTGATATCCCTCTAGGTGTCAAAACAAATGAACACCTCTGCCCTCCCGGATGATGAGGGAATGAGTCCAACAAACACCACGCTTTTACCAGAGAAAACTCTCTAGATCAGGAAACAAGGAGTACAGGTGGTTTCCAGTCCAGTCTGTATGAAGTAAGGAGCAAAACACCTCAGACCAAACACTGATAACTGCTGCTGATGAGGTTTCTACTCTACCTGCCACTTGAGCATGTGAATTATCAAGATGTGGAGGATTAATTTAAACCCTTACATCAGGCTGGATTGGTTAAAGTAACATGGCTGGAGGATGAAGGAATTTATCATCCCCAGCATCCGCTCTCCTGCCCTGAGTTTAACAAACATCCTTTACCCTGATGACCTACGTGGGGCTACTTCGGATCTCGGTCAGGCAGTGTACAGTTCAGATGCAAAAAGATTAAAATAAAACAAGAATATACCAAAAATAATTTTAGGTGGAATAAAATTAAAATTAAAATAAAACTCTGGCGACAAAATGTTTTGCGGCCACATGATGCATTCTATCAGTTAAATAAATTAAACACAATTCTAAAGAAGAAAAAAAATAGATTAAAAAAAAAAAAAGAATGAAAAAAAGGTTATATTACAGAGGACCAGCCCCCACTATTGAACCTTGAACAGACCACATGAGAGCAGCGAGACGACTCTGTGTGTGTGTGTGTGTGTGTGTGTGTGTGTGTGTGTGTGTGTGTGCGTTTGTGTAACAATCACCTGCCGTAGTTTTGACCGCTGGCAGCTAAAGAAGTAATGTTTGTTTGTTCAATGCATTTACTGTACAAAAACAGATAATCTAAGAGGAGAGCAAGCAGCATGGAGGAAAGCAGTAGAGTGTGTGTGTGCGTGTTGAGATAAGGGTGAGGCTCGCAGGCAGGCAGTGAGAATCTGCTTCAGATGCTGTTAAGAGATCCTGGTACTGAACTGTGTTGAGATGAATCGGAACCAGTACCATCTGAAGGACACAAGAGACAACAAAGAACAGTCAGGGGCAAACTAACAGTCCACGATACAAAGGACCTGACAGCAGTATTTTACATAATAAGCCGTAATTTAAGAAAATACTGATCTCTTGAAAAATGGGGATATATAAGGACTGTGCAAGGTTAACTATTTCAATAAAAATACTATAATTTGTTTTCTTTTGGTTTGAATTGTTTTCTGCAAATAAACTAACAAAAATCTTAAGCCTTGCTGTCAATAATAGCTCTGAAAAAGAAAATCAAAATCGGCATTTCAAACATTTGGAAATAAAAAAACAAATCCAATAATTGTCAAAGAAAACTGCACATAAAAAATAAATCTCTTCCATCAGTTCCAGCTTAGAATAATCCTTTAGGACTTTCAGAACAAAACAAAAAAGTCATGACACAAAGAAATTAAATAAATAAAATAGACCAACTTTCCCTACCTAGCTAATTCAAATTGAGTACATAACATCTAAAATAAATGTGCTAAATCAATTGAATTCCAATTTTACTTGTAATGTCTGAATTTCTTTTGTAATGATATTAATTGAACACCACGATATTGACAATAACATTGTAACAACGTGAACAGAAGAGTTCCCCACCGTGGGCGGAAGCAGCTGTGTGAGAGCGAGCGTGAGGAGGAATGAGGGTTGAGTTCAGCTGGGGCTGGATGGACAGCTCTGCAGAAAATAAAAGAAGAGTTTTGATTTCATGATGACTCATTTACCAAGAGGACAGTGTCCCAGAACAATGGAATAGTGTACGCTGCATTAATGGCACCTCCTCTGAGGTCACAGCGTTGGCAGAAAACAAACCACGAGACACCATATTTAGCAAAACAGACAGCGATGAATCCATCGAGTACAACGTCAACACAACTAAACAATCAAAACTGATCTAAAATACATATTTTTCCTCTCATCTGTAGTGCTGTTTATTACTCTAGATGGTTTAGGACCAACGTTATCGGCCATAGATATGTCTGTTCTCTCCAATTTTACAGAACGAGACGAAAAAAGTGCATAAAAAAAGATAATTTGAAAAACCTGACCCGGTTACTCAAGATAATCCACAGACCTTGTCATGAGCACTTTCAAATAGGAAGTAGGGCTGGGCGGTATGGCCAAAAATGCATATCGCGGTATTTTGTAAGATTCTGGCGGTTTCACGGTATATCACGGTATTAACATTAATTTATTGACGCCGAAAAGGACCTGCGGCCACCTGAACAGCTGTTCACCGCTCGTTGTTCGCTCGCTGGCCAACTCCCTCGCAACTGCCCAGCAAGCTGTGAACAGCCGTTTGTGAGGCGGTCTGTCTCTTCCGGGTTTTTTTCACCTGCATTCCCCTGGGTCCTAAGTCCCTCCAGGTTCAGCTTCTTTGCAATACATCGTTTTCTAAACTACGTCGGACTTTTCAAACCCTCCAGCCAGAGGCACAGCTCCTCTCTGGGCAACACGTTGTGTTGGTGCGTCTCTGGTCTCTCTTGTTCCTCCTGCATCGCTCTTTTCCGTTTTTTAATGTAGCAACGGAGTTTCTTCTTTCTGTGATAGTGTGCGGGCTGTACCCAGCATGCAGTTCGGCGGAGTAAATTAAAAAAATGTACAATTATTAGTGTTACAAATTGTTTATGTGTCACAAACTGTTGTTTTGTGGTGTTGTGCCCTGTTAAAGAGCGTTAGTTGCGGGTTATTAATTGTTATAAAATTAAAACCATGACTCAATGCACGTAACACACGTAGCTCCGACCGCTTCGCCAGTGACTACGGCTGGGCACCGGTGTGCCGGTATGTGAAAAAGTCATACCGTACGTAAATTTCACACCGGTATACCGGTTGAAACGGTATACCGCCCAGCCCTAATAGGAAGTATTTTCTCTCCACCAAACTCCACCCACCAACAGTATCAAGACGCAGAAGGAAAGCGTGCGTCTACTCGTGGACGTGCATATGCATGCGTGTACCTGTGGTGCTGAAGTTGAAGAGCATCGGCAGTTCCCTGCCGCTGGGCAGTCGTGTGTTTGGCTGGCGCAGCTCGTCGAAGAAGGCGTGCGAACAGGCCTCTAGTGGGGAGAACCGCGATGCTGGCGTATACTCCAGCAGCCGGGAGCAAAGGGCAATGGCCTCCGGAGGGGTGCGAGGTTTAAACACCTGAGCAACGAGAAGAGTGTAAGTCCAAGAAATGCCAGAAATCCCACAGTTTCTAGCATTAATGTAAAGCACTATGTAGTTTTTAAATAATAAAAAACACCCAGTACCTAAATTGTACAACTGCTTACCCCTACCCCACCCCTCTCACCCTGGACAAACTGTTTGTGTCCCTTCCATTTGGCAGGAGGCTGCGATCCATCAGGACCAAGACCTCACGCCATAAAAAAAATATTCCGTCGGCATCGGGGTCATCAAAGGATCCCGGGTCCCCCACTGACTGACTGTCATCCCCAGGACAATTTTCTTCCGGTCACTTCCCTGCACATCCCTTCATACTACATATTTAAATACACTTGCCACTTTCCCATTACATGTTCACATACACTATATGTATTATAATTAATTTTCCCTATTAGCTTATTTTCTCATTACACCGCTCCTGTCTTTGTCTGTTCCTCAGCTTCCAGCCTTCAGTGCTGCTTGCAGCTTGTTAAAGAGAGCTCTCATCCAATCAGATTTCATCTCTATGTCTCTATGGAAGAAGATGTTATCCTTGATTGTCATAGACTTCAACAAATCAGATCTTTAGTTTGACATGCTGGGTGTATTCTTCGACGTGCCAGCGCTGGGCGTGCCTAGCTCGCAGTGACTCAGCGTGACTTTTATCTAATGGAAAACTATAGCTAGTAAGAACAGTTCAGATTGTTGAAAATTTTTTTGTATACTCAAAGGCTGAAGGAGGAGAAACGGGGAGGGGCGGAAGCCGGGGCTTGGTCCCCGTCAGACCCGTTTTCCATCGCGTCTCCTCGGTGAGCGTAGTGGGGAATTATACGGTTCCTTCTGATTGTGGTTTGTGCTCCTGAGTGTGCAGTCCTTTAGTGCCCCAGTTTTGTTTTGATTGTTTTGTCGTGTTTTGTTATAACTAAATGTGACTAGTGCTTGTTGATGGACTATACGTTGTCCGTCATGCGTGTATCTATGTATATACGATAGACGGCACAGAAGGCCTAGGTAGAAAATGCACGGCCCGCCAC
This sequence comes from Cottus gobio, assembly GCA_023566465.1. Lineage (NCBI taxonomy): Eukaryota > Metazoa > Chordata > Actinopteri > Perciformes > Cottidae > Cottus > Cottus gobio. Next base: position 20,457,950 of record CM042231.1, on the reverse strand, counting down.
TGACTTACAGTATACTTGTTTATAGTTCTATTATTTGTTTGTCTGTGCACTTTTAAAAAAAATATTCTATTGTAAATTTAATATGTTTCTATTTCATGCACTGTGTCTGTCGACTGTTGATTACATTAGTCAATAATGCCAAGACAAATTCCTATTGTAGGTTAGCATGACACTGCTGTTCCATTTACATCATTTAATTTTAAGGTGTAGGACTTCAAGAAGAGAGAAAACACAAAGACAAACCCCCTGAAAGAAGAGTTCCGCATCTATAAAAAGCAATTGCACGCAGTTTTTGGAGTAGAAAGCTATCCACTTTGTAGTAAATGTTAAAGGACCACTTCTCTGGGTTTTTACTTCGTTTCTGTACTCTTAAAGTGTCAGAGGGTTAATCGACTTTCAGCAGGAGGGCACTAAAGCGCTTCAACCTGCAGATTTAAAAAGACTGTGTGGGCAACAACACGTCCACAGGTATTCTCTTCTTTTATTCTGAGAAACTGGAGTAATGTCTCTCACTTTCTGGAACAAATACCTGTGTATCAATGTAGAAGTTCAAAACATTTGAGTTTCCTTCACACAAAAATGTACAATGTTTGTCTTATATCCTGTGAAGAGTGTTGTAAAAATCGGCCTTTGACACACGGATTCCTTCTACATGTTAGACAGTACAGGCTGTGTGCATACCGACTGACCTGCAGGTGTGTCCCCTCAGGTGTACTCACCTTGGTCCATGGATGAGCTTTGATCTGAGGAAACTTGAATTCTGTGTAGTTTGGGTTCATCTCTCGGATTTGTTCCCTTGTCGGGGTTCCTAGCACCTGAGAAAAGATGAAGGAGTTTGAGCAGCATTCTACAGACACACGCCATATCGGTGTGATTATTTAAGCACACCGACAAGCAAAAACCAAGTTTATGTCCAACTCCTTTAAGCCACTGAAAAGAGGAATTACAAGTGACCCTACGATCAGTCCAGCCTAATAAAATGCACTGACCTTGATAATCTCGACAAGCTGGTCCACCCCGCTGTCACCGGGGAATATGGGTTGTCCGAGCAGCAGCTCAGCCAGTACGCAGCCTGCTGACCAGATGTCAATGTTTGCCGTGTAGTCCGTGGCACCGAAAATGAGCTCTGGGGCGCGATAATACCGAGAGCATATATACGACACGTTGGGCTCTCCGCGGACCAGCTGCTTGGCGCTGGGGAAATACAAGAAATCTGATCAAAACGACAAAGATGGCAGCAAAGAAGGGCGGAGGTCCGAAGGGATGGAATTGTGGAGCTTTTGTTGGTTTATTCCTCTCCCAATGGACTACAGACGTTTTTAACCTGCCAATGTAACTGGAGTTGGAGTTTATGCCAACCAGTATTTGACATTATGATACATTGTGGCAAATTAAAAAGTATCCTAGCCAAAGTGTCAGTGGCAATAAATCCCACTTGTATTGCACAAGTACCGGTAATACACTTTATGGCAACACAATTATCATAATATCCAGTTTGTTTATAAACCGAGTGGAATGGAACACTAGTGGAGGCAACGGCTTGGTACACTGGGCGCCCACTCTACCAGGTGAGGTACCGGGTCGCCCCACGCTTCTTTACTAGAAAGTTCATGTGTTTTTTTGGGGTGACAAGACTCAAATAAAATGAATCTGTGTCGCCGCATTATCTTTGATTATAATACGGGTATATGAAATCAAGCATTCTGATTGGTTGAAAGTGAGTCACGGGGTGTACTTTATTGAGCCATAAAGTACTGTAGCTAGACCTGTTTACATTTACCTGAGCGTTCCATATCAGTGCGCACTCAAAATAACAGTTGTAAGCAGATAAATCATGTCAGTGAGGACATGAATCCCTTCAAAGCTACTGAGCACCAGATCTCAATGAAAAACAGCGTTGGAGTAATATCCACCTGGAGAAGACACTTCAACACCGAGCCACCACAAAGAGAGCAAGAGTGGTCGGAAGAGATGTCATCAGAGACGAAGGGGACATGAGAAACGTTTTCCACGATGCACAATTAATGGAGATATCCAAATCAACATAAACAAACATTAACAACAGCCTAATGTTTGTCTATCGAGTCCCAAGTCACTCGTAACTTTAGTTTATTAAGTTTAAACAGGTTCCGTTTATTAACCTAACGATGTTATACCCAATGCCTACGAAGCATTTATGATTGATTTAGAAGGTTTAAATTATATTATTTTATTAAAAGTGTCCCATTTTTGTTATTTTAATGGCAACTTTTATAAAATGAGCAGGAGCGGGAGATCGACAGGCGGATCGGTGCGGCTGCGGCAGTAAAACAGGCGTAGCAACAGACACATGTAAGGGGACTATTTTCTCTCGGCTACTGAAACACGACACACGTTTAGTGGCTACAACTATGTTGTGCTGAGAGGCAGCTTACTATTTACTTACTATTTATAATGTAACCGGCCGTATTATAAAAGCAATAAGGTACTCGAGGCAGTACTGTATCTTCAATAATGTAGTTACTGTTCAAGGGTTTGCTCCGCTGCGCGTCGGGCCTAACAACACCCTTGACCAGTACATTATTGTACAATACAGTACTGCCTCTCGGACCTTATTGCTTAATTTGAAGCCAACGAAAGAGACGAGTCAAAAGCGGAAGAGGCAAGGCCACTTGACTGCCAATTGGTTGTCGGCAAACAACCGTAGAGGCAAATTACTGCCACCAAGTGAACTAGAGTCACCGCACTCTCATTTGTGGGCTCTCTGAGTCTCATTATGCTCCTGTAGGGAGTGGCTGCTCCCTGCAGGAGTCAAGTGACACCTAGTAATACATTTCGGTATACCGGTCCGGTGTTTGGCTCCATATCAAACTAGTTTAAAATGTTTTACACCGACCTGACCCGAGAGAACAAACTCAGGATAAAGAAGTAGGTCTGCCATATTGAATACAGACCCATGATGCCACTGGGCTGTTTGAAATGGTGAACTCAAACTGTCAGATATTATCTGCAATGTCATAAAGTGAATAAATACAGACCTGCTTAATGCCGTTTGTTCTGCACATACATACATGCTACATCTCTTGATTCTGCCGTTAAAATGCTTCTTCCATCTGCTTGTGCAGCTCACCTGCCAAAGTCACACAGCTTGAGGATGGCAGTTTCTGGGTCGACAAGTAGGTTTTGGGGCTTGATGTCTCTGTGACACACGCCCTGGGAATGGATGTATGCCAGACTACGAAACAACTGGTACATGTATACCTGAGGAGGTCACAACATAAAAACATGCTGTTAAAATGGCCCAAAAAAACAGAAGAACAACCCATTCCAAAGAAACAATACGCATTAGTATTTAAAAAACACAGACACGTCTTGGTAGGAAAAGGCAGAAAATTACCTTCACATATATGATAGGAATGATGCTCTTGGCCTTGTTAAAATGCCTGGCGACCCTGTAGACCGTCTCAGGGACAAAGTCCAGCACCAGGTTGAGATACACTTCATCCTTCTACAGCACAGGACAGAGAGAGATTGTCGTGTTAAATTTATATGATTTAATATACGTTTGCCCTACATATTGTTATAGATACCAATGTTAAAGAACACATGCAACACAAACTGCCAAGACTGTTGATTTACAAGTCGAATATCTACTTATCTAAAAAAAAAAAAGAAAGAAAAAGGAACACATAAACAAGATCTTGTTTCCAGTAATAGACTTCTCCAACAAAATCTAAATTCAGAAGTGTTTCTTTATTTGCCAGTCCAAGAACTGGACCACTTACCTTTTCTTCTGGGTTGGGGTATTTCTTTTTATGCTGCATTAGTGTAATATTATATTTCGCAGACATAATTTCCTCTGTTTTACTGTCCTCTCCTAAACTATGGTGCTGTGAGCTAATATGGTGACTTAGCAAAAGTTAGTTTGACCATAAAACCATATTTGATTTATTCTGGAAGTACAAAGGAGGAACCAAACAAACACATGAGCTCCGACTATACCTTGAATAAAGGATGTAGCACTTTAGTAGCACTGAAATGGCTCTTACTGATAGCACTTTGTAGTTGAACCTTTGACGAAATTGTACCTTCTTGATTCTTGTTGTTCTGATTCTTGTTTGTAACCGTAGAATGCACTTATTGTAAGTCGCTTTGGATAAAAGCGTCAGCTAAATGAAATGTAATGTAATGTAATAATGAGCTGTACCTTCTCTCCACTGGAGTAGAAGAAGTAACGTAGCCGGACGATGTTGCAGTGGTCCAACTTCCTCATGATCTGCAGTTCACGATTCTGCAAAACACGTGTGTGAAGGTGAGGAATCAAGAAAACGAACCAAGCATGAGAGGAACTTTAAAACAAGGACAGGGAAATCTTACGTACATAGAACACAAACAGGTTTATATATTTGAGACCAATCATCTAACAACGAAAACTAAATCCAGCTGGTGGGAGACAATGCCTGACCCAAGAACAGATGAAAGGATACAGAACAAGAGAACTGAAATTAGTTAATTACCTTGAATCTCTTATCCTGCAGAACCTTCTTAATGGCCACCATCTCTTGGCTGTCGATGAGGCGAGCTTGGTACACCACACCAAACGACCCATTGCCAATGACCTGAGATTTTCCCAAAAGAGAAAACAGTCAGACGCTGGACTGAAGAAATCAACTAGAGCTCATCCAGTGAAGTACAAATTACAGACATGTTTTATAAGGCTCTTGATTCTGACTGCTGTGTCAGTCCAGCTACAACAACAAAAGGTTAGAGTAGAGTTCACAGTTTGTTCATTTTCAGTTTTTAAAGTGGTGCAACAACCTATTTGAAGTAGGTCAAAGTAGGCTGAAAAAACAGTAAAGCCTCATGAGCAAGACCATGGTGAGGGAAAGCAGAAAGTGTTTCATTACCTTATACTCATGTTATAAATATACTTATGTCAATTATATGGCAATCTGCTTGACAAATATACTATATATAATAGACCCGTAGAGGCGAGCACACTAGAAGCGCTTCCACAGTTCAGTAGTTTCATATGACACCTTCAAATCCTTCAACTGCAGCGGGTAAGCCAGTATAATATATCAACTTTGAGAAAAACAAAAAATGGCAATAAATGTATTTGAACAAACTATTACAGGCACATTAAGTAATATTACAAGTGATGAAAGGAAACCACCAGAAGGACCTGCAAAGGTAAAAACAGTTACGTCCGCTCAATGCAACACCAATCTCAACTCATGTAATTCCATTAGCCTCTTACTGACACAATTATGTCACATTTTCAGATCAGAGACAAGACGGCTTGCAGAAAGTAGGCTATAAAGTCATCGTTAAAAGCCATAAATCTCAGCACCTAACAAAGTAAACAACCTTATCAACTTCAGCCAGATATATTGCAGTCATTTGGAGTAATGAGGTGATAAAGTTGGACTTCTACTTATAAAAAGGACAGAGCTTCTTCTGGTGACACCCGGAGGTCTTGGTTTGGCTTCCTCGCTCACCTTGATGTCAGTGTAAGAGACTTCCTGTGGGCGGTCCGGTCCCTGACCTGGCGTGGCCACGACAGTCGTCACCTTCCCGCTGTCTCCTAGAAAAAACAAGCAACAACAGGGTCAATGTTAGGCCAGGGAAATATAACAATAGTGTTGCAATTCAGAATGTTTAACAGCAGGTAATTTGCCAATTGCTATATTGTGAGAAAATCCTTTACAAAAATGGATTAAAGTCAAACTTCTGGCTCCTACAAGAGGTTATACAACGGCTTTCCAATGAAACCAAAACAATAGCCCCCGACATTCAACACAGGACACTTGGCGCAGCAAGCCTCAACATTTGGGTCGTCTTTCCGCTGGTTGTCTGAATTTTTAGGTTAATGATAGCCTGGTGAACGGATGTCAACTTTCCGGTGCCTCCAGGGAAGTAGAGAGGAATGTGGAGTTCATATATTTAAGACACTGTGACTAATTAAACCGTGAATGAACCCAAAAATAGCCCAACAGCTTTGTTTGCCCTGATAAACAGTTTTAAGTGATAACAGCCCTTCATACAAGTATTAGTTTGTTACACTGTCTTGTGGCAACACACTACAATTGAGAGGATAGAATAAATGCTTTTATTATACATAATCATGGCCAATAACATTCACTACTTTGACACGCTTTAATAACAGCTCTCCCTGTCATGACAAACGGGCAGTTTGGGTCCTTGCGTCCTGTTGTCTGGGGCTTGGGACGTTTATAAAGGAAACTTTTATAGTCTTCCGACCACTTAAAGGGCTGTAAACTACATCGCTCGCACACACGCTTGCACGCACCCACAACTTGAACTATCCACTTTTAAGAGACAGTCCTTGTGTGTTCACTGCTCATGCTATCGTCTCACTCATAGTAGAAAAGCACAAGCCATAACAGTATTCTCTGTCTGCACGAAAGCCTCAGCACAACATTGTGTATAGTAATCAGAGGCGCTTCAGCAGGACACATGGGCTGATGACAACCCGTCAACACCATCATACTGATACAACACTGTATAGTACACCACTACTCCAAATCCCCATAGCAACAATTATTTACGTCACCATTAAAACATGTCATCCCTCTTTCATTACATTACATTACATTACATTTCATTTAGCTGACGCTTTTATCCAAAGCGACTTACATGATATACAGTATACATTAGACCGTAGACACAGCAACGGTGAGCAATTAGGGTTAAGTGTCTTGCTCAAGGACACAACGACACAGACTGCCGGAGCCGGGGATCGAACCACCGACCCTCTGATTGAAAGACCCTCTGATTGAAAGACCGACTTGCTAACCACTGAGCCACAGTCAGCCCGTCTATGACATTTTAGGTCATCAGAGTGCCGCTTAAGGCAGACTGTGAACAGCAACATCCCCCGGTTTGAGTCTGGCCCTCAGCTTGAGTTGCATGTCAGTTATTGTTGCCATTTCGATTGGTTAAATACAGGAAAAATAAACTGCATGTAGACTGCTGATCGTTCTGTAGCAGGTTAACAAATTCACTAAGTTTACAAGGGACGTTTTTTTTTTTTGAAAATGCGTGTATTAGCGGCTTATATTTTTTGCTGTTGAAACATTTAACACTGAAAGTGGCAGATAAAATACAATTGCTGAAAGGAAGGAGTTGAACTAGCAGTTAAAATGGAAGTGCTGAAAGAAGTGGGAGTAAATTATCTGAAAAGTTAAAACTGTCGGGTTTAAGAGCCTAAAGGTTGTTTTTTTTGTTGCTGACCTGAGGGGTTGTGTCAAAGCAAAAAAAATGGAAGTAAAATGTCAGTTGAAGAGAGACAGATGAGTCGAGTTGAAAGGAAGCACAGACATTCTGCTCAAGTTCTTAACCTGCCACCTTACTCATCCACTATAATTTGCAGATATATTTCAGTAATTTTGACACAGAAAATAATTTAGAGTTATAGCCAGTTGAGAGGAGATTTCATTGTTCTCTGCTGAACTATGCCAATTCAATAACGAAGCGGCCTTTTGCCATTTAGCTGTCATTGTGCTGCATCACCCTGACCGTGTCTACATACTCAATGCTTTGTTTACCAAACAAGACAAGGCACTTATTGATATAGCCCTTTTACAGCCAGGACTGCACGTCCTGATGTTCTTGTACGAATGTCCGTACCCACGCACACACAGTGAATTTTCCTCAGCAACTAAAGTGTGGTGGTCATTCAATCAGTGGGCACGCTGGTGATATCTGTTACAGCTGAAACTGTGAGTCCTGCGGAGTGACCGGGTCACATGGTTCTTTTAACGCAATGGCCAGGTTCATGAATACACACTCACTGGACGCCAGGTTAAAAGTAGGACAGATGGTTAAAGGATATGCGTATGCTGATCGTCCACGTTGCTCCTCCTCTTACAGTAATTTTTAGTGGAATAAAATCAGTAGAAAATGAACTAAGGTACATAGGGAAATATTCCATCACATTCTCATCTACCTACAACTCTTGCCCGTAAAGAGTACTATTTTATAAACTGGAGTACTTAATAGAAACCTATAATGTGACATCAAACATCCTCTACTGTTATTCATAATAACAGATCACTGGTTGGTATGACAACACAAAATCCTTAATTCTCCATGTCCAAGTATAATTTCACCGGTAATTTAAATGTCAAATCACATAATTCTCTCTCACAAATATCGGGCTAACTAGGTTAATCCTGCGTCTTGAAATAGCCTCCAGGTCTCCCAAACCTGACAACATATCCATCAATCATCATTACCAGCTGAAGGCAACATTTGGGGCTTTAAGGGCCTCTGACAGTGTTGCCAAAGCAGGGAGAGCGAGAAAACATGGGTCACACTGCTTTGAACTATAAGTGACCTCACAGTTGGGCTCTAATATCAACTGCCTGCTAATGGATGAAAAGGTTTGGATTAACACAAGAGCACACACACACACACAGGTCATAAAGAGGCATGCTATAACTCCATCTCAGACAGAGGTAACCTGCTCCTTGGCATCCCAGCAGACAGCCCAGCTCGTGTGCTGGATATGCATCACCTGCATCACCTGCATCCTCCAGGCGTCGGCCACCCGCTGATAAGCTTTTGCCCCACAGGTGACCTTGGTGAAAAGGCAACTTTCCGCCCTGACCCTACTCCAGGCTGATAGCTGATGCCCCTCTGTCAACGACACCCACGAAAAGAAAGACGCTTGAATGCAGCACTCGAGGTCGGGTATTTGCGGTCCAGCGTGGCCACAAAGAACAACGGAGCCCCGTTTTACTGCTCACTCACGTTGACCACAGTGAAATAAAATAGGTCTTCAGGTTGTAATTTAACATTAGTGAATCAGATGATTCGTACAATATGACTAACGTAACACTGGGTTACAGTGATGATCAGTCAGCTGCTTAGATTGACATCGGTATGGCTGAATAACGTTACGTCCATTGGCCGGACGGGGAACTAGTAACATACAAAACAAGTGGCTAACGTTAGCAGGCTAGCTGGTTAGCATGCTAGCAAGTTGGTTACCACAGGAGCAATAACGACTTTCCTCCGGAATTTAAAATATAACACTGGCAGGCGTTTTTGAGGTAAAAACACATAATATAATGTATTGGATAGACTGACTCTGACAAAGAACTGGAAGCTAATTAGGACTTACTGGCAAGCTTAAGGTTCGAGCATCCCGACGAGCTGCTGCCGGAGGCCTGCGGGACCCCGGACTTTCCTGTGCTGCTCCCCACGGCAGCGGCTGATCCGGTGGACACAGCGGCGGTTCCTGGAACACCTGGCGGCTCAGCAAACGAGCTGGTCCTGGGCCGCCCGCTGCCGCTCATATCTCTGTGCAGGTTTCAGGGTTGTTTCTTTCCCTATTTTCAGCCAATTGACTATTAATTATGGATACCCGGCAGCGAATAATCGTGGAAAGACACACCGAGAAATACCGCTCCCGTTGCCGCCGGCTGTCTGGGCTGATAGCTGTTGCTAGACACCTAGAAACAGACCGCTCGCAATGCCACCTGGGAAACGAAGTTCGAAGTAGCTGTTGCTTAGGTTTGCTGCCCAGGCATCCACGAACCAAAACAACTACAAATTCAAAATGACTTAACTGTGGATGTAGGCCAAGGAAAGAGCAACGCTCACAGTGTACATTACCATAAAATTAAAAGACTAAACAGTTTAGTATTCACATAAAACCTACATAATTTAGCCTGTTGGTGACATGTTGCCCACCACTTTATTATACTGCTTCAAAAATTAGTAGAGTAGTGTAGCTGGCCCATTAAGCAATTTGTAACCTTGGTATTTTTGCTTGTAAAAGTATAATAATTTCAAAAAGACAACTTGGGAGGTTCAGCATTGTGATATTGCTGACATTTTGTTGTTTTTATTGTATTCACTATAATCAGTAATATGCCATGTGTTGGTAAAACAACATACTTCAGTATTTCAAAGGCCTAGTGGATAATTTGTTTTGAAGTGCACAGACTTTTAGCTTCCCAGATTGTTTGTTTTTTAAGATATGGAAGGCTCTCTGACCAGGTCCCCTAACCTTAACCCACCTCTGACCAAATATGACTTGAATCTGAAAGGCTACTCTAATTCAATAAACACACTTAAAACTGAGATGCTTATAAAGGCCAGTTGGAAAAGTACACACGTTTTCCAAAGATTTTAGGGATTTGCCTGCTGGATTCATTTGTCTATAGTAAAATGTGGTCATGTGTGGATGCCTTTGCAGTTGTTCTCTCTTGTGCCCACTGCCATTCTGGAAGTAGAGATTTCAATAAACCAGGGAATCCTTTGTCCCCTAATGTGGATTGATAAATAAGACATACATTGTTTTGCGTTACAAACACAAGAAATCCAAGCATGTGAAATAAATTCAAGGACATGGGACATTGTGTTAGAACTTTAATATTTTCAATATTTAGTTTTTTTGTTGTTTAGAAATATTGCACATGGTCAACATGCCTGCTTATGAGATATCACTCACCTCGCTCATCCTAAAATTCCTTCTCCAAAATAAGGACAGTTTATTTTTAAGCACAATCATACAGTGTACACACATACATGTGTGTGGCTGCACATCTGTCTGTGTGGGTGTGTGCACGCGTGCACGTGATTGCACATGCATGCAGACGGACACTTTTACAGCCCTAACCCCAAAGAGATGTAAATTGATAGTCCTCTATTACCTGTGTGTATTCATATATATTTATATATTTTATATCCTGAATATATATTTCATATATATCCTGAATCAACTGGGTTTGATAACAGTCAAGATGGTGGACAAAATAGTCATGGTGACTATAAAAATACTGTCTCTAGAGTAGAATATAGAATGTAGAATAGGATGAAAAATATACTATTGATAATGTTGCTGTGTGGAGAAAGAGCAAGAGGTTGGTTGCGTTAACACGCTACCTGCATGTGCCAAAACATACACACACACCCGAACACAGACTTAAATGCACATATATGGAAATACCGGTATATATATATTTTTCACACATCCAACTGTATACAGAGAAATAAAAGAGATACCCATAATAATAACTACCCCCTGCTCTCCACCAAGGAAGCAAAGAGCCAAAAAGTGCTATTCAAAAATTGTCTTTGACTTTTAGTAAGTTATACTCTATATCTCTTCAACAATAACAATAATTGTGTGATTTTTTTCCGTTTTATACCATAGTTAAAGACAGTATCACAACAGCTCATTCCTCTCACTGACTGACTGCATTGGATCTAATATCTATGGCACAGAGCTCCCCCCTACCCCCTGAAAACAAAATCACCCACCCAATTTCCAAAAATAAAATAAGTCCTATTGCACCATTTGACGGGAAAGGATAAAGTGTCGAGAAGAGAGGGAAGAGGGGAGGGCTCCAGAGACTGCCCTCCAGGGCTGGTCTAGGATCTGCTTTCCCTGAACTAACCCTAACCAGAACCATCCTGAGCTACATCGCGCTTGACCCGGGACCAGTGCTTAAGGGCACTTTCTAACAACACTTGAGGGGTCGAGGTAAAGAAGAGGTTTGAGGAGGAACTAGTTGAAAGAAAGGAGGGGAGGGGGGGGGGCAGGGAGGACAAGGAGAGGAATAAGTTGGTTGATAACATACGGACAAGGTTATTATAATTTTTTTCTACTAAAACAATCTCTAAAAACAATACTTTCCTGATTTAACTTGCGGCGAGACGGGCCGCACAAATTGTGCAAACACCTGATTTCAACGTTTTTACAAAACGACAAAACACCCCTGTTCCCCCCACTTCTGTGTCTGGTGAGAAATGGAAGAGGAGGGACTGGGGGATAAGGGGCGGGGGGATCCGCCCCAGGTACAATTAAAAGTTGGGTGGGGCGCAGACTGATTTTGTCCCCTTTTTCGTCCAGAGTTTAAATGTATTTTTTTGTGTTGTGATTATTTTTTTTTTATGCTGGAAAAGAAACACAATAGAGCCACAAGAGAAAAAACAGGCCACGGTATAACTGGTTATTTCCACGGCAACGATAACAAGAGAAAGCAACATTATATCCACTGGGAGATTCAGAAAGGTTTGGTTCAAATTCTACCTTTTCTCTCGGTTGGTAAGCTTTAACGTGTTGTTGTCCTTATTCGCTATTATTATCATCTTGTCTTCCTAAATATATGAATCTTCCATCCAATAAGCATCGTCCACCATTCTTCTTCTCGGTGCTCCATCGGGAGCCGGTCAGTCAGTGTCAAACTTAAACGTAGATTCTTCGAAGCCTCACAACCAATAGTCTCTTTACATAATCTCTTTACGGGGCCTGTTGACACAGGCTTTTTTTGGGGAGGGGACCCCAACAGACATACAAACATATAGAATCAGCTCCCGCCAATGAGGACTCAGTCTTTCATAATGGCAATAACTGAAGGTGCAAAGATTGGTCACAACATCCCAACTCCTGCCTTTCTTTTTTCTTTTCTTTTTTTTTCTCCAGGAGCGAATCGATTTTACGCTTTCAGTTTCTCTTCTCACTACAATCACTAAAAACTGTGCAGGCCAATGGCTTGGTCAGACCAGGTTTGACTTTGTTTGTGTACAAGTGCTCACACTGCACAGATGTGTCCATATTTGTGTGTGTGTGTGTGTGTGTGTGTGTGTGTGTGTGTGTGTGTGTGTGTGTGTGCGTGTGCTGTCTGTCTTGCAGCATCGAGGGGCCGTGGAATATTGGTGGAGGTCGTTGGGGTTGTGTTTGTGTCCCGACCACTGTGCTGAGGAGTGGAAGGGCCGAGGAGGTCAAGTCAATGGCATTGGAGGGCTGGCTGGCTGGCAACAGCAAACTGCATCTGCACAATAAATGACAAAGTGCCTTTGTGTGTCATGATCCTTGGTGGCAGCTCCCAGGGACCGCCAACCAAGAGTAACAGTCTGATTTGGTAAGGGTGTGTGTGTTTATGTGGGATCATGTGCATGCTGGAGGTTACATTATGCACCAGGGTTTGTATGTGTGCTGGATAGATAGTGAGCGTGCACCACAGAGTTTGTGTGTCGAACTACAAACTATTGTACAAATGTGCTCAGAGCAGACCTGGGCAAAGTGGTAACTGAAAATATCCTGGGGGGGGAGAGACACACACGACAATACTACAAGAAGCACTTGACACGTCAGGACTTGTGATTTGTCCACTTTTGAGGCTTTTTTTTCTTTAAAGTCTGATTGGACGGATCAAGCGCACCTTGAGTAGTTTGAATATTTGCAACCGTATTCAGATATCATTCTTGCCCAGGTCTGGTGGAGATTAGGGCCAGTACAACGGATCCCGCACACAAGAACATTCTTCTCTCTTTTCCTCGATTTTTATTCCCACTGTAACTGTGATCCCGTCCAGCTTAGGACCCCTCGCTTTTTGTCTCCTCGGGGCTCCTGGCTTTGTCTCCTTGCTGCTCCGCCCCTCCATCCTCCCGGGCTGATTGATTGAAGGAGGAGCTGTGGGAGGGGGCGGGGCTGGCTTCGGCTAAACCGGCCAACACTCCCGGCTCGAAGGTTCCGGGGGAGGCCGTCTGCATGATCTTCTGACGGACTTCGCGGATCTTCAGCTGCAGACACACCTTGGTGGGGAAGGTGTCCGAGTAGCGTGCCTGGAAAGCGGCGGTGGCCTGAGCTGGAGAGGATGAGAGAAGTGGGGGGTTGACTTATTTTTTAAATTTCTTTTTAGAATTTAATTTATGTTGTATTTCATGATACAACGCATGACATCAAGCATGAACACATGTCCTGTGTGATATTCTTTAAGGCTGCAGTTGCGTCTCCATTTCAGTTAGTTCTTCCTATTGGGACATTGCGTCCTATCTACTTGTGGTTTACCTGAGGGAAAGAAGCCATGCTCCTGAAATAGCTGCATGACCAGGGCCCGGCGCTGATCCAGAGTTCTGCGTAGAGATGAGTAGGGGACCCGATCCAAGTCTCCAAGAAGATCCTCTCCTTCTGTACCTGGTTGGACGAGGAGAACATCGTGTCACTTTTTAATGCACCCTTCGTGGAGCTACTCCCAGCTGCCGCACCCGATGTTCCTGTCGTACCCGCTCTGTCGAAGGTGAAGATCTCTCCCTCACACTTGGTGGCGCTCTTGGGGGTGTTGGGCTCCGAGCTGCAGCTTGAGAGGCGGCGGGTCTTCCTCCTCGGGGAGACAGGGTCTTCGGCTGTCACCTCCAGCTCTAAGACAAGTGATGTGAGGGATTGATAAATAAGGGGAATACGGATGAAAAGGGTGATAACATGAGTTGGAAGAGAGGAGTGGGTAGAGGGGGCAGGGGTTATAAGGGTGATTTGGAGAGGACAATGCGGTTATGAATATCAAGGAGACAAAGCACGGAAATAAAAACAATGTGACGACACACAAATGTCTACATTCCAAATCCAAATAACAAAAGGGTTGCTTTAAAAAAAAAACTTGCTGTCTGAGCATCTCACCGGTGGAGTTGCGTCTCTTCCTGCGGTAGCTTCCCAGGATGGCTCTCGGTGAGGTGGCCAGACTCTGCAGAGTGGGCGAAGGCAGGACCTCCTCTGGGTTGAACTCTGGAAGCTCAGCAAAGCGCTCCTCAAAGTACGTCTCCGACAAGACCCTGCACACAGAGAACACTGTGGTCATGTATGGTAATCCGGTGGGTCAAACTATCAAGAGATTGGCTGCACATTCCTCATGCCCTCAGGCTTTCTCTTCTCTGAGGCTTCCCCACCACTCTCTCCGGCTGTCTAAATAAAGAACAGAAAGGGTAGAGCACTCTGCCCACTCACATTCAAGAAACAAAGACTTTACATCATCATTTTAAGTTGGAGGTCTGGTTGTAAAAAAAAAAAGATGCCACAATGTGCGAACATCAGTGTTAAATAAAGTCGACAAATGGAGTCCGGTCCAGGGCGCTGACTCTCATCGTCAAGCTGCTTCACGCTGTAACTACAGAAGATGAGCTCCTGTTATATGGGCTCTCTCAGCTTGACAAATGTAAACTGTTAGAATAGAGAGAACATTGTCTGACAACGACCGGAAAGCCAGAAGGCCCAGGCTGACTAGTTTTGTTTCGCTTTGGCACGGATTCTTCGAGAGCCGTGACTCTGATGAGTCCGATCACAAGCACTGGACTTGAACGAAAGCTTGTCTCGGCGGATTATGACAAAGCGCTGAACGTCTCGTTTTCAATTTAAATCCCTCGTTTACGGGTGCTTCCTCATTTGGTGTTATTTCGCAAATTCAATAATACAAAAATAATTAAATGGAAGCACTGACGAGAAGTTTCCTCAGCTAATGGCTCGCGCCGGCCCCGTGCCGACATCCTCCTCCTACTTACTTCTCAAGAGAGTCGGGCGTCTTTTTAAGCGGCGGGGGTCTGAACTTGGTCTTCTTCGAGGAAGAGGGGGGCTCTCTTTCTGCAGGGGGAGGGGGTGGGGGGTCCAAACCTGGGGGCAGCGGAGGAGGGGTGCGAGGTCCAGCCTGGGAAGAGAGCGAGAGAGTTGGTGTATCATTCCCTCACGACTCTTTGAAATTGTCTCAATTATTCCCTCATTGTTTTGCTCCCTGCACAATATCTTCGTTGATCAGAATATGGAGAACTGATTTGCGTCTCCGTACTTTTGTCTCACAGCTTTCCTCACCTCTTTGCTGCCGTCGTCCATAATATGGTCCTCTCTGTCCGTCTCCCGGCCTCCCTTTCTTTCACTGCTCTCCTTCACCCCTCTCTCTTGCTCCCTGTCCCAGCTGTTTTGTTTCTCTCCGCCGTGTCCATCATGGACGTTTTCTTCTTTGATGTGAAAGCCGATGTCCTCCTCTTTTTTAACTGTAACAGATAAAGATCATTTTAGACTTTGATTTAAAAAATGTATATAATTTCTGCATTAATCTTATTCACGCTTGTCTTAACGGTCTTAATCCTGCACAGTTTCACAAAAAATATGGCAGACAATATGGCCCCTTTTAATGCCTTAAGAGAGATAGTGCAGATCTTTTGAAGTGGGCATGTAGGATAAAGTATTTTAAAGCAACAAAAATAATCTATATCTAGAATATTATATATATTATATTTCATAATATTCTAAATTAAACTGATATCCTAGGTTTTGCTGCTGCCCCCGTCCACAGCAGTACATTCCTTTGCTACCTTGCTGATACTTTCTCCAAACTGGGGCTGTGCCCACCACCATCGACTGTAGATAAAACACTGACTGTGGATAAGAACCTCATACCCCCACTTCAAAACGTCTAAACCATTGCTTTAAATGTAAAGAGAAACCAATTCCCACGGTGGGAAAGTTAGAAAATATCTGATGATTGTTCAACACAATGTTACTCAGTCTTGGAAATGAAAAGCCCTTTGAAAGTGTCACTGTATGATTGGCTCATGTAGATGTCAACATTTGGTGGAAACGTTTTTCGGGCACCACACTAAACTAAATGATAAGTTAAAATAAAACATTTTGAGTAGACTTAGACTACTTAGAAGAGAGAAATTTAGAGCCGAACCCCACAAAAGGGATGGAGGGTTACCTGCTGTGACATTGATCGCACAGGTGGCAAACGAGGAGCTGGCAGCACAGCTTGACCACCCATCCTCAGTCGCACCATCTGTCAGGTTCTCCCTCTTCACCTCCACCTTCAGCTCCAGCTCCTCCACCGCGTGAGGCCGAAGGGTCGACAACGGAGAGGAGGGGCCTATCCCGTCCTGGGCCGCCTCTGCGGGAGGCACGTTGGTCACAGAGACCACGCCAGCGGGCAGTGCAACGGTCGGAGCAGGGTAGATGGCAGTTAGTACCTGGTGGAGAAGGCGGCCGTGACGGCAGGGAAAGATTAGTGCGTTTGTTTACAAGAGCGAGAAAAAGAAAGCTAACAGCCGAACAGGGAACATGTCGTGAGGTGAGCTGAAGAAGTGGAATTTTATGAATTTATTACTTCCAGAGTGGAGTTTCTCAACCTTTTGTTACATGAGGCCCACTTCTGATTGTTTAAGACATTTCGACACAAAAAACAAACAAACTGGCCTTTAAATATGTGTTATGCTGTAATGAGCAATAAAAAGAGACAGAGCAGACTCTTTCTGCTGAGGAGACTGAGGTCTTTTGGGGTGCAGGGAGCACTCCTGAAGACCTTCTTTGACTCTGTGGTGGCATCAGCCATCTTCTATGGAGTGGTCTTCTGGTGCAGCAGCATCACGGCAGCTGACAGGAGGAGACTGGACAAACTAATAAAGAAGGCCAGCAGCGTGCTGGGGTGTCCTCTGGATACTGTGGAGGTGGTGGGAGACAGGAGGATGATGGCCAAGCTCTCATCCCTGATGAACCACGCCTCCCACCCCATGCAGGACACCCTGGCAGCTCTGCACAGCTCCTTCAGCCACCGGCTGATTCACCCCCGGTGTGTGAAGGAGAGGTACCGCAAGTCCTTCCTCCCTGCTGCTGTCAGGCTGCACAACAAGCTGACCTCCCAGTAGCCCACAAACATTCAACTCTCAATACTTGAACACTTTATCACTCTGGTCACTTTAACTCATTCTGGTGCAATATTTTGTAATATTTTTGTAATTTGTATATTCAATATTCTACTGTACATTCAATTTATTCTTTACTGTTTTATTTTATTATGTTCATTACTGTTTATTTATATTACTTGTTTTTTTTTTATCTTTACGTACTGAGCAATGCTGCTGTAATCCTGTAATTTCCCCACTGCGGGACTAATAAAGGATTATCTTATCTTATCTTATCTTATCTCTGATGATGTGTCAGCTCATTGAAATTATGCTTTTTAATTTTTGAATTCATGTGAATAAATTAGATAATGGTGACGCACAAAGTAAAATGTAGTGCAGAGGCCAAGTTTTCTCTTGTTTGTGCAGTTGTTTCCGTAATGAATAAGTAATAGAGTAATGTGAGGATTAATTGAATGCTGCCCCTTTAATCCAAAATAATAATTTAAAAAAACATTGAAAAGAAAAAACTCAAACATATTGTATATTAATAGTATTTTTCTAATTTTCTTCATGAGCTACTGTATGAACGCTGTTCGGTTCTCTGCTCTTCTTTACCTGGCGGCCAGCGGCCCCTGAGGCCTGACCCGTAGGGGTCTGTGGTTGACAGCTGAGGGGCGGGGCCAAAGCCAGCAGTGGCTGAACCAGGTTTTGCCCTGCCGGGGCGAGGGCGGTGAAGCCCAGGGTTGCCAGGGAAGATGGGAGATATACAGGGCTCGGAGCGGGCGTAGCCTGTTGGGGCGCCGCCGCGGTAACTCCTGGGCCAGACTGGACATAGGTGATCCTGAATGAGAGGAGAGTCACGAGCGTCAAAGCTAGATATTACAGCTGAGGATTACAAATTAAAAAAGGCAATAATTAGCACAATATTTCACTTGCAACAAGAACTGACTTCAAATAGCTTGTCTTTCAAAACATAAAGATATTCAGCTTGCTGTCACGAAGACTTATGGCCCTGGCTGAATATAAATAACGGAGGAAATCAAAGCGTCTAACAGGTGTTAGTGACCTGGTGGGTGGAGAGGTCAGAAGAACGGTCTGCGGGGGCGCGGCACCGGGAGCCATCACTGTTGCCACGGAAACAGGAAAGGGGCTCCCAGGATGCACTGCTGCTGCGCCGCAAGGGTGAACGTTGGTCTGGACCACAGGCATCGGCGCGATCTGGATGATCTTTATGGTGGGGGGGACACGTAAACAAAAGGAATTTCTCTCTTCTCTAAACATAGGCTGATACCCTTCTTTAGGGAACATACATCTAATATATATATATATATATATATATTTAATTTATCCTTTTTTATTATTTAATAGCACACCCAGGTAAGGGTCGAGAGACTGGACGAGATGCAGCAAAGGACCATGGGTAAGATGCCCACTCTACCAGAGGGCAATCTAGCAGTTTGTTAAAGCCACTGGTCCTTTCAGAATATAATGCAGCACAGCAGTGGGGCTGCAACTAGCAATCATTTATCCCTTAATTAGATTGTCCGGATTAATAATTAAGAAAAACGATTGAAATAGTGGGAAAAAATAAATTGATGGCTTTCTTTGACCAACAGTCTAAAATCCACAAATAATCAATTTATAATTATATAAAAGAGAAAGAAAGCAGCCTCAAAGCCTTCAATTTGAAAAGATGATACCAGCTAATATTTTTGTATTTTTACTTACTAAATAACTTTTCGATATCAAATAGATTTTCTGTCCCTTCAAAGCAGCAATTGTGTGATGGTACTTTCTAAATTCAATGAGTGAATGCTTCCTTTAGTCAGAATCAGACCAGTAGAAATCGGATAAAGGCTGACGCACAGAGCAGTAAAACATGAGCATAAAGCAAACTGACCTTTGAAAATCTACCTCGCTCCCATCATGAACACGTGTTAAGTCGTCTCTTTTAATGCTGCTGATGTGGATTTTACTACGGTGTCACCTGTCAGCAAACAGGCGCGTATTGAACCTCAAGAGCTGCTCGCACTCGCTCCAGTCACCGCGTTGACATTCTTACCTTGTTTCCTGTTGCCAAGCCGTTCTGCACAGGAAGAGGCGGAGCGACCAGAGAAATGGAGGGATGAGGAGGAGTAGACCCTGTTCTCACTGTTGCCATGGGAACCAACATCTTGCTCTGCAAGACCGGCGACTGGGTTTGGACTAACGAGGGAGAAGGAGAGAGAGGGAAAGAGATAATTAAAGCTTAGGAAACATGAATCGAGTCAAACAAGGGGAGGTGAGGACGGCACAGGAGTGACGGGTGGGTGGAGACACACAGACATGAGCGAAGACTTCAGCGACTGATAATAGTGAAATTCCTCTCTGAAAACAAGGTGCAACAAAGTTCTGTTGCTTCGGACTCCTCTGAATAGCGTGATTAAGGCATAGGTGGGCGGCGGGCGCTCAAGCTCGTGTCAACAGTGCTTCCCCTGTCAATCATTCATCTCCCGTTTACGTCAGCCAATCAAATCTATTTTCAGAGCTTCCCGCGGAGATGATTAATAGAAAGGGAATGTGGGGTGAGGGGCGTGGCTAGCGCGCCTGCGGCGGAGAGAGAGAGAGGGAGAGGGGCAATCAGGGGGATCAGCTGTGCGGCTTGTAAAGGGGCACAGCTGATTCCCATGATTGTGGGGATGCGTGGGCGGGGAAGGGAGCATAAAAGCTCCCAGAGCCACGCAGAGAGGAGAGCTAGGCATGTGAATACTGTGAGTAAGGATGCCGAATAAAAGCAGAGCCCGGAAAGCGATTGTGTCTGTCCTCTGTCAAGAGCTCCGTGAAACCCCCGGTATAAGAGAACCCTGCTACAGTGGCGCCCAACGTGGGGCTTGCCGGGGGGGAAGGAGCTGCCGGAACGGCCGGACGAGGATGGAAACGCGGCGATCGAGGCGTTGTACGCCGCCATGTCTGGCGGCGGGGTGCCGGGGGCACCGGAGGTCCGGGATGTGGCACAGGCGGTGCGGGTCCCGGCGGCGCCGGCGAAGGTGGGCGGCACCGAGGTGGGGCCGCGGGACGAGACGCGCCAGGAGCAGTCCGACAGCGCACGGCTGTGCCAGCTGGAGGCCGAGAGGGACCAGCTGCGGGCGGAAGTGCAGGCGTACGCCAGCGCGGTGCAGACGCTGGCCGGGCAGCTGAAGGAGCAGACCAGGAGGGAGGAGCGGTTCCGACAGGAGTCCGGGGAAATCCTCGGGGCGCTATCGGCCCGGCTGAGGGAGGCCGTTGAGCAAAACCGGCTAGACCCAGCGGCAGGGAAGCGGCCGGGACCGGGGAGCCATGGGTGGACCCAGACCGACGTGAGGCGCCAGAGGGTCGGGGCGACCCAGACGGACGCCAGCCGCCGGAAGACTCGGGCGGCGCAGACGTCGGCGGGCGCGACAGCGACGACGGCGGAAGCGGCGGCGCAGACGTCGGCGGGCGCGACAGCGACGACGGCGGGAGCGGCGGCGGGCGCGACTGCTCGGACGACGGCGGGAGCGGCGGCGCTGACGGCGGCGGGCGCGACTGCTCGGACGACGGCGCTGACGGCGGCGGGCGCGACTGCTCGGACGACGGCGGGAGCGGCGGCGCTGACGGCGGCGGGCGCGACTGCTCGGACGACGGAGGCGGCGTCGCAGACGGCGGCGGCCGCGACTGCTCGGACGACGGAGGCGGCGTCGCAGACGGCGGCGGCCGCGACTGCTCGGACGACGGCGGGAGCGGCGGCGCTGACGGCGGCGGCCGCGACTGCTCGGACGACGGCGGGAGCGGTGGCGCTGACGGCGGCGGGCGCGACTGCTCGGACGGCGGAAGCCGCGGCGACTCCGGCGACGACGGAGACGGCGGCGCAGGCGTCAGCGGGCGCGGCAGAGGCGACGACGGCAGCTCCAGCGGCGACGGGGACGGCAGCGGAGGCGGCCGCTCCAACGACGGTGGGAGCGTCGGCTGGAGCGGCACCGGACCCGGGGGTCCGGGAGGGACCACCGCCGGCGAGCCTCGAAGAGCCGGCGCCGAGGAAGGGAGGCCTGGCCCGACCGGATCGGCGGGTGGCTCCAGACTCGGCGGGCCGGGTGTGCTGGACGTGCGGCCGGCAGGGGCACCTACAGCGCCACTGCGCCAAGCGGTGCTGGGCCTGCGGACACCTGGGGCACGTCTGGCGGACCTGCACAGGGATGGAGGGGGACCGGGGGAGGCGGGACGGCCGAACCCAGTACCCCTCGCTGAACCCGGAAGCGGCGCCCTGGCCGACGCCCCAGTGCCGGACGGCCCGGCGGAAAGGGGGGTCCCGGAGGTGGGGATGGAGTCGCCCGGAGTGGGGCGAGCCACAGGGACCCCAGGGGACAGCGATCCAGACGGCCCTCATGATACGGAGGGAGCTGGAGGATCTCCGGAGCCGGCTCTGGAGGGTCATCGAGGACCGGGGTCCGATTAGCCAGCTGGGGCAGAGAGTCCGAGCCGCTCGGGCCCGCACGGACAGCCAGCGGGCGGCGGCCCGGCGGGAGTGGTGGGGAACCGCCTGGGACCCGCGACCCTAAACTTTCTCTTTCTCTTTTGTTGCAGGTGGTCGCGTCGGATGGAGGGGGAGAGCCGGTTTTGTCCCGGGAGGAGGCGGCGTGGATCGCGAGGGACCTGCCTCCCGGGGCGCTCGATCGCCCTCTGTTCGGGCCACGTCCCGCGCCCGGACCCCCACGGATGGAGGATGCCAACGCCCGGACCACCCGTTGGCATCTGGCGGAAACGCAAGTTAATTCCATGGTGGTCCATAGGTCGGGGGTGCAGATGGTCGGGGCTGACTCCCGCTTCCGCTCCCAGTGGGAGGGAGGGGGGGGGGGGAGTTGGTTAGACCGGTGGCTCCCCGGCCTAAGTCGGGCGGTGGGGGTATGTGGGGTGAGGGGCGTGGCTAGCGCGCCTGCGGCAGAGAGAGAGAGAGGGAGAGGGGCAATCAGGGGGATCAGCTGTGCGGCTTGTAAAGGGGCGGGGAAGGGAGCATAAAAGCTCCCAGAGCCACGCAGAGAGGAGAGCTAGGCATGTGAATACTGTGAGTAAGGATGCCAAATAAAAGCAGAGCCCGGAAAGCGATTGTGTCTGTCCTCTGTCAAGAGCTCCGTGAAACCCCCGGTATAAGAGAACCCTGCTACAGGGAACTTACAGCAAAAAGAGAAGAATTTCAGAAAGACTCTTCTAGTTTTCAGTGGTGAAAACACCAAGACGGAACTCTGATTTGTATTTGTTTTTCTCCCCCAGCCAGTCTCACCTCTGGTTCCGGGGCTGACTGATGCGACTCTGACGCCCGTCCCTGAGTGCATGCCATTGGCCAGGGCGGCATTGGCGGGCAGGGAGAGAATTTGCTGGTGGGTGAGTTGAGGGGAGGAGGAGCCCTCGGTGGGCAGGATGTACTGGACCTGCGCTAGTGGCTTGGGGCCGGCTGCAGGTGTGAGAGTGGAGGTGGCGCCAGTGGGGTGGAGCAGGGGCAGGAGGACAGGTAGGGGCGTTTGTGCGTGCGGCTGCGGGGTGAGGAGCTGCACTGGCTGGGCGCTGGGAAAGGACCCTCCCAGAACTAGGCTAGTGACCAGGCCCTCCATGGGAGTTACACTAACTGGACCGGGGGATGAGGATGAGGACAGGTACCCACCACCCACGGCAATTGGCAGCTGCTGAGGTCCACCTCCTCCAATCAGGAGAGTGGCTTTCTTGTCCTGAGGCAGGGAGTTGCCGGTGATGGCTCCTTCGGCCGGCTTGCTGGTGATGGGTACGGGCGTGCTGGAGATGGGTCGAACCACATTGGTCCCCATTGTGGGAGCCGTGCGGACGGCGCCAAGGACCTGGGTCAAACCCTGCCGGGCCGACACCAGGGGAGCCTGGCCGCTGGATGACAGAGAGGAGACCCCACCACCTCCTCCTCCTCCTTCATCTGCTGCTGCTTCTTCTCTCTTGGATCTTCCCTCGCTCCCCTTCTCTCCAGCATCTCTCTTTCGCTTCCTCTCAGACCCCTTGTCACATCCTCCTCCGTTCCCTTTAGCGGAGGTGAAGTCGGAGTGAGGGGTGGAGGGAGAGGAAGAAGGCAGAGAGGAGCGAGACACTGGCTGGAAGCCATGCTGGAGGGAAGAGAGAGAGAGAGACGGATCAAAGCTGAGAAAGTTACTCTGTAAAGTTCTCTTCTGCTTCATGAACACATGAAGTTACTTAATTAAGAGCGTACCTCTGGAATATCTGTGGGTTTTAAATGCTCGATGGGGATAAAGGAACCACCAACGATATGATGCCTGTCATGCAGAATTACACTGTTGGTAAAGAAAGCAACTCTACAACTACATCTGATGAAGACCCAAATTCAGTTTTTACTAAATGTGGTACCTATAAACCTTGCCTTGATGCAAAGACTAGATATGGAATAAAACCAGTGAATAAAAGAATAATTATCCAGTACAGAATGAGGGAGGAGAGACAAATTTAGCTCAAAGTGAAGTCCACTGTGGAAAGAAATTCAAATTAATCAACGACGACGACTGCAGCTATACCTGTCCGTCTGGTTCGTCTTCATCGCTGTCTGTCACTCTCTCTTTACACTTGAGGTCGATGGAGCCTTCAGGACAGGAGTCCTCTGAGGGTAGGGCATAAATATCAGAAGTTGCCGTTAGCACATTTCAGCAAAAATGGGACTTAACACACAATATACTGCTCCCCCATTCGCAATCAGTGCCTTCAAACCACCAGTATCAGCATCAAATAGCCAATTATGTGCTATTGTTATATTCCAGCACTAGCGATTAACAGGCCAGGGCTGAGGCTCACAAATTACATGTTTGTTTTTTCTTCTTTTTCTTTTCTTTTAGGTGTTTTGCGAATATCGTCAATGTGATTATGAAGTCAATGGTGTCTATTTTGAAAGACATAGTGATCGTTGTGGGAACTGAAACTCTGACTTGTGGTTGTGCAACAACAGTCTCCCCAGCAGCCACTAGACCACAACTCACCCATGACGTCGTCGTCTCCCTCTTCCTCACAGATGACCATGCGCTCTTCGTCGCTGGTCACGTCCTCGCTGAGTCCGCCCTTGTACAGGCCCTGAGGTGGGGGCTGACGGCGAAACAAACTCACCCCATCATCCTGACAGGAAAGAATAAGCACATTTTACAGTTTTACAACCATGAAGCTCGCCATCCGATCTACTTTACACTTAGAGGGGGTTTTGCTGGGGACTTAAGGAGGTGCAGCATTAACATTTCCGCAATTTGGACTTGTGAGACCTTGAATATTGATAAACCTTGAATAAACATTATGTGCAGCAGCAGGAGGGCGGAGCTTCAGGGTATTGCAGACAAGCGTGTCATCACACAGCTGGCATTTAAAGGCTCGACTGCAGCGTTGTAACAGAACTCTTTTTCGGGCGAGCAGCATTTTCGGAGGCCCAAATGATCGGCCCGCTCCGACCAAACACACAGCAGTAGGCACCGCAGTAGTAAACTCAAAAACTAAACAAAGTACTTCAGACAGAAGTAATATACGCTATTATCAAAGCATGGATACAGTTTTGCCGCCAGCATTAAATGAAAGCCTTTAAAACAAAAGAGCTCACATGCAGGTCTATCCCTCTGTGATTAGGAGCGGCGCAGCAAACACCACTGTGCCTTCAAAGGCACTAAAAAACAAGGAGAGAGTGAAACCTTTGAAGTTGGAGGGCTGAGCTCCCCCCGGAGCTTTCGGTGGGCTTTCAGCAGCAACAACTCAAGCCCTCACACAAAGAACCTACAGAGTCCATTTGAACTGGGATTTCTTTTCATTATTTTTTTTAACGCCGTGCTATCAGTCGCGAAGTTCAACTGAAAAGCTTTGCAGCATGAAGGACACACGTCTGCTGTCTATAAATACACATGTTTGTTGGTGCGTAGGCGCTCACATACACACCAGCCTTAGCCCTGATTCTTTTTAGAAAGAATTACTTCAGTCTGCTTTCAGTCGCCTCATTTCTGATTTGATTTAGTTTCGTCTTTGTTCTCTTGGATGCATCAAATCCGTGCTTGAATACTGAATTGACTGTAAAGTCTGTGGAGAACATGATTTTAATTCTCTTTGTGATTAAACTTGCTGGTGATCTGGAACAGTTTGCTTCACATTCTTAAATCTCCCGAGTCTGTTTGCTGCCTCTGAGCTACGGATCAACAACCGCCTACCTTCTCCAGGTCTCTCTCCCTCTGCTCCAGGGTGTGCACGGCACTCTGGGAAAAGGCTCGGGGACGCGGGTGCTGCCCCGCACACAGCCCCACTTGACGCTCCGATCCCCCTGGCCAGCACAAGCCTCCTCCTCCCTTCCCCCCCTCCAGCACCTGAGACTCCGGATGGGGATCTGAAGAAGAGAGGAGTCTGATCAAAGATAAACTATCACAGTGAGTCATGTATGGAGTAGATCAATATAAACTAGTTCCACAAAACATCCACACCAACGCTTTCTTAAGAGCATCGGCTGCAATGTGCAATAAGACATCTGTATGCGGTCTATAATGACAGTTCATCTTGTCAGACGATGGTTCGGTATGGCTGAATGTATTTTAAGGCATCTACGCCGGACAAAAATAAGATTCAAAGCAGTATATGACTCACTGACGGTGTTCCTTGTAAAAGGCATCTTGTGTTATGGTCTGGAAATGCTAATCATTGCTAATCAACACACCCACCCACCTATGCTCTCTGACATGCTCCTCTCCCGCGATTCCTTTGGCAACCCACGGCCCTCCGACAGCGACTTCCTGCGGTCCTTGTTACACCACTTCCAGTCTGGGTGGGCTCTGAAGTGGGCCTCTTTCACCTGGTGGAAGAAGAGGAGGAGGAGGAGGAGGAGGAAGCGGAGGAGGAGGAGAGGGTCTTTAACGTTTTTTCAGCAACTAATTCCAGACAAGCTGCTATTGCTGTTGGTGAATCTGGATGTCAAAATGAAAAGCCCTCGTGTCATGGCTGAAGAGTCACTACTCCGTAAACTGCCCGCTGCAAAGCAAACCGAAAACAAGAGCCAAATACAGAATTCTGTCTTCACCTGGAAGGCCAGATCGTGGTACTGCTGCTTCTCGTTGGGCCCCAGAGCGTACCACCACTCCCCCAGGATCTTGCTGACTGTTCGGTTGTCTTGGTTGGGATGCCGCTGGTGCACCAGGGCCCGGTGGCGCTTGCTGAAGATCATGAATGCGTTCATTGGTCGGCGAATGTGGTCTTTCTCCCTCTGGTTGTGGTTTTGGAAGGGAACAGAAATCTCAGTTTCATGGAGAGAATTTATTTGTCTCTGTTTTTTGATCGTCCGTCTGCATGGTGGACTGACCTTCCTGTCCCCGTCCTTGGGCAGGGCACTGAGCGACTGCGTGCGCCTCTTCATGGTGCCGGCGGAGGGCGCCGCGTCGTTGGCCACGCCCGGAGAGAACCTGCATTCACACCACAGGGGAAAAAGTGAAACTGTTAAGTCCAAGAGAGATGAGGGATCATGGGAAATTCCTCAATGTGAGGGACTTTCAGGAAAGTGACAAGGCTAAAGGGTTGTGAAGGATTAAGGGGACTATTAAGATACTGTGTTTAAAAGTGTGGAGTCTACTCTTTATTGGATCTGTTTTTCCACAATTTTAATGTATATCACACCTTTGTGGTGAAGCTCCATTTAAGCACTTGACCAGTATGACATGCCATGGTGTATAAACCATGTTGCCTTCTTGATCATAGCGGTCATCTGCAGTTTGTTTATTCATTCTGCAACACAAAGCCCAGAGATCACATGTCAGCCAACCAGAACAGAGTTTTCCCCCTTTTCTTCCTTTCATTTACCGTGAATGTAATGTGGACACTTCTCTTTTATCTGTTCAGCCTTTGTTGTTATCACATGTAGTTATGTATTCAGTTAACTGTACAGAAACGTCTGTTTCTACTACTACCAAGCTGCACTCTTCCCGCCAACCACTAGATTGTTTCAAGGAAAAAGCACGCAGACATAATAAAAAAGCTGTCACAGACTGGGTTATGTTTGGATTAATAGTTGTGTCGGAGAAACCGAGCAGCAAGAACGAGCATTAGTTTGTTCACGTATTAGTGATGACACTTGCAGAGAGAATATGGTGCTTTTTATTTATGTATTGCCCTCTTCTCTAGTTTTACAAAAGCCTTTTTTGTATTATATACAGCAATCACATAAATACAGCAAAGATTAAATAAGAAGAAAATGGGAAAAGAGTGAGACACGAAGTGTCCGTGAAGGTAGAAACTAAGCCAGAGCAATCATAAGGGGTCGGGGATTTCAGCTGGGAAAATACAAAAGAAATACAAAAGAAAGATAATAAGCACACAAATACATATAATGTATATTATGCCTCCTACAATGGAGTATTTCTGTAGCTCAAAATCCTGTTCCAACGAGTCGACTTTGTTTTTATTCATGCCGTTAGTCTCTCCATTGAGACACAGCCAGACTACAGGTGTAGCCACTGCAACGTCGAGAGATTGCTGAAGTACTTCTCTTGGTAATGGCAGGCCTTTGTAAGCACGGTGACCCTGAAACATTCAAAACCGCACGAGCAGCCAGACAGCCACGCAGCCCGTCTGAGTCACTCTGAAAGAGCAGTAACCCAGCCAGACGCAGAGACGCAAGCCTGAGAGATATCGACAAGCACAGACTGTACAATGCTTTTCCAGACACACACACATATTCACACACACACACACACACACACACACACACACACACACACACACACACACACACACACACACACATGGGTGCAGCTGGTAGGAAAAGTTGTTTGTTGTTGTTTGTTTCTTTCGAAATTCTGGGTTCAGAGGTGAATTTGGGTCCACCTATTCTGAGCGTGTAGCGTCATTGAGAGCTCTAAAGTCTTCGACGGGGAGAAACTGCGTCTCATATAATCTACAGTTACTATCCGTTTTGTTGTGAGTCATGCAGAGAGGAAACACAATGTATTCAGTGTTTGCTCAAAATGAGTTGACAACATTTAAATATAGCAGCAAAACTTTTTAAAGGTTAGAAGATTTATTTTCTTTCTCTCTCATTTTGAAAATAACCTTTAAGACTTTAAGAGGGATCATAATATATACAAGAAACGTTGTAAATCTTATGTTAATGATGCAAATTAAACTGATATTCCACTTCAGTGAGTCACTGAGTATATACGTAAATAATAGGCTGATTTAAATCACCGCACTTATATGTAAACAAGACCTGAACCGGATCAACGGTTGTCTGGCAGTTTCCTGTCTGACTGGTGGACTGGCCTCATTTCACAATGTGGTCAATGTGCCACAGCGCTACTCTACACCCGAATTTCAATTCAATCTTTTGTTTCTTGTGCTTCTTCCTCCTCTTCTCTTGATTCCATTTGCCTATTATTATATATATTAGGCTATTGCTGGACACCACTGAGCACAACACTGTTTTATTTTGCTATGTTAATAAAAAAAAAGTACTTTATGTAAAAAAAGAAAAAGAAAGAAGAAACAGAAAACATCTCAAAACGCAGAAAAGCCAAGATGAATACCAGGTAGTTGGATGAAATTGGCCCCTTTGAACTTACGGGTCGTCTGTATCGCTCTCTGTCTCGCTGTCAGCCCCGCCCCTGTCTGTAGGAGGATTGTCATTGGTCGGGGGAGGGCATGACGTCGATCCCCTCTCCAGGTCAGGAGGGCCGGTCCGTCCGTCGCTCACCAGGGCCACGGCACAACGAGGCTCTGAAAAGTAAAAGCCATTGAAAAGGTAGTGAGAGAAAAGGCTTCCTGAAGGTAAGCCTCAACAGAGCCACGTGTGTAAACGCAAGGCTGCCCTACATGCAGCTTGCTGATGGGCAGTCTTATTCCAGCTGTGGGAGGTGTGAGAAGCTTCGACTACATCTATGTTGTAATCAGCGTTTGTTTTCATACAGCAGGTGTCTTGCTAACAAAGTTTATTGTAGCCCATTAGTGAGATGGCTTACTTTTACTATGTTTGGACTGGCCTCCACGTATAAGGCCATTATAACTTAGTTAGATGGAAAAATAATAATAAGCTGAAGAGTCAATTGACAGATAATTAATCTTCAACTAATTTAACTCATATTACATCACAAAATAAGGAAAACTGTCTGGTTGCGGTTTGCTGCTTTTCTTTCTCATATATGTTATATAATTTATTTCTGTTTTTAGATTGATGATGTGACCTTTTTCTCTGAGAAACTGTATACTGTATGTATTATGTGCTGACAAAACATAGATTAACGCAATAAATCAATAGTTGCAGCTCTTAAACTGCAATGACAGAAACGGAAGATGACTTAAAGACCTAAAAAAAGGCCTTGAATGAAGCTCTGTGGACGATGACTGACCGCCCCTACCACTCACAATTAGTCTCGGACTACATTTTAGCTTTCCAGTCAATAAATAGTGTTACCAACAATGTTACTGGAACTGTATTGGTGTGAGCACCAACTGTGCTGATTTGCAATTCAGTCGCGACTGTTTTGGGAAACATTGCCTTGGCTGCTGGTGCGTCCGACCTTTGTACTATTTATACTGAGAGAAATACTTGTCTGCAAGATGGAGTCGTATATATATATAAATATATATATATATAAATATAAATATTTCTTTTAAATATATATATATTATTATATATATATATATATATAATAAGTGGGGTCATTGGCTACCTTTGCTCTGATTGACAAGCTGTTGGCCGTCGGCAGGCTGGGGCGCCGCTCCTGATTGGCTAGGCTCCAGGAAAGGGACGAGCGAATGCCAAGGGAACACTGGCACCGACCGAGGCTCCACATTGGTCCAAACTGTGGGAATGCGAAGGGAGCGAGAGAGAGAAAGAGAAAAAAGTGAAATGTCATCATGTTTATCCGTCTCAGTATCATGGACTGCAGACAGAAGGTAGCGCTCTGCCCTCTGGCAGCATGTGAAATCCTCCATGATGGCCAGCCGGCGACCAGCTAAAGCGCTACTAAACTACACTTTCATAGAAAGGGAAGACCATCAATGGAGTTGTGTGCTCAGCTACCTACTCTGCCCTCCCAACACACACACACACACACACACACACACACACACACACACACACACACACACACACACACACACACACACACACACACACACACACACACACACACACACACACCTTCCCTCAGTATAATGAGAGTTGAGGGGTCATGTGGTGTGATGGGATGAGGGAACCTGTTATTTCATCCACAGAGACACCAGACCACTCGCTGTCTAGACTGCTGCTGAGCTTCAGACTCTGAACCACTTCAAGTCAAGGAAGACTACGGAGCACGAGTTGAATTTAGACACAAATCCCTACAACTACTGTTTTAGAGATGGGTCCTATGGTTTCAAGCAATAATATATTACAATATTAATAAAAGTATTTTCCTAATGCAGATATAAATCATAGTCATCATTCTCAACCACATGTGAAATAGTTGGGATGCTAAACTGTGAACCACTTCAAATTAAATGAAAACCATGTGGGCGTACTAATTTGAACCCAAACCAGGATATTTTTCTAAACCAAACCAGTCTTAAACAGTTTTTTTTCATCAACTATCAAAGCTTTCAAAGCTATGGTCCGCTCTACTCCTAGGGGAGCGGGGGGAGTGATGGGAGGGACTGTGGTGGTGGTGTAGGAAAACTGTTTATGTACACCGTGGAACGGAACGCAGCTTTGCACCTGCTCAACCTCAAAAGGTTAGCATGTTACATTTTAACATTTAGCTCAAAGCATCCCTGCACCTGAACATCATCTGAAACGTTCTCCTCAAATGGATAAAACGCTCAGAAAATCCTCCCACTTCTTCACAAAGCAGAGAATGCGCCATTTTCTTTTATATGATGAAAAGTTTACATTTTCAAGATTTGTGGAATTCCACGAGACAGCAACAATGTGTAAAACAAATAATAATCTTATTTTGTTAGTTTATTGTGAATATTTCCATAATATTATCATTCGGATAACAATAATAATAATATAATTTGGATAACAGGTATCACAATATGTTCACATCATCACGATATCACTGAAAGCTTTACTTCTGCTAATATTCCACATACAGGTCTTGGAAATAAACTGCTTTCGAACTCTGCTGCAGCACTGCAATGTCCAGTTTCCATTTCCATTAATAACTTTATAATAAAGTATTAAAATGGTCTATTTTTAGCTAACCACTCGCCGGCTTATTGCTCATCTAAAATGGAGGTCCAGATACTGCTGAGCTAGACAATGAAGAAAATGTAAACATATCCCAGACGTGGCGTTCAAGAAGTCCTCTTTTGCAGATTCTGGTGTCAGCTGACTATTATCACTGCAGTGCTTTGAACTTTGCAATATGTATTACTTCATTTATGTTGCTGTTTGGAACCTCAGCTGAGGACATGATTCTTATTCAAACGTTTATATTTCACTGAAAAATATATTGTTTACTATTTATATATTATATGCACTGTATATATTTAGCACATCCCATGTTTATGCTGACCTCTTTCAGCTTTGTTGTCCCTTTTTTAAGCCATATGTCTTTTTCTGTCATTTTGTTTTTCATAAACGCACAATTACCGGCTCCCAGTTTAATGCATCTACCGTGACTGGTGGAGTCAGACTTGATCTTTTTGTCCTATTAAACATTTGTGTGAAATGGTCACGATTAACATTAAAAGACTTAACAACCTTGAGATGTCAAAGGAATGGTATGGACGTGAGGCTACAATGGTCTTGACTTTTGACCTCCAAAATTGAAATCCCTTTCTTTGAGTACTTTGAGTCCAGGTGGAATGTTTGTGTGAACAAAAACAATCAATCTAATACTTGCGTACTAGAGTATTGATCAAGCTCTGTTCAATCAGCAGTACGGATGCCAGCCAACTTTAGGGACTGAAACCATTTGCTTTACTTAAAGGATTGTCTTCATTAAACCTCATGAAACCTAAAATGTTATCATCATCCTTAATTGGATCAATAACAAAAATAAAGAAACTACAGTGGCA
Organism: Cottus gobio; assembly: GCA_023566465.1. Taxonomy (NCBI): domain Eukaryota; kingdom Metazoa; phylum Chordata; class Actinopteri; order Perciformes; family Cottidae; genus Cottus; species Cottus gobio. The sequence goes on along the minus strand of CM042231.1, from coordinate 20,425,529 downwards.
GGAACAGACTCCTTCCAACTGACTGTAGAAAGTGACAGCTCTGTGACTAATTTGAATGACAACAGGAAATCTACAGGGTTTACAGGGTCAAGAAGACTGTAGTAAAGCTGCTGCGTGTTAATGTAACAGTGGAAGGGCAAACACTCTTCACTGCCTCCACCCACAGCTGTGGTTTTTATTGGGACGGCCTTGCTTTCCAACTCTGCCTCCACCAAATATTACTGTGTAAGGGTGGAAATTAAAACCAAATCAATGAATAAATCTGTAGTCAGTAACATTACTGCTCTTTCCATCTTTCTCATTGTCAAAAAACTCCACAAAAAAGAACTCAGACAAGTATTATCCATGCTGAGCTCCATTGTTGTCAAAAACTATTAAAAACACGGCAGCAAGGCAACAGTGTTGGACTGAGTGACATTTGCCATTCTTGCAATAAACAGTGGGCACTGTAGTTTAAAATGAATCAGACATTACCCACCACAACACCATGTGTATTCATCCACCGTTGAAAGTAGTCCCTAACAAATGCCACTCTTTTCTGAGTAACATTGGATGAAAAATACAGTGCCCAGCTGTTTAATGAAATTGCTGAACCTTTTATACAAATTAAACTATATATATATATATATATCGGTGACATTGTTTCTTTTTTCAACTTCAGAATGAAGGGCTGAGGGCCACAGACTGTCACGGCAGGTAAAGAGAGACGGACATTTGTTGAGATATATCGACAGTGAGAAACATATTACATTACATTTTATTTAGCTGACGCTTTTATCCAAATCAACTTACATGATATACAGTAGACAGCAACGGTGAGCAACAAGGGTTAAGTGTCTTGCTCAAGGACACAACGACATGGACTGGCTGAGCCGGGCTTTGAACCACCGATCCTCTGCTTGAAAGTCAGACCTGCTAACCACTGAGCTTCAGTGAACGCATTGCCTCTTTGCTTTGCGGTGCTGAACAAATCTGACTTGAGACCCCCAACACTTTTAAAAAGGACCTGCTGACACCCCGAAGAGGCGAGGCATGAGTATTCCAGGGAAACACCGGCGGTGGCGAATTGTGAAAGATATCTGAGACGGACGCACTGCACAGTTAACCGCGTCGCCTCTGCTGGTTCCCTTGAAGCACTGACAGCGGTGAGAGAAACACACCGACAAGCTGTCTTCGTGCTTTAAACGTGGCTGCAAAATTTACCACCAGGCCAAAAAGCAATAACGTCGTGTCGCAAGATGGGACCTCACCAGCACTTATCTCGTTCCTCACTGACGGCTGCAGACGTACTCATAGAGAGCAGTAATGATACTGGTGATGCTAATGCAGCTGCACTTGAGCCGGGCTATATTTAGAGGGATCTCAGCCGTGGGGCCTCCACTGCCTTCTGCCTGCGTTTGTTTCTGGCCTTCGCTGTGGCTCGAGATGTTTTTAAAAATGGATGGCGTAGGAAACGCAACGCTACCTCGAGGCAGGTGGCCGTTAGCAGCAGCCGCAGCAGTGCGAGGGATGTGAGGGAGGGAGAGAGGAATAAAAAGCACGCTCCGGCAATCAGCTCGGGCTTCGACACTTTACTGCGCTAATTCTACCGGTGAAACTGTGTATCCATGACAACGTGCTGGCAAATATGATTACTCCTTTTTTTGTCTGCTGCTAGTGATGAAACACATTCACATCACGGCGAACATGCCCTTGATGCCCCTGTAAGAGGTTGTTGATTGTCTGGAACAGCGAGATGAATGCATGCATGCATGCGCGCACGTGTGGGTGTGTGTGTGTGTGTGTGTGTGGAAGAGGACGAGCATGAATGTCCTTGTTGATCTCTGCACTCCTGCATGTCTAGACATGTCAATATTCTCGCCCTCTTCAAAGTTTCAGTGAAACACCCCTTCGCTCTCTCTCTCGCTCTCTCTCTCACCCACGGATATGAAAAGGGTGAAACCCCCTTGAACACGCACACTCAATAACTCTGACACTACACACATACACTGAGTCAGGAATTTCACACAAAATGAGCCACGGGTCTGGGTTGTTGCCTGCACCGCTGATATATCAAAACCTTTTCTGATCTTCATGCCTCTGAAGACACCTTCACTGCCTGAACCCTGAGTCAAGAAACCCCGATCCAATCAGAAAAGGCTTAAGAAATGCATTCAATCTCTGTATTCAGGGCCATAAGGAGAAGATCAAATATCACAATATGTTTTAACCAAATACCTAGCGACGGCAAAATATGTTTTGTTGTTGACAAATAATCATGCGTAATGTGGACATAATGAATGTGAAGGCAAATGCTGGAATAGCTAGAACAGTCTGGTTCAGAAAACGTTGCAGTAAAAAAGACAAACCTTACGATATCCAAGCAACCATGCAACTTTTCCTGACTGAATATATGAACTGAGAAATACCCTGTAAGCTTTTGACTTATGACTTATAAATACAACCTCTTGTTTTGTCAAATGTCAGTATGAACTGTGAAACTGAAAAAGAAACTCTATTGACAATATCTCTCTGCACTAACGTTTTCAGACTGAGAAAGTGTTGTGCTCAACTGACACGAAATGAGAAGTCAGGCATTTCATTTGGAAACCATCTTCCCCATTCCTATATTAGTAACATTTCTGAGTTTTGGGCTGTAATATTGCAAGGTTGGCATGGAAACAAGCACACAGTATATGATTAACCCAAACACCTCTATTGCTCAGTGGCCAATTTTCTTATATCCAGCAGAGTGCACACAAAGCTGAGAAAATATCCACAGAGATTGTTGCCCAAATACGTACTTTGAAAAAGGGGCAAAAGGGCTTTTTCATCCTCCAACAAACAACACTCATTCTGATATTCACAGTACACCTTGTATTATTAAGAGTTATCTTATGGTTTGATTTAAGAAGATAATGAGGAAAATAAACATACTATACATCCCTAGAACACCAAGATCTACATTCGGGACTGAAGCGTAGGTCAAAAAATGATGTTCATAAAATGCCAACAACTTATAATCTGTGACTTTTCTTTTTTCTTTTTGTCGCCAGTATAATATGCATGAATGCTATTACTAGCAAAAAGAACAAGAAGCAGTATTTCTTAGAAAAGAGCAGCAGCCCAAAGTGGCACATTTCTGACACTTTAGCCTTGTTAACTTTGTCAATCATGGTATATTATAACTTATAACTTCTATATTATAACTTAAAACAAATCTTTGTGAAAATGTAGTATTTGTCACATACGCTACGCACCTAATAAATATGAATTAACAAGTCAAAAAAAACATTCAGAAAAAAGGTCAACATGTCCTGAAAAAGGCAAATCAAGGGGGCAAAAACATATGCTTTGAATATGCTTTCCTCCTACGGTGCTAGCAAACCATAGTACAGTGTATATGAGTCATAGCCATAGCACTCTAGATGACACTCCTGTAACTCTAGAGAGATATCTGAGCTGCACATCCCTTCCTACTATAGAGTACGAAAGAAGTGTGGCTCATCAGACTTTGTATCTGACGGGAACAAAGGTCGAAACCACAGTGCCACAATGAGCCCCTCTCCCTCAACCTTACTCACCCGTCCCCGGACGTCCCATTATGATTTGCTTGCGCGGAGCAGGGTGAGGCGACTCAGCTGGCAGTATGAGCGGTAGCAGGGCAGTCGGCGTGGGGTGACAGGCTACCGGCTGTGGCAGCCCCCCGCCAGAAGCATCCTGGTGTCCCTCGGGTTTCCTCTCCCTCTCCCGGCCCCCAGAGCCAGAGGAGGAAAGGATGGAGCCCGGTGAAGTGGGCATCACAGAGGGGCTTGACAGGGCGGCGTGGCCCCCCGTGGCTGGAGTCAGTGACTGGGAGGAGCGTCAAAATATTAGAAATCATTTGCAGTATTTTCAGAGAACTGACAGATTGTTCTGATGTATATTCTCTCTCAAAATAATATTTGACTGAAAATCCATCTTTTGATAATTAAAGTCTTAAAAAGTTGCGGCTACTCAGCCACATCCTGCAGCATAATCAACTTCTCCACTGTTAATCAATTTGTTCAGTATGTTCCAAACATACTGAGAGTCCTCACACAGCACAGCAAATAACACTACTTCAATGTCTTGCTATTGCCCTCAGTGCAAAAGGCTTCTAAAGGTTTCTAAGATCCTTTTGATGACTGGACTCTGTTGTGAATCAAAGCTATACACTTTTGGCATTTGATCCCAATATAGATGTTCAGTGAAGTATTCTTTTAATTCACTTTCAAAGAGGAGTTTCTCAGTCACTGACAAAATTATAGAGATTATACATCAGCCAGGTAGCAATGTTAAAACTATATTCTGAATCAGTGTAAATAGACACTTTTGCAAGATCAGGATATTTTGACCAAATGGACTTTGATAGTAAATGGACTTGTACTATAGTATAGCGCCTTTTGAGTCTTCCGACCACTCACAGTGCTTTACACTACAAGCCATCAATCAATCACCTATTCATACACTGCCAATCAGGACTTAACAAATTCACATTCACACCCATTTATGCACCGATGCATTTGGGAGCAATTAGAGGTAAAATGAAAAAAATACTTTGCTCTTCCATTTCTTATATTATTATATATTTACATCTAAAATAAAATGATATTTTATTATTATTTTACCACAATATAATATTGCTAGGATATTGCGATAATAATTTATCCACATGGCCAATTCCTATACTGCATGTGATCATAGTCCACAAAAATCAAACTGACCGAGCTGGAGGTGACCAAGACAAGTGTGGATGTAGGGTTGCGCAGGAGAACTGCACCGTTGGTGGTGGCCCCGTTGATAGGAACAGGGACCTGGAGGCCTGGGAGAGCTGTGTGTTGGGGCAGGCTGTGCTCTCTGGACCTGCTCCTCTCCCTCCTCCCCAACGGGCCATCAGAGAACTTGGCCAGAGGGACATCTGGGTTGCGGACAATCACTGGGGAATCACGGAGTGGCACAATGCGGCGTGGGGAGGGTTCCTGGGGCAGCGGGGAGGGAGGAGTGGGAGAGACCAGCATGGGTGGTGGCGTGGAGGCAGCGGAGGATGGTGGCCTGCTGGTGGCGCTACGAGGCCGTGGAAAGGAAAGTGAGGAGGGGGTTGTGGGCTGACTCTGGGGGGAGAGGACTCTGAAGGCGGCAGGGTTGTGGCCCAGGGTTGGGTCTCCCATCATGCCAACCAGCTGTTGTTGCTCAGGTTTGGTCTGGTAGTCCTGGATTGCAGGCAGCGGAGGGGGCGGGTGGGTGTCGAGCTTCCTTTTGCTGGGGCTCATGGGGACTGTGAAAGTGAGATTGGTCTGAAACGTGGGCACAATCCCCGACAGGTGGCGCTCTCGTTCAACACATGGTGTACCAATCTTAGTGCCGCTAAGCTGGCGATGGCGGCGTGGAGTAAGTGAAGCAGGGGCAGTGATGGGGCTGAAATTGGCAGGACGAAAGCCAAAGAGTGGAGAGGGTGAGGGGGATGGGGTAGGTGAGAAGGGCGACTGGTTGGAGATAGGTGAGTATGAGGGTGTGCCGGAGCGGGAGCCCCCCAGGGAGACCAGCATGGTCGCGGCCTCACACTCATCAAAGTCAAAACGAGAGAGGTCCTGGGGGAGCAGAGAGGGAAGGACCAGGCGGGGACGGGAGTCTCCGCCACGGCTGCTGGCCTCGCTGCTTTCGCGTGACGTCTCATCCCAGTCAAACTCTGAGCTAGCTCTTCCACCGCTCATTCGAAGGTCAGAGGGCGTCAGGGTCCCTGTGCTGCTGGCTCCACCCCGTTCCCGGCTACTTCCACTGGCTTCCATCTCCTTGGTCCTCATTGAGAGGTGTCTGGAGCAGTATCCTCGGCGCTGCGACTCTTTTGAGCAGCCTTCCCTGGAGCACAACCTCCTCCACTGCTTCCCATTGAACTTCTTGCGGATGCCTGTTGGCGTGCACACCACATCTCCCTTCTTGTACTTTTGCTGGGCAGCTGTCAGTGGGGTACGGGAACGTGAGGAGGAAGAGGAGGTTGAACCTGATCCGGATCCACCACCAGCTCCTCCACTGGAAGAACATCCTCCTTGGGGCTTCTCTACTCTGGAGGAAGACGCGGTGGAAGAGGAGATGGGAGGGAGAGGGGGAAGTTGAGGGGTGGTAATGACAGCTGCAGCTGTTGCAGTTGCTGGGTTAAGGCCTAATAGGACAGGTGAAGGAGGGGGGTGGGGGTTCAAGGCCAGGTGGGAAGGGGGGACCCCGATGCCCCGCACCACAGAAAGGTGGGGATTGAGGTAGCCAGGCGGGGGTTTAGAGATGATGTGGCGGTGCTGGGGAAGTGCCATTGGTTTGGCCCCAGGTATGATTGCCCCTATTGGAAGCATGTTAAAGTGAGAAACCTCCATGTCTTCTTCCGGGGTGAGTGGCATGTATAGCTGGTGTTGCTGCTGCTGTTGTTGGTGCTGCTGCTTCACACTGTTCTCCCTTTCTCGCTCTCTTTCCCTCTCTCTTTCCTGTATTCTCTGGAGGTCCCTCTCTCTCTCTAAGTCTTTCTCAATTTCCCACTCTCGACTTGGAGCCAGGCTGAGGACTGACGCTGGGGTAACTGGGGAGGTAATGCTGTGGCCTGAGTTGGAGGATTCAGGGACCATACCTGGGTAGGATATTCCTCTTCCCAACACTGACCCCACGCCGGGTGTCATCCCGCGGCTCAAACGACACACCTCCTGCTCCACATCTATCTCCTCTCTGTCCTCCCGTTCTATTTCCGGGTCTCTGACCCCCTCCTCTCCGTCCCGTCCCCCTCCAGACGGCAGATCCAGGTCCCACGGTGGCACCAGAAGCCGGAGTGTTTGTCGGGAGACCCACACTGCCTGGGTCCCACCAGCTGTCCCTCTGCCATCCTCTTCTTCTCCCACAGAATCAGGTCTTTCCTCAGACAGCAGGACACGGTAGCGGTTGGCCACCGCAGGGTGTGTGTCCACCTGTGTCACCACACCTTCTCGGTACCACTGCCACTGGCCCTCGCTGCCCTCTTCATTTCCAAAGGGTACGCAGACACAGGTGCCAACAGCTATTGGATGGACACCAGGCGGTGGAGCATCTAGGATTATGTCCACCACCCCTGGGGGGCTGTCATGTTGATAAGGATAACGGCACAGCATCTTCTCACCATTCAGTTGCACCTCCAGGCTTCCAAATTCACCGCTGACCTTACGCACCACTCCAGCCCGGAACACCAAGTCAGAAAACCCCCCTTCGTCCTTCCTTTCGCCTCCTCCTACCTCATCACTTCTTCTCCTGAGCTGTCGGGCGAGGACGCGCTGATTCTTCATTCCTTTGGCGAGGGCGTCAGATAGTGCATCGGGGAGACTGGTTAGTGTGTGTGTAGACATCTGTGTGAGGGCGTGTGTGTCACCAACTACCTCCAGGTCAGCTGAGTGCTCGCTGGCGGTGTCTGTTGAGGAGCAGCGGGGTAAGAGGACGGGCGATGTTCGCTCAGCATCTCTCGCCCCTTCAACTCCTCCAGGTTTTTCCCTGTCCCCTGCCAGCAACAGTGTAGGGGGTCCTGGGGAGCCCTCCTGAAGCCCCTCCCTGCCAGTGGTCCTGCTGTGGAAGTCATCAATCAGGCTCCTGCTCTGACTGTTGCCATCCGGGTGAGTGACACAGATGTCTTTTCCTGAACCTGTTGACCCGTGGTTAATGACCCCACCACTAAGAGAAAGAGGTGGGGGTGTGCTGGAGGAATTGTTGCTATGGTTACCAGTAGCAGACAAGCAGTGTTCAGAAGTGTACTTCTTCTTGGGAACGCGGGCCTTGAACGTGGCCGTTTTCCGGCTGGAGGCGGGGTTTGGGCTGTTGTTGGCGCTTGGTGTACTACTGTTACTACAACTACTACCACCACTGTCACTGTGGCTGTTACCGCTCACAACTGACTTCCCTGATCTATCATCGGAGGATGTCACAAATTTCCCAGAATCCATCACCAGTGATACTGTTGTTTCTGACAGCCTGTGAAGACCCTCTCCCTCTGAAGTGCCCCGTGCTCTTATTGGGTCCGTCTGGGACGACTCTGAATGTGAATTAGAAGAAAATGAGGAGGAGGGTGTTCTGTTTTGTGGGGATCTGCTTCTGTCTCTGTTCTCATCTGAGTCTCTCTTCTCCCCTTCTTCTGGGGCATCCCCTGCTCCGCGACGCTTCCCCCCCTTGGCCCGGGTGGAGGGAGGAGAGCGCCGGCCCTGCTTTTTTATCGGCTTCATCTTTTCATCTAGCTTGCTTTTTCTCTAAACAGTCTTTTTATTTATTTATCCCGGAGATTCTCTTTGGCATTCCTCTCTTGTTTTGCTTTGTTTTTTTTTCTTCTTCCACCTCCTTTCTATTATCTCTATTTTCCTCCTATGCCGGGGCCTCTCTCTCTCATCCTGTCTTCTCTTTGTTGCGCGACTTCGGCACTTGCCCACCTTATTCCAGAGACTCTAAAAGAAAAAGGAACAGGGAGTGCGGGTTACTCATATGGCAAACACATTCAGTAATGCAAAAAGCCCATTCACCACGACAAATAGCTACCAACTGCCAAGCTCTGAGCAGAAAAGTGACTGATTGGATCAAAATGAAACACCTGTGAAGACATTAAAGAGACATTGAGTAATTCAAAATAAAAGCAAAGGAAAGCAGGACTTTATGGTCACAAAAATAAGCGTAATAACCAGTTAAATATGAACATTAATTTAAAAAAAAAAGTATTTTGCACTAAATGATGCACCATCGTACTAGAGTAGTAATGACTCATCTACAAATTCATTACACATTAATTCATTACATAAGACATTCTACTCACATTGCACAAGGCCTGCATCCATACTAGGTACATATTGAAAACAGGAGGCCATATTGTAGGGTAAACACACAAAGTAGGCTCACAACACAGTATGGAAATAGTGAAGAGCACTTTGCAATTTGCCCAGACAAGCCTTTCTGCATACACTCACACACACACACACACACACACGCACACACACACACACACACACACACACACACACACACACACACACACACACACACACACACACACACACACACACACACACACACACACACACACACACACACACACACACACACACACACACACACACACACACACACTTCTTGGCCGGGGCAGTAGAGGCGGGGGAATTCCTTCTTCGCTCGCATATTGAAACCCTTCTTTTCTCTCTCTCTCTCTTTCTGTGGCGACCTTTATCTATGTATTTCAAAGCAGAGTCAATCCGCCCCTACAAACTCCATTTCCTGTGGAAGACCATTACCTAACTTCCCGTTACTTTATTCCTCCTCTCTCTTTGCTACTATTACACTTTCATTGTTATCCCCTGGCTGCCTCCTCTCTTCTCTCTCTGATATTGATTCCTACCTCTTCCTGGTTCTTTTTCTCTCCTATCCTTCCACTTAAGTCTCGATCCTCATTTTGTGCTGCAGTCACCCATAAAAAGCCAGAGTTGTTCAGATTAATTGTCATTCCGCACCAGTCATTCAGCATTGCTGCTAGCGATGCCAGAGTCACTCAGAATAACTCCCATTCCACACCGGACTCATTCACAGCTCTGCCCCCGGTTAGAAAGTAAAACAGATTGATTTTGCTGACTTGTTGAATGGAAGGCTGTTGTCATTTAACTGGTTTGTTTGCCGTGTGGCTGATACGCGCGGGACTTGCCTCGGGTACTAGCTGCTGTGTGCTCTGCCTCGTTTCTTCCAACACAAGAGTTTCCACAGTGCTGCGAGTGCCAGAAAGACGTTCACAACAAGTGTATGAGAGTGAGAATCAAAACACCCCCCAATATGCTCCGTCGCTTTTTCTGAAAACTTCGTACTCTGATGTTCACTGTCAAAATGTTCTGCGTTGATGTCTATCATGCACTGCGAGGCATGTCTAGTTGTCAGTGATGGTTTGACTGTCTGTTAACTTCCATGTCTCGCCTGTCTGTCCCCATCTCGACGTCCATCCTCCCAGCAGCTTCTTCCCCCTCTATCTCTTTTCCCTTCTGTTACCTCCCTGCTTGTCTGCGCATTCATTCAGGTCCTTTTAATATCTGCCACATCATATCGGCGAGAGAAATCCATTTTCAGAGATAAGTGCCGCCTGTCTCAAGGCCACACACACACACACGCACACACACACACACACACACACACACACACACACACACACACACACACACACACACACACACACACACACACACACACACACACACACACTATCTATGTGATGATAGTTGAGGGTGCACACAGAGAGCCAGAGAGCTAATAGATGTCACTGTGCTCAATGCAAATCCCTATTTAGGACAGACAGCTGTAGAGCAGCCACCATAAAATAATTTGGCAGAGGCCTTACTTGGTCACGGTAGAGGTATGCTACGTGTGTTTACTCAGTAGTGCGCCGTGTACAACAGCTGGTGTCGGAGTCCTGGGCCTGGTGATAACAGCTTTAAAGACAAACTGATGCAACTCGCTCTCCCGGACGTGTAACACGGAGCGAGGAAGCCCCATATGGGAGCTATAGTGGGCCTCCTATGTTTTACATGCAGCGATCAAAGCCGAGCCTATCTGCTCATCAGGTACACTTGGAATGGACAGTTCGGTCATATTGTATTTGCAGAAACAGAGTTTCTCTTCTCTTATACATAAATAAATGGGAAAGATGTACAGCAACATGGAGCTGATTCAAGTTATGCGTTGGTGACAAAAACCTTAACTGTCGCCTATAAACTCGGAACTAGTCTATGACAAACTAATAACAGCTTCAGGGAAATGCAACGGATTACAATATTTAGTATGCAGTGAGTTTACTTGATCATATTTAAGCTATAAAACTGCATATACCCAACATACTTTTCTTTGCCAGCCTTGCCATATATTCCCTGTGATTCACTCAAATGGGCCAGACCTTTCAGTCCTTTATGGAACGCTTTGACCTCCTGTGGAGATGCTAACTCATGTGTTATTTATATAACACACATTAACTTAACCCACACCAAACTGTATTCAAAGGTTTGGTCAGTAGCAGAGCACCTCTTTAAAGTGTATAACACGATAACTACAGTGCTTAAATACTGAGAGGCCAGGGGTGTATACATGTATTCACTAGAGCAGATAACAGCCGTTAACTTCTCCACACAAGTTACACAGCACGAGTTATAAAACTACAGGAGGGGATGTCGTCACCTCTGGTTTGTATAGTACCGTGTATGTGTCAAGCCCTCGTAGTACCGCGAGTACTACCAGTTTTACTCCACAACACAGCAGGCCGTGGCGTGCAACGACCAGGCCTCAACTACACACACGCGCGCGCGCACGCACAAGGCCGCTTGGAAATCCTCAACTCATTGTCACCGGGAAATAACCGGTTTAACGGGCACATTAACCACTTAATATCGCGTAATACGGCCCGCACTCCCCGCGTTGCGCGACATGTCCCAGAACAGATGGACGCGGAACTTTGTCGATCCGCTCCGCGGTCACAACACAACGACACAAAAGTCGGCCGTCTTGGGCCCATCCGAAAGTGTCAGTGGCCCGAACGGGTAGCGAGAGCGAGTCGGGTAACTTTGAGGCGACCCTCGTCGTCGTTCGCGTTATTGCGACCGAGATACGAGAAGGGGAAAGTGTCAATATGTGGCCACGAAGTAGTCCAACGGAGAAGGCCCTCGAGCCCCTTCACAAAATACGTTAATTCAAACAGCCACGTTGATTCATGGAGGAGAGAAAAAAAAAGAGGAAGAAAATATGTAACAAAGACAGCGGAGGGAATGACAAGCGACTTTTGGGAGGTTTCGATAGCACGCAGGGGAATAACAGTTGTTCTAGGAAGTCCAACGGCAGTTATGGCGTTGAATTTATTTCTAGTGGAAAAGTTTCAAGCTCACTATGTCTATCGGCACCGCTCCCTTTTTTTCTCCTCCTCCTCGCACAATACACACAATCCGCCCTGCGCTCGTCTCCGTGGGTTTACCCAGATATCGGAGGAATATGGTCAGCTGCACCACTAATACGGACGATGGCCACGGTAAACACGGCCAGCGTTAGCGGCTCGGCGAGAGCACAACAAGCCCCACTGCAGTGCTGCAGGAGAAATATTTGTGGGCAGCTAATACTCACCAGAGCTAATATAGTACCCTAGTGTGGTTCTCTGTTGAATCCGCCGGGTAAAATAGGGCAGGTCGGCCGGCCGTCCGCAGCTGCCAATTAGCGGCGATCCATGTTTCTCCGGCAAAGCAACTTAAAAGGAGGAAAAACTACTGCCCCTGTACATTCTACACTACAGTCGCAAAATGGTGAATGAAGCCCCGAAGCCTTGACAACCACCCCGCGCGGCCAATCGTGGGGCACGAACGCGTACAGTAGCCAATGGGTTCCCGCGGACGGGGAGCGGGGGCGGAGCCCCGCGTCAAAGTCAATTTGATCGGCGGCGAACCGCGGCCAATCGCAGTGTGGGAAAACACAGAACAGCTGTTGGGAGAGCGAGGCTGCGGCGGCCAATGGGGCTTCTATGGAGGCATGTCTTCGACTTTGTCGGGCACGCAGAACGGAATTGAAATCGTTCTCTCTTTCTTTCTTCCTTCTTTCATCCCCTCTTCATTTGTCTACTAACATGGGACACGGGCGTAGACCGAGGAGACGCTGTCTGTCTGTCTTTTTCTTTTTTTTTAAACGGGTTGGACTTGTTTTGGTAGACTAAACCCACCGACGTGACATTATCAAATTGAATATAGATGGATATGTCACGTCCCAAACTGTCTCGCGTATTATAACTACAGCTCCCACGTTGATATCAGATTTAAGAAGAGGAGACAACTCTCTGTGTCTATGTATTCGTCTGAATGCATGGCAGCAGCGTCTCCGCTATGGTCCACGCGAGCCACAGGTTGAGTGTAGTTTCAGGGGGACCGCAGAGAACACCAACTCCCAAATTCTCATGTTTTTTCTCCCTCTCCATCCTTCTCGCAAACTCCCCGACTCGCTCCCTCCCTCCCAGCTAATCAGAAGGCACTCCAAAGAGCGCAGCGTCCCTTAGTCCCGCCTCCCTCCGCCAATCAGGACGGCCGCTGGCTGGCTATACGTCACCGGACCAGCGTGCGATTGGCCGAGAGGCCCGGGGTCTGCAGGCCAATGACCGAATGCTGCGGTGAGGTCATTAATGCTTGTTGCCATCAGCCTGGCCAAACAGGAAGAGTGAAACCCCAGTTAGTAAATTTGGTCCAAACGTGGGATTATGTCCTAAGAGAGTGACCCACATTCACCCTGCGCGCGCACCACACAGCACGTGCGCGAGCAGGTGCGGGCTTAACACACTGAAGAAGAACACTGACAAACATGCAAACAGCTGAGGTAAGTGCTTAAACACACACACACACGCACACGCACGCACACACACGCACACACACACACACACACACACACACACACACACACACACACACACACACACACACACACACACACACACACACAGCTATTCCACTAGACACTAATTGTGTGTCTCCCTGTTTCTATAGCTTACAGGCACAGATGGCGAGTTTGGTCCATGATGATACAGAGCTGGCTGTTTGCGGCAATGCAGTCTGCCTGGCACACACACGAGCGGGTAGACTTGCCACGCGGGTAGACTAGCCACAGTTACACACAAAATGGGGCGAACGCATACAAGCCAGCACCTACACACACACACAGCAGGATAGAAGGCGCAGTGGAGTTATAACATGCCTTGGTGTTACATAAGGAGCACACACACACACACACACATACACACACATACACACACACACACACACACACACACACACAGCGCCCTTAGAGCATGCAAACATACAGACATGCACTGTTGCACATACGACAAAGTACAGTGCAGGTTTATTATAGTATTTAATTTGCACATGAATGCATGCACGCACACATGCGCACACACACACACACACGGCCGTAACATGAGCGACTTGTGACTCACACATCTGTGTAAACGGGCGCGCAGACATCATCTAAGTGCAGAGTGAGTGGGATCTCCAGACATCTTCCACACCCCGAAGCACTGCAGTCTCTGTCTGCCTCTAACCGACTGCTCACTCACAGTAGACAAGCGCGCATTCGGCAAAATGTAGGGCGTGCACGGCGTGCACACACAACTTTGAGGGGTGTCTGGTTTCGTAACGCGCCAGCCGAAAGAAACATGAAAAGGGCCCCAAGATTTGAGTCCCCGGGGCGAGCTTTAGGGTGAGGCGGAGAAAATGGGAGTGCGAGGGAGACTGTAGTGGTAGAAGGTCGACGAGAGACAGATGGTGAGTGAAGTTATGAAAGACAGGTAGAGAGAGAGAGACAGAGAGAAATGGGCCAGAGAGGTAGACAGAGAGCTGCGGACGTCAAGCAGTTTGTGAATGAGTGCCATAAATCCGGCTGGCATTAGCACCTCTGAGCACTTTCTAAGAATGAGGCGGAGAGCAGCGGCTAAGCCACCTCCTCAATCCCAGTCACTTTACACTAAATCCATTATGGCCACTTAACTGCTAAACAGCTCCGGGGACCCCTGCTCTGTACCTGACCCAGCACTCTTAACACTCTCTAATTCAAGAGTGTGTGTTAAAAAAAAAAGAAAAAGAACAAATGGCGAGTGAGAGATCGACCAGATGAGTCCCAGCTCTACTCGTCTCCCCACTGGCAAACATTTCGAGGTTGAGTGTATGCACAGTGGATTTAACAGCCGCCACCTGCTGCCAATAATGAAACCTGAGATGAGTGTGTAGTCACTCATAGACAGCTATTAAAAGCATGTTGTTAAATATAGCTTTCTGGTGTCAGATTGTTTCCCAAATTTATGCAAATACTATAAGTTGTCTACAGACAGTAAACAGAAAGGCACGCCCGGTATTCATTTCCACAAATTCACACGTGTAGCTCACACGGTAGAAAGCCAAGGAACCAGCGAATGAAGACAAATTTATACATCTGCGGGAAAAGCACGCACAGAGTTTCGGGAGCCACAGAATTTTGATTGTACATCAGGGATTTGGAGGTTGCTTTACCCGACAAGTACTTCACATCGGTTACCCTTTTTCCCCACCACAGAGATGTGTTGGTCCAAATTTGTATGGAACTATTGAATTACGCCAATCAAAAAATAAGATCCGCAAAGACCAGTTGCAAACCACCCGTGGGTATGAATCCAGCACATGTGGACCCTGAGGTGATGCCTTCTGTTTCCACGGTCAAGAACGAACTGTTGAGCTAAACGTTTCAAAGTCAAGGTCCTGAAAATCTGGACATCTACATTGTCGTGACAACGGAAGCAAACCCCATCTACCGAGTGATACGAGAACCCATAGAACATTATAATACGGGTAGAGGAAATCAAGCATTCTCATTGGTTGAGAGTGAGTCACGGGGTGTACTTTATTGAGCCATAAAGTACTGTAGCTACACCTGTTTACATTTACCTGAGCGTTCCATATCAGTGCGCACTCAAAATAACAGTTGGAAGCAGATAAATCATGTCAGTGAGGACATGAATCCCTTCAAAGCTACTGAGCACCAGATCTCAATGAAAGACAGCGTTGGAGTAATATCCACCTGGAGAAGGCACTTCAACACCGAGCCACCACAAAGAGAGCAAGAGTGGTCGGAAGCGAAGTCATCAGAGACGAAGGGGACATGAGAAACGTTTTCCACGATGCACAATTAATGGAGATATCCAAATCAACATAAACAAACATTAACAACAGCCTAATGTTTGTCTATCGAGTCCCAAGTCACTTGTAACTTTTGTTTATTTGTTTATTAAGTATAAAACCTCAGACCCCCGATGGGGTCTGAGGTTTTCATATATATATATAAAACATATAGATCACAAGCAAATATATTAATGTTGCACATCAAATTAATCAACAGAGCCTTGGCTACAAGAATCAGTCAGCCATTTAAAAAAAAACTCAAAGACCAACTAAAATAATCATAGAAATATAATTATCATAATTTATCAGGAGTCAGCCCACTGCACGTTTCCAGAACCAGCCCCCTTAGCTGGGCTCTATCAGAAAAAGCCTGACAGCAAAAAGCACGACGAGTGTGTGTTTGTACTCCCCCCCCCCCCAAAAAAAAGAAGAAAAATGCTGTATTTGGATATATTGAACACCATAAGTAACATACAAGTGAAATATATGGTATGAGAACATGTGCCCAAATGCCCATTTTGGAGTCCTCGTCTCAACTCTCTGTACTAAAACCTCTCTAACTTTGTTCTGCTTCACTTTTTTCAAAGTCAAACTTTGCAGAGACAATGTTCACATATTGTGCTATGATTTGAGGTTAAAACCTTAGTCGTGCATCATTCCAAAGAAATAACCATCCTGAAAGTGCTTTTTTTTCAAGGCGGACCTGCAACCTTTTTATTTTTGCTTTCATTTCATTTTCATTTAGCTGACGCTTTTATCCAAAGCGACTTACAATAAGTGCATTCTACGGTTACAAACAAGAATCAGAACAACAAGAATCACAAAGGTACAATTTCGTCAAAAAGTTCAACTACAAAGTGCTATCAGTAAGAGCCATTTCAGTGCTACTATAGTGCTACATCCTTTATTCAAGGTATTGTCGGAAAAGATGTGTTTTTAGTTTGCGACGGAAGATGTAGAGACTTTCTGCTGTTCTGATGTCAATGGGGAGCTCATTCCACCATCGAGGAGCCAGGACAGAGAACAGTCGAGACTTTGAGTGTTTAGCTCGCAGTGACGGAGCTACAAGGCGATTGGCAGAAGCCGAGCGGAGCGCACAAGTTGGGGTGTAAGGTTTTACCATGTCCTGGATGTAGACTGGACCAGATCTGTTCGTAGCACGGTACGCCAGTACCAATGTTTTGAAGCGGATGCGGGCGGCCACCGGTAACCAGTGAAGGTCGCGGAGGAGCGGAGTAGTGTGGGTGAATTTCGGGAGGTTAAAGACCAGTCGAGCTGCTGCATTCTGGATGAGCTGCAAAGGTCGGATGGCACCAGCAGGTAGACCCGCCAGGAGGGAGTTACAGTAGTCTAGGCGCGAGATGACCAGAGCCTGGACAAGAACCTGTGCCGCCTTCTGGGTGAGAAGTGGACGTATTCTCCTGATGTTGTGCAGCATGAATCTACAGGAATGAGTTGTTGCGGTAATGTTGGCAGTCAGGGAGAGTTGACTGTCAAGGGTCACACCGAGGTTCCTGGCAGTCAGGGTTGGGGCCAAGACTGAGTTGTTGAAAGTAATCGTCAGGTCATGAGTGGGGGAGACTTTTCCTGGAAGGAAAAGTAATTCTGTCTTGTCAGGGTTCATTTTCAGGTGGTGTGCGGACATCCATTGTGAAATGTCAGTCAGACAGGCAGAGATTCGTGCTGCTACCTGTGTTTCTGATTGGGGAAACGAGAGGATCAGTTGGGTGTCATCAGCATAGCTATGGTAGGAGAAGCCATGTGAGCGAATGACGGAGCCAAGATAGTTGGTGTACAGGGAGAAGAGGAGAGGACCGAGGACCGAGCCTTGAGGGACCCCAGTAGTGAGAGGACAAGACTCAGACACAGATCCTCTCCAGGTTACCCGGTAGGTGCGATCGCTGAGGTAGGATGAGAGGAGGGAGAGTG
This sequence comes from Cottus gobio, assembly GCA_023566465.1. NCBI lineage: Eukaryota > Metazoa > Chordata > Actinopteri > Perciformes > Cottidae > Cottus > Cottus gobio. The sequence continues at coordinate 20,407,926 of CM042231.1, read as the reverse complement.
CAGTGCCTGAGATACCCAGGTCCTGGAGGGAGGAGATGAGGATCTGGTGGTTCACTGTGTCAAAGGCAGCAGAAAGGTCCAGAAGGATAAGGACAGAAGAGAGAGAGGCTTCTCTTGCAGTGTGAAGCTGCTCTGAGACAGCAAGGAGGGCAGTCTCTGTTGAGTGGCCTGCCTTGAATCCAGACTGGTGAGGGTCCAGAAGGTTGTTCTGATGGAGGAAGGAGGAGACTTGGTTGAAGATAGCTCGCTCCAGGGTTTTGGAAAGAAAGGGAAGGAGAGAGACAGGTCTGTAGTTGTTGACTTCTGACGGATTGAGAGTGGGTTTCTTCAGGAGAGGGTTAACTCTTGCCTCCTTCAGAGAGTTAGGGAAACAACCAGTTGAGAGGGAGGTGTTAATAAGATGGGTGAGAAAGGGAAGAAGGTCAGGAGCAATAGACTGGAGGATGTGAGATGGGATGGGGTCAAGGGGGCAGAGGTTGGGCGGGCAGAGGTTACCAAGGTAAGAACTTGATTGGGGGACAGAGGGGTGAAAGAGGAAAGTGAAGGGGAGGCGGATAATGTTAAAGGAGATGTAGTTATGGGAGGGGGATCAGTGAATGAGGAGCGTATGTCATCTATCTTTTTTGTAAAGTAGTCGACAAAGTGGTTCGGTAGAAGGGTGGAGAGAGGAGGAGGACATGGGGGTCAAGGAGGTTGGAAAAAATGGAGAAGAGTTTTTTTGGGGTTAGAGAAAGAAGATTCAATTCTGGATTGGTAGAACAGGCTTTTGGCTGCAGAGATAGAGGCAGAGAAGGAGGAGAGAAGAGAGTGATAGGCGTGCAGGTTGTCTGCGTGTTTGGATTTTCGCCATTTCCTTTCCGATGCTCGCAAAGTGGCTCTCTGGGCACGGACCGGGTCTGACAACCACGGAGCCGGAGAGGAGTTGCGAACCTTACGTGTCGTAAGAGGACAGAGAGAATCAAGAGAGGAGGACAGAGTAGAGAGGAGAGTGTCTGTGGCACAGTTAGGATGCATGAGTGAGAAAGAGTCAGTTGAAGGAAGGGCTGACAGAACAGACGAGGCCAGAGAGGAGGGAGAGAGGGAGCGAATGTTGCGACGCACAGGTGCAGAGTCTGTTGCTGTGGGAGGGTTCTCAGTTCCCAAGAGTGGGAGAGAGTAGGAGATAAAGAAGTGGTCTGAGACGTGAAGTGGAGTTACAGTGAGGTTAGATGTTGAGCAGTTTCTGGTGAAAATATAGTCAAGGTGATTTCCAGCCTTGTGAGTCGGAGGTGAAGGACTGAGTGAGAGAGCAAAGGAAGACAGTAAGAGTACCAGGTCAGATGACTTCTCGGTCTGGATGTTGAAGTCACCTAGAAGAATGAGAGGGGGACCCACCCCGGCCAGTGGGCCTAGGTGTGTGGCTGAAGGAGAAAGCAGACGAGAGAGCAGCAGGGGTAGATGTGTTGTCTGGTGTGATCCAGGTCTCATTTGTGTCATCTTCATTTACTCTTAACAAGTAAAATATAGACTGATATTTATACATCTGAACAAAATCTCACATTGTACTCTTTTAACACCAAAATTATTCAAATAGCCCTAGTGGTTGCAGACATACACCCTTTTTAGTTTGGGTATGCAATTTTTGAGCTAGAGGCCTAAAATTAGGTTGGTTTCTAATAGGTGCATAGGCTATGTAGGTTAACTTCATTAACCTAATTTATAATTGATTTAGAAGGTTTAAATTAAATAATATGTTATTGAAAGTGTCCCATTATAATTTTTGTTATTTTAATGGCAACTGTTATAAAATGAGCAGGAGCGGGAGATCGACAGGCAGATCGGTGTGGCTGCAGCAGTGAAACAGGTGCTGCACCGACCGGTAAATTGAGAGCTGAGCCGGAAGGCTCACGAACTTTGGATCGTGACCGAAAGAACGAGGTCTCGGATACAAGCGGCCGAAATGAGTTTCCTCTGTAGAGTGGCCGGGCTCAGCCTTAGAGATAGGGTAAGGAGCTCGGACATCAGGAGGGAGCTTGGAGTTGAGCCGCTACTCCTTAGTGTCCAAAGGAGTCAGCTGAGGTGGTTCGGGCATCTCATCTGGACGCCTCCCTTTAGAGCAGTGGTTCTCAAACTGTGGGGCGCGACCCTCTAGTGGGGCGCGGAGGTATTACAGGTGGGGCGCGAGAGGGTTGGGGAAATGTAGATTTTTAATTTTTTTAAATTATTTTAAATAATTGTGAAAATGCCCGGATGTGATTTGATCCGCCCATTTTACCGGGGATGCATAGGATGAGACTTGTGCGTACTTGAGACAGCCAATATCCCAGAATGCATTTTGCATTTTCAAATCTGTGGTTTAAATTACGCCGTTACGGTTCCGCATGTGCGACAGATCCTTTTGCGAGTTGCGACTCACACTTTACTTTACTCGCCCCTAGAAGGGGGCGGGGCTTATCTCCGTAAAAACAGTACCGTTTCCCCCATCCACCATTAAACTAACCACTAGTTCTGCTTTAAACTTCTTGTGGAAGTCCCTCTAATGTCGGACCATCAAACGCCCCCGTGTCCGGGTTCATAATATCATCCGTAGCCGCACAACAGCGTCTCAATGACGGCCGCTGCCAGCGCTGCTTCAGGTGGATCAGCAGCTGTTTGATTCAGCACCGGCCGGACGGCTGTGATGACGCGCAGAGTTTCCTCTGTGAGATCGGCTTTTCTGCTGTTGCCTCTCTCAAAACAAAATACAGATCGAAGCTCAACTTTGAGCATGAATTGAGAGTGGCCGTATCAAATCTACAACCCCGTTTTACAAAGATTTGTAGTGGACAGCAGGCTCATATCTGCACTAATTTAGTTTTGTTTTGCACCGGATGCATGTTATTGTTGTTTTGAAAAGATATGCAGTGTAAAACTCTTTATTGCCAAATATTTTTAACTGGTTTTATTTAGTTTTTCACAGGTTGAACTTTATTGTTATTATCCTGAAAAGATATTCAGTACAAAACATGTTAATTAGGCTATTACAATAAGCTATTTTTGCCAAATATTAGTTCTTTTTTTGCACAACTTTGTACAAAGTGATTGCACGTTTTATTTGTTTTTGTCCGATGGAGCAATCTGGTTTACATGAAAGTGACTTACATTTTCTTTGTTCTATTATTAATAAAAGCACAGATAGAGGAGTCACAAAATGTCGTTATTTCAATAAAAATTCAGCATGGACCATTTTGTTACAATTTTGTAGGGGCGGTGGGGCCCGAACATGTTTTGTCCTCCAAAGTGGGGCTTGACAAAAAACGTTTGAGAACCACTGCTTTAGAGGTTTTCCAGGCACGTCCAACTGGCCTGGGAACGCCTCGAGATCCCCCAGAATGAGCTGGTAGATGTTGCGGGTGAGAGAGAAGCCTGGGTCAGTCTGCTGGACCTGCTGCCACTGCGACCCGAACCCGGATAAGTGGATGAAAATGGATGTATGGATAAAATTAGCAATGTGAATGGAACACCTTAAAGCATCCCCTGCTTTATGGTCTATTTGACTCTAAATGACCATAATTTACTAAATGAACATCATGCTGTATTGAAGAAGACTTGAAACTATTGATTGAGACATAAACTCATGTCAAACTCAATCAAGAGAGAAGTAGAGTAATTTCTATAGACTTCTATACAATCAGAGGAGTCGCCCCCTGGTGGTCAGTAGAGAGAATGCAAGTTTTAAGACACTTGGCTGAACTGGAGGTTGCCGCCAGAATATAAGTAAATTTATACGGGACACGAACAACTGGGTAAAGTCCTGTGTTTATTTGACCAATCCAACCATTTACATCTATTTACAATACGTTACCTGACTTGCTAAGAGACAGCCATGCACGTCCTGGCTCACAATTACGTGGATTATATAAACCCTTTTACTGTTTGTAAGCAGCGATGACGTAAGTAAGTGTGCACACGCAGAAGCAACGCCAACTGCAATAGCTGATCAAGCTGTGCAGCATTAACCACCAAGGGTCGCGGATGCAACCTGAACAAATGGGCTTTCCAGATCTGCTGTGAGTTGGTAGAATACATTAGCCGGCGTTTCGGTTACACAAGTGACCATGATAACTGCTGACTCTTGTAGTCACGGCAGCTGTTGAAACAAGGTTTCCTCGTAAAAGCCTTCAGCCCATTTTTAAATACAGACTCATCTGTGTTTATCTGTGCAGACCATTTAGTAAGTTACCACGATGCAATCGACTGAGTCACCAGTTAACATGGTCACTCGTTAAACTGAAACACCCCGGATCGTGTTGGAATTCTGTTGCACCTGAGTGACAGTTGAGATGTTGAGTTTGACAACTGAACCAGACATTTTGGTTCAATTCAATTTAGTTTATTTTGTAGAGCCCAAAATCACAAATTAGCCTCTGAGGGCTTTACAATCTGTACACACGACATCCTCTGGCCCGAGACCTCACCCCGGATCAGGACAAACTCCCCCAGAAAACAGAAAAAAGCCTTTCACAGGGAAAAAAAGGAATTCAACGTTTGAAGCGCGTCAACTCTCCTGGATGGTGAATATTTTTGATTTTTGACTCTTGCAATAAATATGTGCTATGTAGAGAGAATGCGCTTCCCAGCTATGCCCACTGTTCTTTTATCTTAGTTTTTATTTTGATTCTGACCTGTGGGGTTATGTTCCCCGCGATATGCAAAATATGAGCTGACTGTGTGTTTTTCCTCGTTGCAGCTGTGTATTGTATGTCACTCGCATGCCCTTTGACATTACTGTCAATTTGCATGTGAAAAATAAATTAACAATGTTCATGAAAAATTTAAATACAAATAAAAGTTTAACATCAAGTAATGAGACACCCATTTATTTACCTAAGTTTACATATTATCCTCAAATGAGTTGAAACAATGTACATTTTATGTTTCTACCTCTGTTGTTCAGTAGAGGGCGCTGTGTCCTCAAACTGAACTGCACCGACCTGTAAACCGATGATCTTGATCTATAATCGAGTTATATATGGATATATTGGACAAATGCATATATCAGCTTCACACAAAACTAAGTTGGGAGCTCAGTTTTAGATTTGCACCTCATATATAAATGAAGGTAACTTTAGTGAAGTTTTATGATGAAACTATATTTGATCACAAGAAGAATCATTTTAATCATAATGTGAATTCTAGAACAGTGTTTGTAATAAAGACACAGGAGACTATCGTGTTCTCTCATGATGTTATTTTGAGTCTTGGTTTTGATTTCGAGATTGACTGTTGACCGGTCCAATCAGCTCACTGCCTGCGATGAAGGGTGATCGAAGTAAAGCCCTCCAGGTGTTCTACGGCGCTCTCGGGGTCGAGGACCGTCCGAGGAGAACATATTGACGACTGGAGCGACGCTCCCACATGTAATATGACTTATTAGCGAGGAGGCCGCTCTGCCGCCCGCTGAGCCGCGAGGACAATCCGTCTCCAGAAATACCTCGCAGGCCTGCTGCCGCACAAGTACCCAACTGTCAGCATGTAATCCTGACGACCTGCTCATGCGCCAAGTCCATCCATCCATTTTCCACCGCTTATCCGGGGTCGGGTCGTGGTGGCAGCAGGTCCAGCAGGCTGACCCAGGCTTCTCTCTCACCCGCAACATCTACCAGCTCGTGATCCCGAGGCGTTCCCAGGCCAGCTGGGAGATATAATCCCTCCAGCGTGTCCTGGGTCTTCCCCGGGGCCTCCTACCAGTTGGACGTGCCTGGAAAACCTCTAAAGGGAGGCGTCCTGGAGGCATCCTAATTAGATGCCCGAACCACCTCAGCTGACTCCTTCCGACACGAAGGAGTAGCGGCTCAACTCCAAGCTCCCTCCTGATGTCCGAGCTCCTTACCCTATCTCTAAGGCTGAGCCCGGCCACTCTACGGCGCCAAGTCATGAGACTTTATTCTGGTGTTTAGATTTACATATATTGTTTTATACCGTCAACTCACCATTGTGATCAATGAGGGAAATCTACTTTAACTGAGTAAAACATGGAAAGGAAAACAATATAATAAAAGGTTAGTTATTTATGCCCCCCCTTCCCATCACATGCATTACTACAAAACGGGGGGAGAGGGATATAACTTATTTAAGATCACATTTTTCCATATGCCAATGACAGAAGCCTAAATATTGCATTCAAGACAAACCTTTTGCTAAAAGAAGTGCTACAGATGATTATTTTTATATAACACCAAACATATTGAACAAATACATTACATTACATTACATTTCATTTAGCTGACGCTTTTATCCAAAGCGACTTACAATAAGTGCATTCTACGGTTACATACAAGAATCAGAACAACAAGAATCAAGAAGGTACAATTTCGACAAAAAGTTCAACTACAAAGTGCTATCAGTAAGAGCCATTTCAGTGCTACTAAAGTGCTACTTCCTTTATTCAAGGTATAGTCGGAAAAGATATGTTTTTAGTTTGCGACGGAAGATGTAGAGACTTTCTGCTGTTCTGATGTCAATGGGGAGCTCATTCCACCATCGAGGAGCCAGGACAGAGAACAGTCGAGACTTTGTTGAGTGTTTAGCTCGCAGTGACGGAGCTACAAGCCGATTGGCAGAAGCCGAGCGGAGCGCACGAGTTGGGGTGTAAGGTTTTACCATGTCCTGGATGTAGACTGGACCAGATCTGTTCGTAGCACGGTACGCCAGTACCAATGTTTTGAAGCGGATGCGGGCGGCCACCGGTAACCAGTGAAGGTCGCGGAGGAGCGGAGTAGTGTGGGTGAATTTCGGGAGGTTAAAGACCAGTCGAGCTGCTGCTCACAATACTTAAATCACAAGTATCACAAATACTTAAAGTTTATCAATACAATGTTTCTTTAGTAAGTTATGTATTTTGTAATGCCAGATTATGATAATTACTAACAATAGTTTATCATTAAAACTGTATTTTAAATAAATTCAATAATATTTTGTTTTTTATTTTTTAAATCAGTTACTATAATAAGCAAAGTAGAAGCTGGCTAATCTTTTGGCTGATTTGCCCCCACCCCCTCCCTTCACATTCATATACCCAACCACATAATATCGGTACATTATAAGAAATGATATATCAACCACGGTTTGAATGTTGGAGGTCCACATCTTTCACCGATACCTGCTGCTGACAGTGAAGACGGGGTCCCAGCAGGAGCCCAGCAACAATGCATGATAATTAGCCTTCTGTTGTGATCTGGTTTCTGTCTCGGCCTCTCCGGACTGTGACCTCTGACCCCGTCCCACAGCCAGACAACAATCCCTCTCGGCTGGAGGCCAAACAGCCCGTCAATCAGCCCCCTATTAATACGGCCCGTCCCCTGTTGAGATCAGCAGCCGGTGAATGCTTCAAATCAGATTGCAAGGAGGAGGGGAACAACGACATGAAACAAATACTGGAATGATTAACAGGACTTTGAGAACACAGAGAGACTGTGAAGGTGAAGAAAGTGTAGTAAAACTACATGTGTAGGCTCATGGGAGGGAGGACACCGGTCAGTCATGGGTCAAGTAGCTCCATTAACACCATTCAGCTAGCGATGGAGAAGAACCAAGTATTTTGACACAAGTACTTAAGTATATCTTAATTTTTAAAATACCTACTAACTAAAACTGTCAAATAAACGTAGTGGAGTAAAGAAGTATTAAGTAATTAGTGTGATTTTAAGTAGAAAGAGGGATGAGAAGAAATTACTCAAGTACAAGTACTCGAGTAAATGTAGTTAGTTACATTTCACCATCGCTTTAATAATGTCTCTGTCGTTATATATAAACAAGATGTAGATTTTATTTGAGCTTTAAGGACAATTGTTTCCATGCTGAGGTAACCGCCTGCTAGCTAGCTTCCTAGTTAGCAAGTATAAGAGCTGTTTTATTCAACAATTACAATTCAGTGTAAAAGAATGGCCTGATACCATGTTGTGTGCAGTTTGATATATTATTTGTAAAATGTAAAATAAGTCAAGTAGCAGTTATTTTTTCCATAGAATAGCTTCTTCTCAGTTGACCTCCCAAACTATGTAATGATGTTAATTAAAGAGCTATGGTGCACATTGTGGTAAGATACTGCGAGATTTCCACTTCATTACCTTCCAGAGCGGAGAGTTGTCCCTCCGAACAAGTTTCCAGACCGAATATATCAGTCTAGACATAATAATCGAGTATTTGCATTTTTATGTCAACAAACTTCAGTCAAACACTCAATTATCGAGCCATTATGGTTTGACGGATTTAATTGTACACGCTATCCCAAGACTCCCTCACAAGTCTCGCGAGTTTTCCAGAGCAGGAGTTAGACGATGTACTACTAGAAAGTGACAGCAGATGGAGCCAGAGTTTCAGCGAGACAGAGCTTTTTTTAAAAAATCAAATGGAGGCTTTTGGTCCAGCAGTCTAGTGATTATTACACATAAACAGGGAGGAGGAAGGGGGGGGGGGGGGAATATGATTAAGTCCTTTAGTTAGACGAGGTCCTAAATATGCCCATGTAATGACCTTGAGGCACAAGGTTTTGGTAAAAAAAAAAAAAGCTCAGAAAAGTGGGGTATACAGTAAACTTAATACATAACCATATCAAATAATTAAAATGTACACACAGGACGAGGGTGTAAATGTATATGTATATAGTCAATAGTTATGTTCTGGCTAAAGCTCACAATACATGAATCATTTAAGACACTTAACCTACAATGCTCTGGTCCCTGCCTCTCAAAATGAAAAGATGTATGCTGGTTTTTGTTTCCCTCTGATCGTAAAAAGGTCTTTGGAGGTTTTACTGTTGGTTGGACTAAACATGCTATTTCATCATCTTGCCTTCTGGGAAGTTGTGATGGGAATCTTTTACTACTGCCCCCGTTTTATAGATCAAACGATTAGTTGACTTTATCAAAAAGGAAAATACTGTACGTTTTAATTGCAACCCGTATTAAAAAAAAGTTAAGATGAAATAAAAAAGTAATATTCATCATCAGTGGGTTGGATCCAAGCAATGAGATGAAGCAGAAGATAAACCCACATCGTGTCTGGAGAAGATTTTCCAGTCTGGTAATTATAACTTCCATTTCGGCTGAAGTGAAAGTGTGTGTGTGTGTGTAAACCAACACTAATACAGACTACGTAGAATCGGAAGCATTTTGATTCTGCTGCTGAACATCAGTTCAAATCTGGTAGAAAATTAAAGAATATCAATTTAAAGTAAACAGATCATTCTATCAAAAACACAACATTTCTCTCATCTACACAAGAAACATATTCTACAAAAGAATCTTCCCAATACTTTCCTGCACTTGAAGCTGAACGTAACAAGGTCGGCCTCAAACATTGCTCCTGAATCACTTCATGAGAACCAAGTCCCTCAAGTCAAGGTCTCCCAGACAGGCGTTCAGAATCGTGCACATCATATATAACTGGCTTAACTTCTGTATTCGTTTAGCTACACTGTGTTGATAATTGAAATCTGCAATGTAACTTACGTTATCAAATAATTGTATCAGAGTAAAAAACCCAATATTTGCCTGCTTATTTCAAACGTAAAAAATGCAGTACTTGAGTACATAAACAAATGAAAGAAAGAGAGGAGCTGAGAGAAGTTTTTTTTAACCTTTTTTAATGAACCCTGATTATTGTTTAATTACAAATGAAGAGGCACAGACAGAAGAGAAACTCTAGTACAGGTGGTTCCTCCATGATAAAAACAGAAAAAGGTCTCGTCTCTCCTCTGGAGTGACAGCTCCCCATCAAGGTGGACACCAGAGGAGACCAGAGAAAGAGGACATTTCAAATAATACAATGGTTAAACAGAACAAAGCTTTTTTTTGCTTACAGAATCCGCCAAAAGGGGAAGAAATGTACAACATAAAAAAATGGTTTCTTTCCCCCTGCTGTATATCATGTGGGGATTATGTGACCCTCCTCTTGTCTATGGTAACGTGGTTATAAAATCTGCATGAGTAAAAAATAAAATGAATACAAAATAAAATACACTAAAGCCAACTAGTTGAAGTTCATGGGATAGAGTGCACGACTGGAACAAAAACTCACAGGAAACTCATGGAGAGAGAGGCGGGGCCATGGGCAGGAGGGTTCAGAATAATCAAAAAACAGTCATGTTAATAATAGAATTACAAGAGTAACAGTAATATGTCAGCAAAAAATACAGAAGAAAAACGACAACGACAATAATTGGGCGTGGTGGGGTGAAAATAGCGATTCGTCGAGGAAACCGGTGACCCTCGTGTGTTGTGTTTGAAGCCGGTAAGGCAGCGCGGGTCAGTTCAGGTACAGCTCGGTCCTCATGTTCTTCTTTACCACACTTAAAACCGCTACATCGGCCGTCAAAATCCCCCAAAGTTCATTTTGTTGTTGCTGGCACTTTTAGCGACCTCCACTGACAATTAATGCGGACAACGTAAAACAAGCCAATTAAAAAGGACAGCTGTAAGAGTAGTGTGTGGTGAAGAAAAATTATTTCAAAAATAAAATACACACGAGACTGGAGATAGTTGGACAATCTGGACGAGAAAAGAGGGACTTAATAACCCGGAGCCGTGATTTAATCTGAGCTGAAGAGTTGTACTGTGTATGTGTGTGTGAGGGTGTAACCATGGCAACCACACATACATGTGCACGCACACACACACACCGAGCAGAATGAGCAATGTGAGTCGGGCTACGGGAAGTCCCTCTCTCTCTCCACTCCTCTCGGAGGTTTTATGATGCCACTTCCTGTGTATGTGTGTGTGTGTGTGTGTATGTGTATAGTTTCTATGGTTTGCCGTTTACTCCATGAGACTGTGGGGGTGTCTGATGTCACATGTGATGTCACGTTTCCCTTTATTCTAGCCACAGTAAAGCCTCACTGTAACAAGGACAGGGTGCGTGTGTGTGTGTGTGTGGTTCAGACCGTACACACAAAGCCGCCTGAGTCCAGAGTCTGCGCTTAAACCAAAGTCCGTTGGTATCGCCAGCTGGCCTCTGGGAGGTGACGCAGAGCTGAAAAGACCGGCCGTCGTCCAATCCGAATCTTCCGGTCTAAACGGTGGCGGCTAAATGCTTCAGGTGTTTTCAGGCTGGGTGGTAAGACCCCGCCTATCGGCTACTCCAGGATGTTAAAAACAAACACACCCACCGACAAGTGTGATTTGACCCCCATGATACTCTGCTCACTAATTTCTCCTTGTCCCGCCACGCCCTCGGTCTCCCGAATACACAATAACTGCTTATAAAGAAGAAGAAGGTAATTGTACAATATAAATATAAAACTCTGATGCCGGCGGCCTTTGTCGCTGCAGCTCAACAGCAAGAGAAGGCAAGGGTGAGAAGGCAAAGGCTGAACGATACTGGTATTAATATGCCCGTTAGAATATATACATATCTTTACCATTAAAAATAGTAGGACTTTCCTGATTTGTATCAAATGACCATATTGAAATATAATATTTGAGTTCAATATCTATTTGAATAAAATATATGTGTAGATTTAATTATTCTGTATCTCTCTTTTACAAAAACCAGAAGGCATGGTGGTACTGTCTGTGTGATAGAACATGCTGGGGGTAACGTGATAAAACTCTTGTTGGCTTATTAAAAAGGCACAATCTTATTTGGAATTGTTCGTTAAAATTTGAGTAAAACGGCATGAAAATAGAAAAAATAGTTTTTCCGACATCTCAGTGACGCTCTTCATTCATGACTACACCCCCCTCAAAAGAATGGCGTGAGCAGATTGGGCTGCAAATGATCTGCCAATCACTGTGAATGCCCTAAACACTGTCCCATGTCGGTGAGGGGCACACGCCTCCTTTGACAGAATACAGTCTTTTAAAAAAGCTAACAAACAAAAACAAAGGGGAATGCAGAAGAGAGGTGTTGATCCGTGAGTTAAAAAAACCCTCAAAGATCTAAAACCCCTTAACGAGTGAGAGGATCAGCTGAAGGCTGAGACGCCCTCTGCCTCCTGTTGAGGCTTTTTGCACCTCAGCTTTGGGTCCAGCAATCGCACACATACAGAATCAAGTGTGTCTGTAATTACAGCCTTTCTTGTCGCTGCTTCCTCGACAAGCGAAGAGGAAAAAGGAGAGAAAGAGCCATCTCTGTTTACGCCGAGACCTGGGCATTTCCTGTACAGTGGGGGATCATGTCCATCTGCTGGCTCACACGTGAGGTCGAAAGGTCACAGCCGGTTCGTCGCAATCTCCCTCTGGACTCAGTTTGACTGTCCTCAAGACTCCCCCCGTATCGCGTCTTTGTCCACTATAGTGAACGAGCTGAGGATGAAGAGGCCACTCGCCTTGATGCGGCCTCTTAGTGTCTGAGTTGTTTCCTAGAGAAAAGGCGGTGATTGGAGAGCTTTCTAATCACCCTCTTTAGTCTGAGAGATCCATCGGAGCGAGGTCAGAGTTCTTTGTTTTTCCTCCCCCTCACTGCCCTCCATCTTGTAAGCACCTCTGAGAGGCACTTCTGTAATCTCTATCAGGGCTGTTAAACGCGTTCTTTTTTTTAGTAACATTAGGATCTGTGTCTGTTATTGGGGAGCACAAATATGTGGAGAGCAGTGATGTGAGGAGGATGAGGGCTCACCATTTTCGGGTGAGAATAAAAAAAAAAAAAGTCTGACCTACATGCTGCACAATCCGGCCACAGGTGTGATGTGAGGTGATGCTGATTTAACTGGCGCTCTCTGTCGAAAGACTGCGGGAGTTTGGTTATCTCTTAATGTTGTCAGTCACAAGAAAAATACTGCTGTGTTGGTGTTTGATGGGGCCACGCATATGGTCTCATGGGTTCTACGTAGGCTACGTGGCAGCGTGCTGACAGAACAGAGGAGAAAAAAGAAAAGGTGCCACAGCTGCAAGCGGTGACAGAACCCGAGAAATGGTGATGGTGCCATCTTGTTCTTCACTACATTGTGCACTTGTAACACGTGCATGGAAATATTTGGTTTTGCGTGGAGCAATTCAAGGAGCGTGCAGGGCTGTGAGGTCTGTGAAAAGTGCCCGGCTCCTTTAATTGTTTCACAGAAAACATTGTTTCCTACATATGATACGTGTTCAGACATTAAAGTGTGTTCACATAATCACCTTTCAGTTACTGTCTCCACTTTGCAGCTAAAGCACAAGAAACCTGCGATGTTCACTGGTGCCGTCAAGAAGCCACAAGGCATTATGGTCTAAAACTCTTATGTTTGTAGACTCAGAGCTGTGTGTTTTGTATCCAAGTAGAATCTGTGTGTGTGTCTGTGTGTGTGTGCATGCACATGATGCTCAGCAGCCAGTGTTTTCCAGAGACAGCTGTGCTGTGGCCCTCTGCAGCTCAGAGCTCGCTCTGCGCTGAGTGGGAGGCGGCGGCAGCATCAACCCCAAAATGACTCCTCCCACTCCTCCGTTCGCTACCTCTCCGGTACCCTTTCTCCTCCCCTCCCGGTCCTCCTCTCCCTCGGCCCTCACTTTCTTGTCCTCCGCCTCGTCCCGCTCACCGTCTGCCTCCATCTTCTGGTCCTCGCTCCAGCGGCGCTTGAAGCGCAGTTTGAGCGGGATGCAGAGCGTGCCCCCGGGGCTGATGGGAGCCGCCTGACCTGGCTCGCTCTTCAGGGGGGCGGGGGGAAGGACGGCTGGGCCGCTACTGCTGACGGTAGGGGTCGCGGGGGTCTTGAAGACCTCATCGTCATCGGGGTCATCGTCAGGGTGTGTGGGGGCGTAGAGGCTGCTCCCGATCCCGTTGGCCCGGGGATTGTTGCTGAGCTGATGGTGCCGAAGATGAGGTGTGAAGATGTCGCCTTCGTCATCCCGGTCGTTCTGATTGAGCTCATCATCCTCACTGATGTCAGTCACCTCCACTTCTTCCTCTGACTCGTCGGATATGGGCTCCACCTGGAAAGGAAGAATATTTTACAGGGTGACGTTTCGTTTATGACTCCAGCCAGATGTTCATGCTCAAAATGTTGAACCATCACGTCCTGTGTGTGTGTGTGTGTGTGTGTGTGTGTGTGTGTGTGTGTGTGTGTGTGTGTGTGTGTGTGTGTGTGTGTGTGTGTGTGTGTGTGCGTGCGTGCGTGCGTGCGTGCGCAGTCTCACCTTGATCTTAGGAGGCCCTGCAGCCAAGGCAGAGTTGATTATCTGACTAGACCCTGTGAATGATGAGGACTGGCTAGAGGAGGAGGAAGCAGAGGCCAATGAGCTCCCGGATTCCCTCTGCTTCCGCCCGAGCGGCGGTGGCTGCAGCTTGAACTTGAACGGCGAGGGATGCTGCGGCCCATCCTCCCCGCCTCCTGGCTGGTGGCCGAGCGAATGAGAGAGTGGCAGGTGCTTCTCGAGGGTGGGGCGGTGGGGCTGAGGGATGATGATGTTGGGGTAGTGGAGGAAGGCCCGGGGGCTGAGGTGGTAGTTGTAGACTGACTGGGTGTGGGCCTGCAGGTAGTGCTTCATGTCCTCCGGGTTGAAGGAGAAGTGGGAACCCAACATGGGAGAGGACAGGGAGGGAGAGGGGGTGTAGGGCAGGTGCGGGGTGGGCGTCATGGAAAGGGCCGGGGACAGAGTTGGGGCCAGAAGACCCCTGGGGCCGGGCAGCGGGGAGACAGGGAATGGAGACAGAGAATCCGGGTGGACCCTGGGGCCATGTCTGGACAGCCCTGGGTTAGGGTAGATCCTGAAGAGAGACTCATGCGGCAGACGCGGAGGCAGCAGGCCCCTGTAGGCCCTGTCGGGCCCCACGCCACGCTCGTCGACCCCCACGGCCTCCTCCAGTTCCGAGTTGGTGGAAGTGCCGTCGCTGCAGTCGCTCACGGAGCCGCGGGCCATGCGGCGGGCCACGCTGCTGAACATGCCCGGGCTGCGCAGCTCCTCGCTGGAGGAGAGGACCTCTGACGGCGTGGAGGAGGGGAAGCGGAAGTGGCTGCCACCGGTCGGCACCGGGGGGGCACTCTGAGGGACACGACCTGTGAGGACGAAAAGAGGAGAGGGCCGATAAATTACAAATCCACAATGTAATGTAAAAAAAAAAATAAAAAAAATAAAAAGAGGATGGAAACAGAAAGCAGGCAAACTGGCCCTTTAAAATGAGGAGAAAGGGGAAAGTAACTAATGAGAGTGGGTCTCCCATAACTAACTATTTTACCCAGAGGGTCACAGGCACACCGAAAGAAAACACTGGTTACTCAAAGCCACAAGTTCCCTTCTCTTTCACCCCTCTCCCTGCTGCCAGGGAGACTGTGTCACGGCAATGCATTCTTGGCATCTGCGCACGTGCCAGAATTAAATATTGGAAAGTCGCTCATACTGCCATCACAAACATGGGTTGGGTTCCTATGTTTTTTTTCCAGTACCGCTGAGTGCGTGTATGTGTCTCACAGCCATGTGTATCAGAGACGATGAGGAGAAAAAAAACAGTGTGTGTGCGTTTGTCTGATGTGTATGTTTGTGAACGTCTGCACTTGCCCATCAATCCAGATTGACGTGGGCATGTGCCCGCGAGTGATCTGCCGTACGAAACCTTCATATCACAACATGTTGTGTGTGGGCCACATCACACGGAGGCTATAATTAAAGTTTCGTGCCGCACTTATGTCACCCGGTATCCAACGATCCCATATGGGCCGTGTTTACACTTGGTGGCCGGGAGCAGACTACTTCAGAGGAGGGGAAGGGAGGAGAGGGATAATCTGGGACGTGGCACACTGATGTTTTAGGAGACAGGCAGGCGCACACACACACACACACGCAGGCGCACACACACACAGGCGCGCGCGCACACACACACACGCAGGCGCGCGCGCACACACACACACACACACACACACACACACACACACACACACACACACACACACACACACACACACACACACACACACACACACACACACACACACACACACACACACACACACACACACACACACACACACACACACACACACACACACACACACACACACACACACACACACACACACACACACACACACACACACACACACACACACAAAATCAGTTTGTGGATATGATTTGTACTTCTGCTAGGATGGTATCTGATATATCTTAGTTAACATACTTAGAGCTGGTTAGGTTAGCACCACCGCTAACGGCTAACGAACAAACGTTCTGTCTGGTTACATTATGATGTGTTCAGGCTCTGTTCAGTAAAAATGAGTATTGGGGTAAACGTTATCATGATGGGTTCACGAAACTTGATTAAATCCAGTAGTTTGAAGATGTTTTCACAACATCATAAATAAATATTAGAGATTAATTATGACCTGTTGACACTAGCTCTAAGTATCATTGAAACTACTAATGAAAAGATTTGTTTTGATTCATTACAATAATGTATTTCCTAACAAAGTAAAACAACTGGTGGTGATTTACACTGATATCAGAGTGGTTGAAAATATATTTCTGAAGACCAGCTGCTATACTCAACAACAAAGGAACCTGTATCTACCAATGTAGATAGAAAAAGAGTTTTCTGATCCGTTGCACTGCTATCAGCAAGTGAAGCGCATCAACACCAACTGTGTTCAGCGGTTATTTTGGCCCTTCAATCTCAAAGTCATGTTCAGCAATCTAAACAAGGACCTCAAATTCATCGACACCTGAAGGCCAAAAACAATGCGTCTGCCCTCGAGCTCTCGCTCCTTGAACGGCTGGCTCCTTTCTGTCAAGTGTAATGTCATTCTTTTCATCCAAAACATAAACAGTAAATTTTAGTTCCCAAGGGATGTTATCAGGGCAGAAAAAGAAAGAAAATGGTTAGACATAACACAAGGTAGCATCTCCACTGTGACACCCCCCCCATACAGAAATGTGAGTGTGTGCATACCGGAGCCCATGTCGATGAAGGGGTAGTTGACCAGCACTAGTTTGTTGAAGTTGAACTTGTAGGTGAACCTCTTCCCTTTGGTCTTGTGGAGGATCCTCTTGTTGTAGTAGTATCTAAAGAATGAAGGACAGACAAGGGTGTTATTTCCCAGTGGATAAGTCCACTTATCATGCACGGTTCTCTCGTTTATGGACTAAAGTAAGATTTCTCCTGCATGAAACAAAAAAACTCAGTTACTATTCTTTCCCAAACCTGAATAAACTGTGAGAGGTTAGCTCATGTGCTGACATTTAGTAATCTTCGTCGCAGCTTTTTTTGGTCACAAGTCATCAACAAGCAATCAAATCTGTACATATACTGTACATAAACAAATTTGAATCAAAAGTTTGGAGTCTGATGTTCACCCAAAGAGAGAAAAACGACACGCAACTGATCGGCCCGAACATGAAAGTATTGTTTAACAAATATAGATTGGGGTGATTTATTTTTCCAAAACTTTTTCCAAATTCCATGGCAGAACGATTTGTGGCCTGCAGGCCAGACAGGCCGATGTTTACATCGTCACAGGCAAAGTTTCCAACGATTGAGTACGTTAGCCAGTGAAAAGGAAGCAGGTGGAGATTGTTCTTTAGAGATTCAACTTTTGACATTAGATGTTGGTACTGGGACAGGATCAGCAAAGAGAAAGAGACATAACTGACAAAAGAACCCCCTATAAAATAAAATAACGAGATGTTGCACGGGTCGGTCGGTCATTCTACAGATAGAATTGTTGGATTTAAAGGATTCAAAACAGACCATAGATGTGTCCCTCTTCCACCTAGACTGGTATGTAAGACGGGAGTCAATGGTTTTACACTGCACTGGGGTAAGATCCAAATGTATTTATTGAATTAAGAATAGATTCTGAATTGTGACACAAAGAATCATTCATATTGAATCGTGAGATGTCCCAACCATTCCCACCCAATGAGATTTTTAATGTCAATGTTAATGAATTGGTGTTTTCTACTTGGCTACAGTAGATTAAAAGAAAAAGAAAAAAACTCTGTATTATTGCAGAAAGCACAATGCACGCTACCTGCATGCTAATTCAACATTACTCAGTGTACAAGTGCATAATTTAACAAGCCGCTCACAATGTGAACACATGGTTGGATTCAAAGTCTCACTGTGATTACTTAAGGAAGTGAGACAGACGCTCCGATTTGTTCCAACCCGGGCGGCTCCATTATTAAGGGCCGCATTAGTCATCGTCAATACACAGAGCGATGTAGTGGAGTGAATAGCGAGCCACTGACAGCTCATCCGAAAGATAAAATGTCTCCCTGTGACTCAGCGATGGCCCTTGGGGGACCAAAACCGCATTCATATTTCTGTACATAAAAACTAATAAATCAGTGTCTCTCATTGAGCCGAGACTGGCCACTTCATTCTGGGAACAGTAATGCATTATGCATCATTTCCAGTAGGGCTTGAGAAGCTCAGTGGTTAAATTTGTAAGTAAAAATATGGATTTGCTCGAACATTATGTTGTAAACATGTCTCTTGTTGTCTATTAGTTACAATGGCGCTGTTCTCCATGTTACCCTTGTATCTTTCTAATCAGTTTAATTTTGGCTACATGTATAACAGACACGATATAAAAATACGATTTATCGTTACAAATGTAAAGGTAAAACTATAGTAATAAAAGACGATGGTAACTGGAGAATAGTATTACGCATCTGTGAGGTGGATTAATGTTTATACACGCTCGATAACCCAATATCGAAACCCTTTGTGTATGATAAAACTAACTCAAGGGAATACTTTCAAAATGCTGTTAAACTTTGTCACGTCTAAATCCTTTATTTGCCGTGGCACCAAGCTACAAAAACAATGGATGACAAACCTCAACCTGCACCATCACCGCCCTAGAAAATAGCCACGATGTAAACAAGATAAGATTCTTACAGTAAAGTGTAATATTAGTTTCCTACAATCAGTCACACTCATAGTGACAGGAACAAATTAAATGAAAAGAAGAAAAAAAAAAAAACACAACAATGACAGACAGATTATTTGTCACACTGATGAAGCCGTGCCCAGCTGACTCCCTGCTCCCCTGTGGTCAGAATATTAGTCACTGGAGTTTGGTACAACAATGTTGTGTGTGAGAGAGAAACAGGAGCTCAACCAGCTCCTCTGAGTAAAGTGCCTCACACACAGGCGTGCGCAACAGAAATTGTAAATGAATCTTTAAATGTTCGACGTGCCCTTCGTAAGATATGATAATAATGTATGTATCCCACGGCAAATAGCTTGAAAAGAGGAACATTATTTCCTTCTGGAATACAGTTGACGTGAAGAATGTAAAGTAAGTCTCACAAAAAGGAAAGATAAATGGCAAACCCTTAAATCTACGATGAGGTTCTGTTCTGGCAGACTTTGTATAGATGGAAATTAATACGTATGTGGCAAACGGGCATAAATAGAAAAAAACACACAGTCTACAAAACAAAAAAGTATTTGTGAGTGGGGAGTTAATAAAACTGAGCGCCATAATAAAAAGAAAAGAAAAACTGGAAGGACAATGTTCACAGGCGTGTGTGGATGAATGGCACTTTAATCGGGTCGAAGTGGAAAAGGCCAAGAACGTACATGTGAGAGAAGCAGGCAGACACACACACACACACACACACAACCTCAAACAGTGCTGAGTCAATATGGGACACACGCATGCCAGGCCCAGGCCTCGCTGCAGGTCTCCTGGTCTTTGAAGACCATTTGAACTTTCTTAAAAAAAAAACTAGAAGGGACTTGACTGTATAGACTTGGCCTCGATCTGTCATACACAAACGTAAACGTGTGTGTGAGATATAAAGTCACAAGCGCATACGTCTGAACACATGTGTAAGGGGTACGCATAAATTAAAACACGCACATGTGCACTACAAAGACGGTTAGAAGCATCAAAGACTTCTAATAGAGAGAGAACTTCTGAATTAACATCCGTTGGTTCATATAAAAATAATAAGCTTCGCAAACCACAGAATAGACATTGGCAACAAAGGTTTGGCTCCCCAGCTGCTACTAGATGTAAAACACTCCGAGACCAGAGAGAAAGTAACTGCTCCTTGAACAAATGGACTGTGTTTACTGTGAAAACTCTGTGGGATTAATTCCCTTTTAAATGGAAAACTTTGCCACCTTTTTATGTGGTCGTCCAATCAGTGATGATGGTGAATGTCGTCAATTGGAGCAGTGAATTCCTCAGTATATGTGCAAGTCTGTGTGTGGAATAGGGCTGCAACAACGAATCGATAAAATCGATAAAATTCGATTATTAAAAGCGTTGGCAACGAATTTCATTATCGATTCGTTGTGTCGCGCGATTATTACGCCACTCAATAAGTCACGGAGATGTTTGAGTATGAAAAAGAAAGTTGAGTTGAGCGCAGAGCAGAGCGGAGGTCGAGGAGAGACCAGCTGAGACCGTAACGTTGACTGAAACACATCGCGGAGGCAAGGCCGTTCAACAGGCAGCTAGTAGAGGCACTTCCGGTTGAGGCTCCGGTGCCGCGGCTAGTCGGCAGGTTGTGTTCCGTTTTGAAGTGATGACGTAACGTCCCTCCAGCAGCTTTCTGCTGTTTACTCGTTATTAGCTTGACAAGTTAGCGTTAGCTCGTAAGAACAATGTGTCTGAACAAAGGGAGGGGGAGAGAGAGAGAGAGAGAGAGAGAGAGAGAGAGAGAGAGAGAGAGAGAGAGAGAGAGAGAGAGAGAGAGAGAGAGAGAGAGAGAGAGAGAGAGAGAGAGAGAGAGAGAGAGAGAGAGAGAGAGAGAGAGAGAGAGAGAGAGAGAGAGAGAGAGAGAGAGAGAGAGAGAGAGAGAGAGAGAGAGAGAGAGCGTCTGTAAGTGTGCGCGTCTGTGAGTGTGTGTTTGTATGTGTGTGCGTCTGTGAGTGGCGTGCGTCTGTGCGTGTGTGTGCGCGCGTCTGTGGGTTTGTATGTGTGTGCGTCTGTGAGAGTTTGAGTGTGTGTATCTGAGTGTAGTGTAGAGAACCAGTTCTGACGTTCAAACAAATCCTGTTAAGTTTTCGGTTGGAAAGTAATGCTTTTTTGTTTTTTATCCGATTCATCGAAAAAATAATCGACAGATTAATCGATTATTAAAATAATCGTTAGTTGCAGCCCTAGTGTGGAACCAGAAAGCTGAGTTTGCGGCTGCCAGATCTCTTCCTCCTGCATCCAGCGGGATACGATGCCATTATTAAACGATTAGCGATTCTTTTTGATGCATCAACATGTTTCTATACATTTATCATTTATTTGGTCTCACTGTGACTATCTGCTATTTTTAAAGCACTGAACAATTGTAATGATTAATAATTAAAAAAAGAGGAATTTACCTCCATTATCTATTTATTAATTCAATATTAGCAATAAATAGAAGAGATGGTCCAACTGGAGGGTCACATTTCAATTGTTTCAGGCGATCATAACGTTGAGAATTGAGTTTTCTGCATCGAGTCCTAATCGCTCTAGAGCAGGGGTGTCAAACTAATTTTCACCGCGGGCCACTTCAGCATCATGGTCGCCCTCAAAGGGCCGGTTGTAACTCTAACACTGTATAAATTTAACTACTACCGAACATATTGTTAAATAACTGTCTTTGTATTGTTTATTCAAGTGTAAAAATACTGTACATGCATTTATATATATATATATATACACACACACACACACACACATACAGTCAGGTCTATAAATATTTGGACATTGACACAATTTTCATTATTTTGGCTCTATACACCACAACAATGGAGTTGAAATGAAAATAATCAAGATGTGCTTTAAGCTCAGACTTTCAGCTTCAATTTGAGGGTATTTACATCCAAATCAGGTGAACGGTGTAGGAATTACAAATTCAAATGTGGCCACCCTCTTTTTAAGGGACCAAAAGTAATTGGACAATTGGCTGCTCAGCTGTTTCAAGGTCAGGTGTGTGTAATTCCCTCGATATTTCATTTACAAGGAGTAGATAAAAGGTCTAGAGTTCATTTTAGGTGTGGTATTTGTGTTTGGAATCTGTTGTGGTCAACGCACGCGCACACACACACACACACGCACACACACACACACACACACACGTATGTAGTGCCGTTAGAATCGGCACTACATACTCAGCCTCTATAGTTTTAAATACCGGAGCACCTCAAGGTTGCTGTCTAAGTCCTCTATTATATAGTCTATACACTTATGACTGCATTTCAAAATATCCCACAAATAGTATTGTTAAATTTGCGGACGACACTACTGTGGTAGGACTGATTGACAGCAATAACGAAACTGCCTATAGGGATGAGGTAAATAATTTGATTATGTGGTGCGAAATAAATAATTTATCCCTTAATGTGGTGAAAACTAGAGAAGTCATCATAGATTTTAGAAGGAATACAACTACACATACACCTGTCTACATCAATAACTCTGCAGTTGAAATTGTAAATACTTTTAAATTTTTAGGCATCCATATTTCAGACTCTTTCATGGTCTTTCCATATCAACTGTGCTATTAAGAAGGCACATCAGAGGCTTTATTTTTTGAGGTGTCTTAAGAAATATGGTATGTCATCAAACATTTTACAAAATTTTTATCGCTGTACAATTGAGAGTATATTGGCAGGCAATATCACAGTATGGTTTGGCAGGGCTACTTTATTTGAATTGAATCTACTTACAAAAGTGGTTAAAACTGCATCAAAAATTATTGGGGTTCCACTAGAACCGCTTCAAAGCATTTATTTGAAACGAAGTATTAAGAAAGCATTAAGTATTACGCGGGATGTCAGTCATCCCGCACATTATCTATTCTCCATACTTCCATCAGGGAGACGGTTGCAGAGCATTCCCACACGCACATCACGCTTTAGGGACAGTTTTTACCCACAGGTTATAAGGTTAATGAATGATAATGGAAGAGGAAGGAGAGTTGAGGCATAGTTACTATGTTTACTGTGTCCGGATGGTTTAAATGTTTTTAATTAAATTATGATTGGTGTTGAGAGAGTGCTATGGCACATTGTATTTCATTGCTGTGGTACTTGTACTAATATGCACATGACAATAAACTACACACACACACACACACACACACACACACACACACACACACACACACACACACACACACACACACACACACACACACACACACACACACACACACACACACACACACACACACACACACACACACACACACACACACACACACACACACACACACACACACACACACACACACACACACACACACACACACACACACACACACACACACACACACACACACACACACACACACACACTCTCTTTTGGGAGGAAAACACAGGATATTGTCTTAGGATACAAATCGTTGTATGAGGACATGTATTATATATACACATTGCACCTGTTGCATTGCTTCTCCCTGTGTAATGTTCGTCTGTAGTGTCCCTTATAAAAAGGAACGTGAACAAATAAATACAGCAAAATCAATGCGTACGTAACTCTTGTGATAGAAAACGGTCCCAGACTAGCTCAGAGAAAGTTGGTCTTTAAATACGCAGTCATATGAAGTCAGACAAAAAAAGGTTGAAACAACAAACAAGACACAGATGGGCTGGAGGAGGGCTGACATATAAGAAGGTGTTAAGTGTATGTGTGCACACGTGGGTGTGTGTGTGTGGTGATGAGGCAGTGTAACTAGTCATCACCATGGCAAACTATAACCCACACCAACCTACAAAACAGGAGGCGACATTGATGACTAGCAGTGTGTGTGTGTGTGTGTGTGTGTGTGTGTGTGTACACAAACAGACTGGCAACTAAATAAAGCTCTGCAGCATCCCACATGTGCTTCGCGGAGGGTGAACGTGTGCGTTTCTAAATCTGCCGTCACCCTTGAGTTCCAGCACAAAGCACAGGTGCTCATTCACAGATAAACGCTGATCCTTATTTGTTTTTGTTTTACCTTACACATTTGACACTGCAGTACTTACAAACCCTTGCGGCTGTGTGACTTTGAAAAATATAATTCTAATATACAGTGTGGCGAGGTGGTCCTTCTTTTCTATCACCCCTCTTTATCCGCTTGAGGCTCACCTGAGCGCTCGGCTGAGCTTGTCATAGTTCATCTGTGGTTTACACTTCCTGGCCCCCCACAGGCGTGCCACCTCGTCTGGGTCCTTGATGACAAACTCTCCGTAGTCTCCCTGCCAGGCGATGACGTCGTGGTACTCCTCTTTCCTCAGCAGCTCCAGGATGAAGTGCCACAGCTGGATCTGTCTGGAGCCCGGGCTCGACTCGGGCTTGTAGGCCCAATCCGGGAAGGCAAACCCTGGGGGAGGCAAATGGGAGAGAAGGGGATGTCACAGCCGGGTAATCGTCAACAGAGGCGAAAGACAGGATGACACAACAAGAGGTGGGTTACCCCGGCCCTGTAACGCTGCCTAGACTTTTCTTTGTCTGGTTTGTTGTTGGTACACAAAACTCACTGACTCCGGGTCAGTTAAAATAATTTTTCAGGACGAGCATCCCTATGAGTGTCCATTATTATTCCAATGTTGTTTATTGTCCCTTTTAGGCATGGAAGATATGTCACAGGTATCCTGGTCAAAATAATTGCGATTCACAATATCATCCCGAAAATCACCGAAATATGCCCTAAACTCTTTAAAGGTTAATGGACTCCATTAACCTTTTAAGAGTTTAGGGCATATGTTAAACCTAACCTAGTTAACAGGTAATACTCGGGTCTTTATACTCTGTGTCCGTCATGAAACGGATCTGAAAGACAATGTTACACTTCTGTGATTTTAGGGTAGAAGCACTTTCGAGGATGTAAACAAAAATAAAAAAATTTGCAGATCAATGAATTTTATTTTTAACAAGCGTTTCCTTTTAACCTTGTTAAACTACCTGCCCTTTTCCAACCAAAATAATTTAAAATTGTGTTCCATCTATTTGAAAACTAAAGGAGAGCGGGAAGCACACACACAAATAGGGGAAAAGGTAGTTTAGTTTGACTCCACGGACACTTCCATCAGGTGGAAGACAGACTAAGCATGCAGCAAGCATTTTAACACTAGCTGAGCATTTGTGAAAAAATACAAAACATGAGAATGTTGGGAATCACGGGTTGAAGGATGAAAAGCGAACATTGAAATCCTTGTTAGATTTGGGTCCGTGGCTTTGTCGCAGAGTGAAACTAGGGCCTCCAGGCTGGTCGTGAGCATTTCAAACTGAACCTGTTCCCAGAGACCGCAGTCACATCAAAACTCCACTGCTATCGCCATCAAAGCTGGAAAAAGCTGTTATAACAGATTAAGAGGCCTTGAGATATGTGCAGACAAAACACAAGCTATGGTTTTATAACTACTATCAGGGCGCACGCTCACACACTATTATCCAACAGTTAAAAGTATAGGCTTTGAGTTGTAAAGCAGTGGGTGGCAGTAAAAGACTCAACACCACTGCAAGGCTGCATAGCAAAGGCATAGTGTGACACACACACACACACACACACACACACACACACACACACACACACACACACACACACACACACACACACACACACACACACACACACACACACACACACACACACACACACACACACACACACACACACACACACACACACACACACACACACACACACACACACACACACACACACACACACACACACACACACACACACACACACACACACACACACACACACACCTCATTAGGACCAGATGTGTCTTGGCAATCAGGCTGAGAAAGCAAAGGGTGGGAAACATGTGGGCACAATATAACAATGCAGAATTTTGTGGGTGCGTGTGTTTATGCAAGCGTAAAGAATCACAGTATCCTAAATACCAAGGTTACAATCAGTTTCCCACACTCGACAGAGTCCGCCATATGTATAGAACAGTGACGGGGAACTTTAATCAATGACATGCTCGAGCACCATGCCCGCACTAGTGTCACAGACGGACTGTGACACTGTCAAAATTATGGACCCTACCACCAATCTTGTTCATCTGCAATAAAACCTAACAAATTCTGTGAAGGAGGCAACGAGTACCAGCGACTCAAGACGGCATGAAACCAGGAGAATAAGAGTTATAAAAGAGGGCTGGCAACTAAATCCCAGAGTAAAGTGAACTGCTTCTGAATATGTTGCCCAGATGGTAATTAAATCAATTATGACTTTTCCATTTACAAAATATTTGCTCTCAACATCTGCACTGCACCTTTCTTGGGTTGGGAAATAGTAAAATAAGTTTAACAAAAATGGTAGGTGTGATATTTATTTTTCAACTGGAATCTTTTTACAGTTTTTCTTTTTGGTCACGAGCAACACAACTTCCATCAGGTCATTTTAGCTTTGACTGCTTCCTCACAGCAGCAACAACAACAACTGGTGGTAACGATCCGTCTTTTTTGAGAAGCTGAGGAGACAAACTCCAGAGTGGGTCACGACATTCCTACCGACATTGGTGGTGCTTTTCTTGAAAAATAAAAATAAAATAAAAAGAAACGATTGAGTAACGCTGTCTGAATTCTGGTGAACTGACTTCATGGCTGACTCCGCTGAAGTTAAAATTCGGACCACAGTGCATTTACAGTCGGCCTTTACATGTGTTTTTCCTCACCCAGCTATAGATGACAGTTTAATAGGAAGTGTAAATGGAGTGAGTCATGGAAAAACAAATCAAGTCAGACACGGGGAAACCGAAGTCCACCATCAGGTGTGCAAGTGCAGCTGCGTGTTGGCAAATGTCATTAATACTTCGTAATAGAAGTAGTAGTACTGGCAGAAGTAGCAGTAGTTAATGTTGTAGTTAGGGATGCAACAATACCACTTTTTACAAACCGATACGAGTACGAGTATTTTTATTTGTGTACTTGCCGATACAGAGTACCGATACTTCTTAGATTTGGTCTCCATGAAAGTGCAATTAATTTGGAGGCAGATTTTATTTTATCCTCTGCAGATTATGTCAAGCCTATAGTACAAAATGAACAGAAGGCTATCCCAAGCTTTAAACGTCTTGTGGAAGTCCCTCATGTCGGACCATAAAACGCCCCCGTGTCCGGGTTCATAATGTAAGCGATAATATTAGGGATCGAGCAATTATATAGGAAGCTGTGTTCCAAGTTATGTTTCCGGTGCTTTTATTGTGGAGGGAGAAACGGAAAGGAAAAGAGGAGTGGAATTGTGGGATATACGTGTGTGAAGGAGATAAAAAAGTGGTTCAAGTTACCCTGCAGCGTGTTTTCATTTTATTAGAATTACAAATATAGACACACAACAGACACTCGGCTACAATAATATCATCCGTAGCCGCACAACAGCGTCTGAATGAGGCCGCTGCCAGCGCTACTTCTGGTGGATCAGCAACAGTTTGATTCACACCGGCGGGACGGCAGTAATTTTCCGTCGCGTTGGGTGTGAACGCACCATTACTCTACACACCTTGCTGCAAGAGAGCGACGAAAGAGCCGTATGCGGCTCTGGATCACGGGTTGCCGACCCCTGCCCTAGACGTTGAAGTCAGGTAGGACAACAAATCTTTTTCTCCACAAAGCGCGACCAGTTTGTTGTAGCGAAATACTGTTGAGTGGTATCGGTTCTTGGTATCGACAATTGAAATCGATATGAGTATGAGTATTTTAACGCAGTATCGACCCCCGATACCGATATCGGTATCGGGGGTCGATACTGCATCCCTAGTTGTAGTAATACATCTGTGACAGTTGGTACACTAAGACCTGTGGGAACACCACTGAGAGAGAGGAAGCAACAAAAATGCACTTCCAAATGTAATATGTGTGTCTACAATACAGTGTTGTCCCCCCCACACCCACATCTGTTATTCCCCTTGGCTCAGCTCTATAGACTGTCATGCAATAGTTTCTGATTTTCTTCCATTTTCAGGCCGGTTTGGTGGATTTGTCGTGGTTAAACGTTGTGCAATAGTGATACTCGTTACCCGGAGAGGTTGGAAGGAAATATATCATTTTCTAAACGTTACATTTCTACTAGAATCCCGCGCAGCTTACATTAGCAGCAACCGCGCTGCTGGAGGCACAGACCGCATTGCCGGACCCGTTGGAAGGGTGGAAGGAAGGCACAGGAGAACCAGAACCAGGACTGTGCTGGGATAACCATCAGACCCTGCTGCAGTAAATTAAGGGGTTTTCTAGAGGGACTCTGGTACCCAAAAATACTCCCCCTTTCATCCACGGGAACATTCAAAACTATGGACTGTGTACAAGATTGGATGTCGTCACTGTGATGTCACCCATTGTTTTGTAGTCTGCTGTTTAAAAGCCTTGAGTTCTGCATTTTGGCCGATGCCATGTAGGCTTCTTGCAACCAGTGAACAGAAGTGACCATATTTGAACTGCAGAGAAGTGAAATACAGATGCCGTATGGCTTTGGTAGCAGTAGTGACCTGTTAATCATAATGTAGCCCCGCCCCTAAAGCATCCCTTGCTTTATGGTCTATTTGACTCCAAATGGACCATAATCTACTAAATGAACATCATGCTGTATTGAAGAAGACTTGAAACTAGAGATTGAGACATAAACTCATGTTTACAATGTTTACTAAGGGAACAAATCAAGAGAGAAGTAGAGTAATTTATATAGACTTCTATACAACCAGGAGACACCACATGATGGTCAAGAGAGAGAATCACTTGAAGCACTGGCTTCACTTTTCTGAACAGGAGGTTGCCAGCTGCTCAAAACATAAAGTCACTTATAGAAGCTTTAGGGTGGAGAAAAGAACATCCTGAAAACTGACCCCACTCCTGGTGAATAATAAACCACATGCTGCTATCTGATCTCCCGTGGTGCTCGGAGAGTGAGCCAAAAGACGGACAAGCTGGCCGTGGTGGTTGATAATAGCCATTTGAAGGCATATTACTAATGGGGTACGGGCATATGATTCATAAACCAGACAATAAAGCCCTTGTCGATGGGGACCGGTTTAGGCGTTGTGACATACGCAACATGCTGCTGTACTAGGGTACACACTGGTGATCGTCGGAGAAAAACACACACACTTCCACATATACGCGTACACAGGCTGACGCATCACAACAGCAGGAGTGGATTAAATCAAAGTGGGCGAGCTATTATATCACACACACACACACACACACACACACACACACACACACACACACACACACACACACACACACACACACACACACACACACACACACACACACACACACACACACACACACACACACACACACACACACACACACACACAGTGTAGTGAGGAGAGGTAAGTGGGTTCAGGCGTGGGTGTGCAGAGCACACAGACAAAGAACGCAGGAATAGCAACCATGCCCACCGTGAGCGTGCGCGCGGGCGTGTGTGTTGCAGATGTCCCTGCTGACTCATCGCTTTGTGCGTTCGCCGTTCAGCTTTCACAGATTACGCCTTTCTCCCCCTCAACACCATGGCCACCTCTTTCTGCTCCTTCTTTCTTTTCTCTCCTCTTTCATTCCATCCCTCTCTCGCTCAGCCTCTCCACGCCATCGCCTAGCAACAAAAGCTTTCAAATCTAAAAATAAGCGGCAGAGTCACGACGGACAAGACAAAATATGATTCAATTACAGAAACTTGCCAAAAGAGTTTTTGGCTCGGGCGCTGGTCCAGAGCGCCACAGAGTGAGGGTGTGTGATCCGTCTGAGGCAGCCTGACCAGCAGAGACCTCCACCCAGAGCGCAGTCACCCACCCCTGTCCTGTAAGGACAACATCCAGATCTATTAGAGCCTAAACTCACTGTACATTAATAATGTTTTGTGTCTGGAGTTCATTCATTAACATTCAGGATCTCTCTTCTGAAGTTGACTGATCGATAGCAGCTGAGGTGCATCTGCTACAGCTGGCGGTTAATGGCGAGTAAAGTCTGACATTTCTTTCAACAGATAAGGAGTGTGAGACAGAAGCACTGAGCGAGCGGGATGAGGACCGAAAGACAATTAAAAAAATGTTGTTGTGTAGAAACGATCAGAACTAGAATAAACCTACCATGTTTGACGATGTCGGTCCTCAGATGAGGAGGAAAGCACTCCAGCCTAAAGTTGCCCATATGTTGCAAGCAGTTCACGACATATAGCTGTTTTTTCCCGAATTATTATTTTGCACTAACTGAGACCCAGTCATTTGCTTTCAGGCAGAAATCCTCCTGTAACAAAATCCCTGGGCATCTTCAGCTACTAGCTTCTATACATTAGCCTCCCTTATGGATGGTTTTCTGCGAACATAAAACATGGCAGGCCTTCCATCGGGAAAAGACGCTCCTGTGTCAAATCTGCAGCTTAAAAAGGAAAATCGGAGACTCAGGCACACTTCAACTAGTATTTCAAATTTTTTGTATTAGGTCGGCAGGAAAAAGAAAAACCACACATAAAATAGCATATAAATATAATGACCTCTTGAGTGATTTCACTGGCAACCCCCTTTTCATTTTTTTTCTAGCCCGTCACATTTTCTCTCTCTGTGGCCTCATTTTTCACTGCAATATATAGAAGCCCTGCATCTCGGTGGAAAAAACCACAATCATGGTTTGAAGAAGAGAGAACGCAAAAATGTCTTTTGTGCAGAATAACACAGTTACCATGCCATAAATCATAGAAAAGAAAAACGCAAGTTGTCCCAGGTGTTACCAATGTTGGCAAAAAAAAAAATAGCCCTTGATCTTAGGTGACTCAATCATGGCTTCCTAGGCTTCCAAACAAAAAATGAGACATGAAGAATAAAACGTTTTTGATGAAATATCATAATTTTAAGCTTTAATTTAGTTGCTTTTTCTTGTGTTCTGAGGGCCGTCAGAAAGATGAAAATCTAACGATAATGATGTTTTTACAGCTTCTGGCAAGGATAAACAGTGTAGTTCTGGTGATTGTTATAAAGAAAACATGCTTTTCAATCCTGCTGGCGGGTTTTGGGGTTCAGAGGGTGAAAGAAAAAAGGATCCGAGGTCCTTGCCAACCTGTAAAACTGGCAGAGCTTTGACAAACTAGAGTGCAAACGAAGTGGTCCTTATCAGCAGCCAGGAAAGCGTTAGCGCTGATCAATGCTTGTTTCGCTGCTAATTATAATCAGTCGTTGGCACTGGTTGACAGCACAAGAGATTTGGATGCGGAGCTACAAGTCAGGGAAAACTGAAGTAGACAAACAAACCCAACGCCCTTTGTACTATCTGGCGAGCTCTACTCCAGACAGGAAGAATTTCAGATTGTCAGGCGGAGGCGAAACACACCATTTCAGGCCTCATTGGAGTCTATATATAGCCAAGAGCAGGGTAGGAAAACTAATTTACTATTAGTCTGCAGTCCCAAGCCACCTGCGTTCTCCTTTCCAAGAGAAACATAGGATCTGTGCGGCCACGGTCGGCGGGCGAGGGGGGTTTAACGTGCAGCTCTGCTTTTCTTAGGGGCGCTGACGTCACCGCAGTTGTAACGGCGCTCTTAATAACCCGATTGCCATCATCGGGGTATTGTCCAGAAGACTAAACACAAAACGGCCTCCTACTCTACGTGCTCTCCCGCCAACAATTTTCTTTAACATGCTGTTCCATTTATCCCCCCCCCCCCCCCGTTTATTTTTTACCTCCCTTCCTCCTATTCTTCGGTGGGTCTATATTTAGCAACACCAAAAGGTCGGTGCGTGTCTTTCTGCGTGGTAAGGATTTGGGTGCACGGAGAGCGACTTGCAGAGGCAAATGGCCAAATGGTCGGGGGCTGTCTGACTACTGAAGTGGGCTTTATCAGGGACGGGATCTGGATAACATAGAAGGCAGGAAATAAATGGGTAGTGAGCAGGAAAAGGGGAATCTCCGCTTGCAGAGAGTCAAAAACACAAATGGAAAACATGATCTGAAAAGGTTCCGACCTGAATCCAACTCAGCCAAGTAGGTGTTGGGAGGGGATGTGGAGGCACACATTTGCATAGATTTTGGCAATGTAGTCGTTGGATAATTTTGGGATTTCAATTTGTTGCCCTCTGATAGCAACTCTTGGGTTGAAACTTAATGTAGTAAATTCACTCTAATCTTAGCATACACTAAACAAATTCCACTGTATGTATGTATGTATGTATGTATGTATGTATGTGCTAAAATTCAGTGGCGGGCCGTGCATTTTCTCCCTGGGCCTTCTGTGCCGTCTGATATCGTATACATAAATATGCGCATGACGGATGCTGCGTCATTAACGGACAAGTTTTTAAAAGAATAAGCTTCTAACCTTACTTGAACACTTACATTCTAAAGTTGTTTAATTAAGAACTCAAACTTAAAATCTTTACGTACTAACTTTAATAATTCCTGCTAAAATCCTGAACTTTACACAATTTGAATATAATGGAAGGTCAATTTCAAGTTCGAGATGATGCACTATTGATCGAGCCCGTCTGGGTTTCCCTTCTCGCCGTGCTGTCTACAACAGACAATCATAAAATCATACAAGGCTTCATTGAGGAGTGCTGAGCCTCAAACTATCATTTAAAAAAGCCTCTGTTCCTCATTGAGCTGATCTCATAATTACACTCAAAAGGATGGAGTTTAGATTCGTGGAGCCGGTGGCTTAAAGCCAGGGAGGAGTCGGAGAAACAGACGGGACGAGGAGGAAGTCAGGTGGAAAGGAGGAAGAAACAGTGGAAAAGAAGGGCAGGAAGAGAAAAAAGAAATCCAGCAGAGAACAAAGGGAGAGGAGGACGGCTGCCCGCAGGTGCACGGCGTGAACCCTGACCTCGGTACTCACATGATCCCTCCTCAATTACATAAGACCGAGACACAAGGACGGACCGACAGACGGGTAGAGAGACGAAGACATAAATACAGACAGATACAAGTGTCTTGCCATGTAAAAAAGATCCTTATGCTAGAGATATGAGAAGTAGGCTGAAATGTGTGTTCGCATTAGACAGAGTACAACGAGGCCAAAATTACAGAGAAAGCTTCACAGACAGACAGCAAATGTGGTGCACAAGAGAAAGGTTGGCGTGAATGAGGAACTGAGAAGTGTATGAGGAGACAGACAGGAAGAAAGGCGGCCCGATTATCAACAGCTCAAGCAAAAATATGATCATTCTAACAGCGGTCGTAATGCATAACTTTGCTCTATTGGAGTGTGTTGCGTTTTAATGGCCGAAGTCTGAGGACTTTCAGACTTTTCTATGAGCTGAGCTGCCAAGAGACGACTCGTTATTAATGCCTTGGATTTGTGCAGACAATGAGTAACCCTGGGTTTGCTGGCAGACTTGGTTAACGCTGCCAGAGCTTCAAGTGGGCCATCAATGCAGTGGCACCGCGTGGCTTCAAATCAGTGGCTGCTTCTTGGCGGGGATAACGTGGTTGCTCTCAGTCTTGGCGATCCATCCACCAAAAAGCTATTAACAATCGTGGTTAATAATCATCTAGGCCGGTAATCGGTTGAGTAGAAAAAGTAAGTTTTCTTTAAACAATTGATAAAACTACAACGTTTGTCACAGCCAGACCCATAATCGTCAGATTATCATCTTTCCGACGGTCCTTGAACACATCTAGTGTGACCAACATGTCAGTCAGAAAAATAAACCGGAACCAAGCTTCAAATTGTGATATTTCATCAAAACCATTATTCTACATGCCTCATCTAAAATCTTGGGCCGAATAAACCGTTTGATGAAACCAGATCATGTAAAAAAACAAATTCTGCACTCCACAGTGCAACTAGGAAGCCATGATGGATTTGGCTGAGAGCAACAGTCACGTGACACACATTGTGTGAAACACGACATAACTGCAGGCTGAACATGGAGCAGAGAGGAGGAGAGGTTGTACAAATTTAAAAAGTTTTATACATATAGCACATGGAGCCTCCATTCTTTTTTTCAACATTGGTAACACTAGATATATAGTTTCCATTGTTTGCCTACAATAAAATATCAATTCATTTTAACTTGCGTTGTTAGTTTTTAGGATTTACGGCATGGCAACTGTTATTCTGCACAAAGACATTTTGAGTTCTGATGATTGTGTTGTTTCCATAGGGGTGCAGGAAAGAAGCCACAGAGTACAAAATGGGAGGAGCCAAAGAAACACCCCGAAGCTGCTTGGGGTTCAGACGGTTACGGCCGTCAAACTCATGTTTCTGGGGTCACTTGCCCAAATCTATTAAATGTGTGCACCTTTTTTAATCTTCACAGGAACGGATTATCGCTTTGGTAATGAGAAACTAAATAAACAATTGGCAACCTCAGAGCTGCAAACGTCTACCTCCTGTCTGCAGCACCGAGCTGAGGTTGGAGGCCCATATTCCCAGGGGGGGAGGAGCACATATAGACGTGCATGTACTTGTGCTCTGAAATTCGCCCGAGCATTCTTGCCTTTTCAGAAAATGACAACCGTGTAAAAATTCAGCTGTAATGAGCTCCTGGATACCTGACAGCCTCGCTGGAGATTTCTTTCTTCCTATAGTCAGGGCACAATTTGTGTGTGTGTGTGTGTGTGTGTGTGTGTGTGTGTGTGTGTGTGTGTGTGTGTGTGTGTGTGTGTGTGTGTGTGTGTGTGTGTGTGTGAGTGTGTGAGAGAGATAGAGCGGGAAATAGAGACGGACTGGCAGAAGTAATGAGTGAGACATGACTCTGCGGTCTCCGTGCAGACATGCACTGGGGCAGCACCGATTTGGTTTATCGGTTACAGACGCACACACAGTCACACCTAACCTGTATGTTTGTGAAACATTGTCCGTCTGCAGCAAACAGGGTGTGTTGACACTAGGGCTGGGCGGTATACCGTTTCAACCGGTATACCGGTGTCAAATTTACGTACGGTATGACTTTTTCACATACCGGCACACCGGTGCCCAGCCGTAGTCACTGGCGAAGCGGTCGGAGCTACGTGTGTTACGCGCATTGAGTCATGGTTTTAATTTTATAACAATTAATAACCCGCAACTAACGCTCTTTAACAAGGCACAACACCACAAAACAACAGTTTGTGACACAAACAATTTGTAATACTAATAATTGTACATTTATTAAATTTACTCCGCCGAACTGCATGCTGGGTACAGCCCGCACACTATCACAGAAAGAAGAAACTCCGTCGCTACATTAAAAAACGGAAAAGAGCGATGCAGGAGGAACAAGAGAGCAGAGATGCACCAACACAACGTGTTGCCCAGAGAGGAGCTGTGTCTGCTGGCTGGAGGGTTTGAAAAGTCCGACGTAGTTTAGAATACGATGTATTGCAAAGAAGCTGAACCTGGAGGGACTTAGGACCCAGGGGAATGCAGGTGAAAAAAACCCGGAAGAGACAGACCGCCTCACAAACGGCTGTTCACAGCTTGCTGGGCAGTTGCGAGGGAGTTGGCCAACGAGCGGTGAACAACGAGCGGTGAACAGCTGTTCAGGTGGCCGCAGGTCCTTTTCGGCATCAATAAATTAATGTTAATACCGTAATACCGCCAGAATCTTACAAAATACCGTGATATGAATTTTTGGCCATACCGCCCAGCCCTAGTGGACACCCTGCAGAGCAAAGTCAAGTGACGTTAAGCTCAACAAACCAGCCTGTTCCACGATCGCCTGAACCCGTAACATCAACGGAACCCGTTAAAATCACTGCAAGACGTGTTATCAAGCAAGATACTGAAGACCACAGGCCCCACTCTCAGCCGCAGGCACTTAAACCAGGGACTAAGAACCTTGTGCGGAACTCACTGAGTTTTGACCACAGGGACCAGGGTCGAAATTACATTCCCCCCGAAAAAGTTAACTTTTCTAACAGTACAGGCGCTGCTTTAACTCGTGTACAGCTTTCTTGTAAAGTGGGGATTGTGGGACGAGGGGAAAGCGTTTGTTAGTTGATAACATTGAAAGTAACATTGGGCTCCCCGTCTCATTTTTCTTTTGTGCAAAAGCGAGCTGAGAGGGGGAGCAGTGGAAGCGAGAGAGACGCAGCAGTTTTTTTCTTTTTAGAAGAAACGTGTGTTAACCTCCACGACCCCCAGCAACCAGTCTCTACTGTGGAAACGCAGACAACGAAGTAAAGGAGCCTTTTAGGTTTTATGGTTGTATTTTAAGTAGTCCCTGGACTAAAATTACAGGGAACTTCTTGGTGGAAACACAGCTCTTGTTTCGGGTGAAAGGGAAAGACGAGTTTATCTAGGAAGAGGAACTATGACCCAAAGTGAAACTCTTCTCACTGAGAGAAATAAATTAAACCAGTAGTATTTACATGAGGACAAAATGACATAGTCAGAGGAGGTGTCCAAAGAAGAACAAACTCTGAATTCAGCAAACCATAATCAAACTCTATCCTGACTATAAGTTGTCAGAGACTGATGGGGGCCATTAAGAAACTGGAGGGCTTTGCAGCATGGTGGTGTTGTTGTAGAGACTTCAGAGCAAACAGAGAGAAGATAAGTATCTGCGTTTAAATCTGGCTTCTGTGTTGTGGTTCGGTGGCCAGACGACTTTCATTTTCCTTCAGAGCGAACACACACAGAGAGAGAGAGAGAGAGAGAGAGAGAGAGACAGAGACAGAGACAGAGACAGAGAGAGAGAGAGAGAGAGAGAGAGAGAGTCCGGTTGGGCCATGTGCAGGCTGGTTTGCGCGCCGTACGCGGACACAACCGCATACAAACACACGCGCACGGACGTCACCGCAGCTCAGAATAGGCCCGCCGCTCCAAACTCAGGGAGCTGGGTGAGTGAGTCATTCTTGTGCTCCCTGCCAATCAACTTTCATCTCCCTCCCCCTCCCCAAGAATGCTGCTTTCCCTTTCAGCATCTTTCCACACAGACAAAGAGGCTCCACTGTTGATTGCAACTAGTTAATGACAATGCTAGTTTGGGGGATGCGACCGTGATGTGACAAAACAAGGAAGGGAAAAACATTTTTTGCATCAACATTTAAAAGTAAACTGTATCTAAATTCTCCTGAAGTCAAGAACTCTTCAGTCATAGACAGCGGAGTATGTCAAGAGCAAACATCAGACAGGAATGTGCATATTTGTGCATTGATAAACAATTGTATTCATACTGTGTAGTTTCTGCCTCAGAGAGTTTCACAATCTGCACAACATTTGACCCGAGATGATGGGTCAGGGATAGCAGAGTAAATATAAACTGAGTAAACAGCCCACTGTGACCAAAGAATGCAGCTCACGTTGGAAACCCTGACTTTTTAATGATGATTCTGACGAGGTGCATTGGTCATGTTATAACCGACGCCCAGTGCGCTTAGATCAATGCTCAAGGACCAATTTGTTGGTGCATTGCTGAGTTATCTGCACACTGCATTAGTAAAGTCAATTAAAGTGCTATTAATCGTGTGATACCTCTAAATATCAGTCAGATTAACCTATTTTCCACTTTTGCTGGGAATTGTTTTTAATTAGACAGACACTGAAACTGGAAGTAGCCCAAAATCCGTTTTACCTGAAACTGCTGCTCCCTCCGGGTGGGGACAGAGTGCCTACCACAAGCGAAGGAGTTCAAGTATCTCGGGGTCTTGTTCACGAGTGAGGGTAAAATGGAGCGGGAGATCGACAGGCGTATCGGTGCGGCTGCAGCAGTAAAGCAGGCGTTGCACCGGGCCGTCTTGGTGAAGAAGGAGCTGAGCCGGAAGGCAAAGCTCTCAATTTACTGGTCGGTCTACGTCCCAACCCTCACCTATGGTCACGAGCTTTGGATCGTGTCCGAAAGAACGAGGTCGCGGATACAAGCGGCCGAAATGAGTTTCCTCCGTAGAGTGGCCGGGCTCAGCCTTAGAGATAGGGTAAGGAGCTCGGACATCAGGAGGGAGCTTGAAGTCGATCCGCTACTCCTTCGTGTCGAAAGGAGTCAGCTGAGGTGGTTCGGGCATCTAATTAGGATGCCTCCAGGACGCCTCCCTTTAGAGGTTTTCCAGGCACGTCCAACTGGTAGGAGGCCCCGGGGAAGACCCAGGACACGCTGGAGGGATTATATCTCCCAGCTGGCCTGGGAATGCCTCGGGATCCCCCAGAATGAGCTGGTAGATGTTGCGGGTGAGAGAGAAGTCTGGGTCAGCCTGCTTGACCTGCTGCCTCCGCGACCCGACCCCGGATAAGCGGTGGAAAATGGATGGATGGATGGATGCTGCTGAACATCTGCTATCACTGAATAGAAGTGTCTTCTCTTCATTTTCAGCAGAAAATGAAGAGAAGACACTTCTCTACCGCCCCTCAGCATCGGCTCACAATGTTGTTGGTGCTACAGCCTCTAGTACAACCACAATGGCAACGCTGCGCTCCGGATGACGTTGTCAAATGTAAAACAGCCTTTCGAGGGGCTTTCTACACGTGTGATGTCTGGGTGCGTTAGTCAGTCTTTCCTCATTGGCAGAGCCGCCCCCGCAGTCTTAATTCCTCAGTCTATTGCATTAAAGCTGGATGCTTCAGCCTCCAGACTGAGTGGCTCGCTCCCCGTGTTAAAAACATTAAAAGGCGGAGGCACGACGGCGTCACCGCAGAGAGATGGCAGCCCCAAAATGAGCGAGGCTACGCTCGCTAGCTGCAGCAAGAAAATTAAAAGAGTGTGTCTACGGGTGCGCGTTAATGCGAGACAGACGTCGCCCTGTTTTTTCCCCGTGGCATGTGGGGGGTCTGGGGGCCCCTCTAATAAAAAAATGTGCGTGCTGCGAGTGGGCGAGATGAGCGAGTGAGTGTCTGATGGGACTGACTGACTTTCGCGTTTCAATAAAACCGAGGCCCGACTCGTTCGTCACTGCACTGGGTTTCAAACCACCGACCGGGGGACAGCAAATGGTCCCAAATCTTCTCCTCATGGGGTTAACTAATGAACAAGGGCGGCGCTTTAAACTTAATTAAGTCAACATGTGAAGTGATCCTCCGTCATATCCCTCAAGTTAAATAAAGCATTTATTTATATGCATAGATTCTCTTTGAAGAATTCAGCATTAAGTTGACGTCACAATGAGGAACTTCAGCAGCGTTTTTGTGCTGTGAGTGATAAAAGAAAAAGAAGGGACACACGAGGAGAAACAGCAACTTTATGACCGAGTGGTGGTGCTGATCAAATGGTGCTGTTTCTTATCACTTGTGTCATTTATGGCCCACCTTTGAAGCGGCTACAAGACCAACCCAACCCCTGCTTTCCCCGCGACGGCTTTGGCAGCTGTTTGAGGTTATTCTCAACAATGCAAGTGTGAACCGATTTTAACAAGAGACCCCCCCCCAAAGTATAGCATCAGCACCCCGTTTTGCTTTCGCCTTTGTCTGCACTTTAGTACAGGTTCACACAAAACCGAAGACATAACCTTCTGCAACTGGTCAACAATGTTATGTGACTGATGACCCTGAAGCCCCCCCTCCCGGTCTTACTTCTTCTCCTCCGACCTGCTTAGATCTGCCTGGAAGTGATATATTACGTACTGCTGCCTTTCAGCTGGACACTGTGTGTGTATATTTCACACACACACACACACACACACACACACACGGTATGAAACGCCCTCAAGCACAGAGTCACTTCAAATATAAAAACATACCACGCAGCATACAACCACCGAGTCGCAGGACAAGTTGAGACAGCCATGAAAGAGAGAAAAGAAAAGGAGGTTCCCAAAAAGACCAGTGAGTGGAGCAAACAACAGATAACAGCGAGCTCTGCTCACTCCATCTCTCACTCACCATTTCCACTCTGAAGGTCCCAGACAAGAGAAATTCCTTCTTCAGCTCTTTTTGACTTATTCTAGTCAAAACACAACATCATATTGTTTTCTTTCGAGGGATTTAAACTGCACAAAAAAATAATTAAGAAATAACCTCACTGCATGAATTAGATCAGCCAGTGTCTTTTA
Organism: Cottus gobio; assembly: GCA_023566465.1. Lineage (NCBI taxonomy): Eukaryota > Metazoa > Chordata > Actinopteri > Perciformes > Cottidae > Cottus > Cottus gobio. Next base: position 20,368,226 of record CM042231.1, on the reverse strand, counting down.
TCCACAGAAGGGCTTCGGGCAAGAAGCTGACATGTATTACTTGCCTGACAGTCAAACGATGTAAAATTGAAAATGTAGACAAAGAAAAAAAAAAAGAAAAGAATCAAGTGGGATATGGACAATTATTGTAGTTTATTAACAAACAAATAATACGCTCTCCCCAAAGCCACAAGACTCAATTGACAGAAACAGCTATTTTACCCACTGATCATTGTTAAACGCACTTCATTTAAATTTGCACAACAAAATAAAACTAATAGAAACTTGGCATTAGTAGTTTAAATTATGTCATACCATCTGATTGGAGTTAGTATTCCAAAAGTGAAGGGGTCATAATCCCCTCTTTAAAAAAAGCTTTACCTCAATACAAATGTTTACTGTTTGGAGCTTTAATGCACCATCATGTAAACTCTATGCAGCCTCTGTCAACGTTAGCTCTGTTACATCGCCAGTGTTGCCCATTCGGATGCTAGCAGCCAACGTTAACTAGCACACACGGGGGTCCGATACCAATCCCCTTACTGGATATCGTCTGAATATTCTGCACCGGCCAAATATTGCTTTAACAATGTCAAACTAGACTTATGTCCCCACAGAAGGGAAAAAAGGTGTAAAGGCTAATTTTACATTACATAACACAGGCTGGTAGTGAGTAAATGACTTAACAGAATATATCAGAATCAGAATCATTTATTGCCATGTTTGTTTTCACATTCAAGGAATTTGTCCTGGCGGAAGGTGCATACATTTAACATTTAACAATACACCTTTAACAGTAAACGCAGTGCAATAAATGAGAATGAATGAATGAGTATTTACAATTGAACAGTAGAATATCAAAATATCAAAAATAAGATAAAGTGCATGAAATTTGCATAAAATGTAAGTGTGTGAAAGTGGCAAGTGTATTTAAATATAAGGTTATGTGCAGGGGAATATTAATTTAAATGTATGTGAACTGTATAAATCGGCCATTAATGTACTTATTTAAAAGCGTGAATGAGCTCTGGGCACCTTTTTGTAAATCTAGTAACAATTTAAAATCAAGGAGACTTTTTTAGATGATACGTCATGATATGCCGGGCCAACTTACAGGCAACATGCAGCAGCTGCCTCTCCTCATGGGCACACAGTGGGATTCAGGGTAAGTCCTGGGGCTGCCATGTTCATCTGTGCTTTCAGAATCAGCTGGAGGGAAGTGTCCGTTTCATATGAGAACTATGCCTTGAGCCCACCCAGATGTCTTAGTTCTGGATTTAATGACTTTGGAATATAAGGGCACTTTAACAGGTAAGGGTCTTTCCTCGCAGCCTGCAGCCACATTGTCACTTTGTGTCTTTTTCCTCCTCGTGCTTTCTTGTAAAACCTCTTTAAGAAACTCCTTTAAAAATGTCTTTGTCTAGTAAAGCAAGGTACCTCAGCAGAAATCAGCTGCCACCTAAATCAAATGAAACATTTTCACTTGCAGAGGCCTTCGGCAGGAGTGCTTACTATTGAACGAACCCCAGCAAAGCACCACACATAAGATTTAAGTGGCAACATGTCCAATAAAGTGTTCTTTGAAAAAAACAGAACACTATTTGGAGAAGTACCGATATTCATATTTATCAGAATATGAATTCAAATTGGCATTTCTGAAAGCTGTACATCGCACGTTTTCAATTGAGCACTGTGGGCTAAAAAATGCAGGTGCAATGCCAACAAGTGTACTGGGCAGGAAAAGTCTGGGTTGGATCAACTTTGTCCAAACAACTACAAAAAACCCAAAATGTTTTCCTCCCTGCAACCTGTTGGCAGCGCTTTTTTCTCCCTCAGTGGCTCTTGAGGTGGTCCCTTTTTTTGTTTTTATAAAGAAAACACATCCAATTTATTTTACAACTGGTTTATAAATCAACAGATTTGTTTCGGACTAAAGTCTTTCCACTGATGTTGCAATTAATTGCTGATGAATGGCACAGTTGAATTAAAGTGCGAGTCAATGATCCCATTTCATTGTAAAAACACATTGGGACCTAGATGTTGCCACCTACTGGAGTTCTCTTAATTGCCAGAACATAACCTGGCAGACTACAGTTTACAGCCCCTCTGAGCTAAAACAGACTCCCCAAAAAGCTGGCAGTGACCGGAGTAATGTGGGCGGCATTATGCAGAGCCATACAGGACCACACCTAGTCTGCCCACTTATCCTTTCTGCAGTGAGTAAATGGCAGGCCCACCTCGAACCGTACGGCCGTTAAAACAACGCCAGACAGATGCGTTCTCCACGAGCTGCGGGCGACAGCCATAACACACGGCGAACCTCTTTCGGTTCGGATGACTCCAGTCAAAACAGCCAGAGAAAGCACAGCCCTACCTCCACACCTTCAGTCTCTCTCAGCCTTGGTTCCATTTAAAAACCTTAAAAAAGAAAGCGAACAAAAAAAAAGAGCAAAAAAAAGTCTGTCTGCATTTCTTTGATGAACCGTGACTTTGCGAGCTTCACTCAGACTTGATAAGTTAATTTATGAAAAAAATGGTTGAGGAAAGGGCTTTAGTCAAAATTTGAATATAAAACTAAAAATATAAATATAATATCTGGGGGGGGGGGGGGGGGGGGGGGGGCGGGACACGGCCTACAGATACCAAAGCGAGCAGGACGGCAGACCGAGACATTTAACACGATGAGCGTCCTCTTTGGACATAAAAGTGGTGCCACACGTACATTGTCGAGAAAAATAAAAAGCACTTCATCTAAGCCGTGCCTGTATTTGTGCATTTGAATTTTTTGCTCATTGATTGTCTGTTTCAACTTGAATATAGAAATAGGAAAAAACAACAAAGCTATAGGCCAAGATATATGCGACTATTAAAGCTGTATCAGAATAGGCTGCCGTTTCAATGTGCCGCAAACGTTCATAGATTCTAAATATAGTTAGCGCTCTGGTAAATAACAGGATGCTTGCTTTTGTTGTTATTAAGCCTTTCTGGTGGTCCGATGGCCCTGCACATAATGATACTGTAACTTAGTCTCTGCGGTAATTAATTGTCGACCATACAAAAACAATATGATGATATTTATTGGGAGAAACCAAGCAAGTCTATGTCAAATCAGACATTCAGCTTAAATGGATGATCGTTTGTTTCATCAGCACATTTCCACACCGCTGTGGCAATCCGCCAGTCGGATCAGGCTCCTTGGATTGAACCGTCAAACAGTCTGGGTTAACCCCTGTAGTTTTATCATTCATGCTAATAATACACAATAAAATAGGATTCGGCCAACGAAAGTATCAACAACATAAATGTCAGGTTTTCATTTCAGCCTCTCAAATCAATGAGCAAGAGCTTCTCCTCTAAACTCAAACACTTCAGTTAGCTGTTCAGCAAACCATGCAGAGAGAAACTCATCGGAGGAGAGTAGGATGATGCACCGTGATAAAATACAGCCCTGAGATGTACACATCTATTGCAATAAGAGGGGGATGCAACAAACCATTTGTTCTCCAAAGGAAAAAGGTATGCTGATTTTCCATCTGCATACTGCTTCACAGCTGAACTGTTCAAGTTTAAGCGGTCTAAGCCTTTTGTTCAATGTTATCCTGGCAACACATAGATCCACAATTATTTATTTGTTTATGAAAAGGGGACAAAGTATAGTCATTGACTGTCCCAGAGTTCACCACATTGGAGCAATATTTCATCAGCAGCCTTTCCAATAGCGGTTGCAGCAGATGAGGCATGTAGATGTAATAAAAGAAAAGCGCAACATTACAAATTTATGATTCCTAATGGTTTCACACTCCAAGATGTATTATGCTTTTAAATATGTGAACTGCTACACAACCACCATCGTAGTGCCCTTCGGCAAGGCACTTCAAATCGTGACCTCCAAGTGTGCCTGCTGAGACACACGTTAAAATAAAGTCTCACGTTTGATGACAACAAACACTGCTTGTGAATGCGTTGCTCGGATATACAGAAACCCCTTTTTGGGATTTCATGTCATTTCAACATAATATGGTGCCAAAATATATACACCAGAAAGAGAAGCTTGAAAGAAAGAAGATAAAACTGGAGCATCTTTGAGACATTTTCAATGGTTTGCTCAATAAAAACAATTCACATTTGCTTTAATCTGTGTGATGGTTTTATACACGTCACATCAGCAACACCCACAATACACAAAATGATGAATAGCACAAAAATGAATCCAACGATTTGAAGGACAGGTAGAGATGCAACTCTTTAGTTCATATAATCACACCATTTCCATATCTGGATAAAAACATATACATAACTGCAGGCATGGATGTCTATCAACGATCACCTCCCAGACTGACTGCCAGGCCCCAGTGTTTGTTTGGCCAGCATGTCCCAGCTCGTGCAAGCTGTTGTCTATTCTCTAAGCTTTGTATGGGTCATCAAAGCCACCGTACACACACTTCCAGGAAAAGGGGACCGCCGTGACGTTGAGAGGCGATCGTTAGCAACACTGACCTGGGCCGCCGCTTGACAACACACCAGAGAAATGCTGACGTCACTCTGCAGCCGTACTTTTTCCAGGGTCTGCTTGCCCCAGGGCTCGGCTCAGTAGTAATTTAGGAATGCGATCGGGTCAACCGTTTGCGTTGACCTGAACACTCTGAGTAACCACATAATGGGAGGGAAAACCAGGGAAAGTGGTGCATCCTGTAAGGAACACTGGTATTTAGGGGCTTTTTTGGGGCTGTGGCGTTTTCCTCCTTAATGGAATCTGTCGTGATTTATTATCTATTGGAGAGACCTGAAACCTGGCCAGCATATTTATGGCCTGACCGGACTGGTTCAGCAAACAAAGTGAGAGCCAAGAACTGATTGTAGTTTTTCCCCATTTAAAATATACAAATATGCACTTGCTTTTGAAAAACTAAAGCGCTTTGCAAGAAATATCAAAATAAAACTTAGAATAGAACACCATAACATCTATTCAACTAACGCATGGTAACACAACACAAGGTAACTCATAATCAAAATCCATTCTTCTTTCATGTCGAGTGACAAACAGTAAATGCTGCAAAAATTGCAGCACATGACTACAGCATCTAACTTAAAAGCGAAGAATCTCTGTCTGTCTGTCGTCCTTCACATATTTTAAAACCGCTCATCCGAGCTACTTCACACTGTATATGTGTATTGCTGGGGACCCCTTAACGTGCTTTTGTTAAATCTGGTGCTTAATATGAATACACTTTTAAATAACAAGACAAGAGCGCTCTGTGTTGCAGAAGGGGGCGGGGCTTCAGGACTCTGCAGCATGAGTCCTGCATGCCGCAGTGGGCAGATCGTGGACAGCAGTTCCCTTTACAACCAAACTCTTCGTAACTTTCCTGGAGTCAACACTAGCGGTTAGCCAACTGGAAACAGAATCGAAACCGAGTGTATTAGCTGGAATAGCAGTGACTTAGGTGTACCACCCCCCCACCCCTGTGCATAAGACTGTATTTACTCATGATTAGACATGAAACTAACATATAGCCTTAATAAAGTTACTGCCAGCAAAATGCCTCCCCTAATTACATCCATGCTCTACTTTATAACAGGTAGTTAAGTCAAAGCAAGCTACTAATACTCCTTTTAGGAAATTACATCCACTAATTGCATTACATTTCGTGAGTGACCCCGACCTGGGTGTTTTTCAGGGGCGGATTTAGTGATTTGGGGCCCAGGTTGGCGCCATCATGCAGTGGGAAAAGAAGGAGGCTATAGTGGTCTAGTGAAAAGTAAAAGGGAGGCATTTTTAGCACAATGTGCTTTAATGTGGCTCAGTGGTTAGCAGGTCTGTCTTTCAATCAGAGGATCGGTGGTTCAATTCCTGGCTCCGCTAGTCCATGTTGATGTGTCCTTGAGCAAGACACTTAACCCTAATTGCTCACCGTTGCTCTGTCTACAGTTTACTGTATAGCATGTAAGTCGCTTTGGATAAAAGCGTCAGCTAAATAAAATGTAATGTAATGTACTTTTTTGCAAGTTATGTTTGGTGTGCAATGAGTTAGAATATCTAATGATTATATTAAGCTTATGGCTGTTTGGAGCCCCTTCAGTTGCCTTATGGTAGAGTCTGCCCCTGGTGTTTCGGACCGCGAGTAGCTGGGACTTGGGAGTGTGACGCAACTACGTCATGGCAGGTGTGTTGCTCAGTGGCAAGTGCTAAGTTGTTTGTATGAGCAATTCCTCGAGAAATCTGCAAGTGGCAACACCACAGGCCAAGCATTCTGCTCGTCTTCAACAGTCCCTGCACTTGTCTTCACTTAATCACGGAGAAGACAGGGTGTCCTGAAACACAGACTGAACACTGAAGTCGCCGACAGCATATCTCAGTATAATGGTGAGACAGTAATGCAACTGAGTCCTTCCCAAAGGAAACTAACAGTCAGTATTTTACCAAAACGCACCTGTGGTTCATTAGCTTATGGTCTAACCGGTGTTATTAGAGCTATTTGAATCTGCATTAAAAAAAGACGGCTCGTTGTTCTTCCTGTAATTACAATAGGCTGACTCAACTTGACCACAACCAAATGGTCTTCCCCAAAAGGGCAATTTGGTCTCGCTGGTAAAAGTAAAACCCTCGCTTTGTTGTGACCACATCAATGTCAGGTAGAGCTTTGACAAGACATTGACAAGACATATGGGGCGTGCACGTACGTGTGCGCACGCACACACATTTACACTCAAAGACATAAATATACTCAGTCATAAACAGAAGCCTAGCGCATACCAGACTTAACACCAGCTAATTGCTCGTGTATGGCTCCTTTCACTCCACACACACAAACAGAGTGCAACAAAGCGTGCTGGCTTGCCGGTCGTCTACAGCTGTGACGTCTAACATGTGGCGCAGTGTTGATATAAGGAGTAACACAAGTGGAAAATTGGAGCTGGTGGGGCCAGACTGCTGACTTCCTGATAGGAAGAGTGGAGTGGAGGGTTGACCCATATATACATAAAATAGTCAACAGGCAGCCACACCAAGGGAAACAGACAAAGGGTCTGTGTAGCGCCATGCATAATGTAATGTGGATGCTGATCACGATTACCCAATGGGATCCTTTGGTATTAACACGGGCCTATACAAAAACATGTCAAACTAAAATGACACACACCACAGTGAAGTCATTTCAAATGTTACCCAGCTAAATTTAGAGTGGTTTAGTCCTCGGAAATTAAAGGAAGTTGGTATGAATCACAAAACAACTAAAATGGGAACTACTGAAAAAGCCCAGATGCCGGGCCGGCCTTCATTTAACAGACACAACCAGCACCAATTTTAACTCTGTTAAGCTGTTTTTGTTTTTTTAGCTTAACAGTATAACCAAACCAGAAAACCATTTATAAATAGACAAAAGAGAGCTGTGCTCTGCTGGAAGGCACATGGCTAAAACAAGGCAGTCTACTTTTAAAACTAAGTGGAAGTGCAGCATGACATTGCTATTCTGATCCTCTGGATAATGGGAGTCATTAGGCGGGAATACAATGTTCAAACAATTGATAAAGGCCACGGTGGCATGCTAGTCTCAATGCTGCGCTAAGAAATAAACTTTTAAAAATGAATATGCAAAAAGAAATTTAGCATATTCGGAACATCCTAAAATGTTATTTGTAAAGATTACGGCCGGACAGCAGGAAAGAAAAATATTAAAACCAACCATGTCTAGCATTTGGGGCACATTGTTGATGTATAATTGCTCTACGCCTGCAGAGTGTTTTCTGCATGATGAGCTCTAGAAGTCAAGATTTTAAAAAGTTCTTCCATGGATCATGGCTTTCAGTTTTACTGTTACATTTTCAGGGTATTTGCCACCCATGCAGGTACCCACAAAAAATTACACCAGCAAACAGCCAACTTGGCAAAGATATCATGACAAAAAGTTATCTCTATGAAAAAAAGTGTGCGAAAAAATTGTTACCACTTGTTATCTGAAGCAGCGCAGAAATATAAAAGTTTCTAACTAGGATATTGTGTGGCATTCCCCCTCTTAAAAATCCATTATGTGTGTCTCCGACGGCCAAAGATCACCGTACAAGACTTCTGACTAAACCTTAGTTTAAGTGTACTGAAGGGCACAATCGGGCTATTGTAACTCCCTCCTGGCGGGTCTACCTGCTGGTGCCATCCGACCTTTGCAGCTCATCCAGAATGCTGCAGCTCGACTGGTCTTCAACCTCCCGAAATTCACCCACACTACTCCGCTCCTCCGCGACCTTCACTGGTTACCGGTGGCTGCCCGCATCCGCTTCAAAACACTGGTACTGGCGTACCGTGCTACGAACAGATCTGGTCCAGTCTACATCCAGGACATGGTAAAACCTTACACCCCATCTCGTGCGCTCCGCTCGGCTTCTGCCAATCGCCTTGTAGCTCCGTCACTGCGAGCTAAACACTCAACAAAGTCTCGACTGTTCTCTGTCCTGGCTCCTCGATGGTGGAATGAGCTCCCCATTGACATCAGGACATCAGAAAGTCTCTACATCTTCCGTCGCAAACTAAAAACATATCTTTTCCAACTATACCTTGAATAAAGGATGTAGCACTATAGTAGCACTGAAATGGCTCTTACTGATAGCACTTTGTAGTCGAACCTTTGACGAAATTGTACCTTCTTGATTCTTGTTGTTCTGATTCTTGTTTGTAACCGTAGAATGCACTTATTGTAAGTCGCTTTGGATAAAAGCGTCAGCTAAATGACATGTAATGTAATGTAATGTAAACACCTCGAGCTGTGGATGAATCATGATCATGATCATTTAAATGATAGTGAGAACAGCACGGTAAAAAGGAGCAGCATTTGAAAAAGTAGCTTGGAGTCAAAATCTGTCTAAACTACTGAAACCATCTACCTGGATCTGCTGCATCCATCAAGGAGGTCAAACAGAATCACTTGCAAAGTGGCTCACAGGGAAGCAAACAAAACAGTTTTTGTAAACAAAGGGGCGCACTATGTTTCCTAATTGAATTTTAGAATCTCACTGCAAGGATCCAGACGTGGCGTGTTATCCAGGATCTCAGATAACCTCTGCTTCAACCTCAAACTTATCAGCGCTTATCCAATCAAACAGTCACTTTCTACCTGGCTCACTCAATGGGCTGTGATGTAGTGATGAATGGAAGTCCGATTTACAACTTGCAAATTAAAACTCCAACGTGAACACAAATCATGAAGAGTGTGTACATTGCACTGTCACTTACTGAAAATAAATAACGGACAAAAGAGCTTCGCCAAAAAACTTCATCCAAGGAAAAGTAGTACATCTCTTCTCAAGCAACTATCAACTATTTCAGCTGGCAAATAAAAAAATAAAAAATATTTCCTGCAGTATCACACTTCTTTGTCTTTAAATAGGTTATAGTAATATATCGTTTGATCCATTTCCGTCCTTTTCTCCTGTAGATTTGAATACATATTGTACGTGAACTATATCAACTTTATGTCACTCACGAGCTGCTCCATGTGGGGTTGGTTAAAAGCTAAACTAAAAAGAGGTTGTTCCACTGAATTGGAGTCGTCTGACCGGGGACATGAAATACATCTTGGATGCAACACCGTCGCAGTCGGGGTCCGTGCACTTTGGCCCTTCTCTGACCCGAGCCGCCACACTAACTCTAATGCCCCCACTTTAAATAGCTCCGCATCGGAGCTTCAAGTTAAATATCGTAGACATAAGTTTTTTAAATGTCATTCGTGGTTGGGTCGAGTCCGCTCTATCTGAAAATAAACGTGCCCGTGAACTAGACTATACTTGTACTCTTTCCTAAACAATAACCGGAGGCTCGGACGGATCCACCCGAGCGCCATAATTCTGTCACATTTTCCCGGAGCGGAGAGTTCTGGTGGCGTGCTAACCAGCTAGCCACCGAAGCTAGGGCTGTTGTTTCCACTGGAAGAACAACGGCGGCGCCCGAAAAGTTAAAGTCAGTTAGCGCGAAGCGTCAACTCACCGGGGTCCGCCGGGGTCTTCATCTCCGCAGGCGACTTCTGCGCGCTGCTTCGGTCACTTTCCCGTCGACTCGAAACTTTAGACTCTAGTTAGCTCGCGTTTAGCCGAGTGAGCTAGCGGAGTTAGCAGCGACACCCCACTCCTTCCTCCGGTGTTGTTCTCACAAGTGGCTCGTGAGGAAAGAACCTGCACCCGACGGCGCGCTAGTTTTTGGAGTTGAAAGAGAAAGCGGCTAACTTCACATACACGCCCGCGTTTTATCTCGAGACATCAGCGTTTGTTGAAAAAGTTTTGTGCCGGAATATTTGCACGCAGCGTCTGATGCCAAAAGTTGCCCCGAGCCTCTGAAGGGAGGGGGGGTTCCAGTTGCCCGGGTCTGAATGGCGCAGGTCGAAGTTTGGAGGAGTCGTGCTGCCGTCGGTCGTACTGGAGCAGCGGAATGCGACGAGTCTAAACGTTCATCCCGTGTATTGAAACGATGTCGCATGGTCGATTCCTCCTCCACATCATCATCCTCGCCGACAGTCAAAACAGCAGCGCTTCTGAACGGACCAAAAACTAGCAAAGCCAACTCTGTTCTTTCTCTGCCCCACTCTTTCTCCGGCAGACTTTTTCTTTTTCCACTGCACTCACTTCGCGTTCTCTCAGCCCCCCCTTCTTCTGTCGGGTGTCGTGTTTCGCTCTCCTCCTGCCACACGGGGCCGCCCACGCTGACCTACAGAGGGAGGGAAGGGGTGAGGAACTGAACGCCCACTTGTTGCCAAAGATCGTTTATGGCGTGTCAATGTGAAAATCAAGGACAAGATAAAGGTGCACACATTCTTATTATATATATACATATATATTATTATTAATATATTATTATTATATTATATATATACTATATTATATATATACTATATTATATATATACTAAATATATATATATATATAATACATACAACATAAATAAAACACTCTTGACGAAAAGCATTTGTTGGGGTTTAAATTTTATGTTGAAAAAAACCCAGATGAGATGTAACATTGTATTGCCACAATCAGGATATAAAATAAACACTATAAATAAATATCCAGGTAGAAACACCAAATGCATGGGAGCCACAGTGTCTAACCACCATTAAAATATCCCAAGCTGGTTTGGATTGCATTACACATGGAAGAAATACATTTGGATCAGTCCACCAGATTCAAACAAATCAAAACTATCAGATCTGAACACTCACACACAATATGTTTTTTTTTATTTTGTATCTTCATCTCAGTTTAATAAAACCATACAGCTTCATATCATAGAAGATTGAGAAAACCAGCAAATATTCACGTTTGAGAAGCGTTTACGAGTTTTTGTTTAAAAAAATATTAATGGATTAGACAAAGAGTTTTGGACCAACTACTCATATGGGTTAAACTTTTCGGCCAGCTTATCGTGTGCGTGAACAAGTGGCAAACATTGATGCTGGCAATAACGGCCCAATCAGTTTAATAAATAAAAGGCCAATTCAATGAATTATATAAAAAAAAAATAACACGAATAAAACATACTGTGTATGTAAAGACAGAAAAAAACGTTCTGCTGCAGTTATCCGCTGCAGCATACTCAAACATGCACGTTAGAGTGTTAAGACCAGGTAACTTTTGTATGTATTTATTCCGAGTAACTCATCTTCTCAATAGACGATCTTCGATAAGGACCAGTCGCTGCTCCGCTGCCCTGAGTTACCGCCGCCGCTGCCTCCAGTGTATCGCCCCGCTCGCTCCCGGTTGGCGCGTCACGGCGTTGCTGTGGAGACCCGTTCCCGCCGCGGGTGATAAGAGAGGCCCTGTGTTTACCTGTAAACTGCGGCGGCGAGGCGGCCAGGGAGCCGCAGCCATCCGTCATTCACAAGCAGAGAAGGATGGAAAGGAAAGGGCCAATTAACAGGTGGTTGTTTTTTTTATCCCACAGGAACGGACGGTGAGACAGACATTTGTATCAATCTATTATTATCTATTATGAGAGGACATCGCCTGTAGCCTATCAGGCGCGTATTCGCATTATAGGCTTATCACACACACACACACACACACACACACACACACACACACACACACACACACACACACACACACACAAACGCACACGCACGCACACACACACACACACACACACACACAACACACAACACACACACAACACACACTCCTTTATCGGTCTCTAATGAAGGGCCCTTCAGCTCTTGCTTCGGATCCAGGCGGCAGCAGAGAGTGAAAGAGAGAGAGAGAGAGAGAGAGAGAGAGAGAGAGAGAGAAAGAAAGTAGCAGTAATTACTCAAGAGCTGGAGAGCGAGGAGCGGGCCAGCTGAAGAGCGCATGGGAAGGAAATGAAGTAAAGGAGAATAAGTGTGGATTGTAGGTAGCTCCTTTTTTTCTTATTCTCCCTTTCCCCTTCTTTCTTACCCAATCAGCCATCACACTTGTTTTCTTTCTCCTGCCCATCCACCCATCCCTCCCTCTCCCTCCCTCCTCTGCTCATTTACTTTGAGTGGCAGTGTGTGGGAGGTGAAGGCCAGCCGGTGGGTGAAGTATTTCATGCGATTGTCACACACACACACACACACACACACACACACACACACACACACACACACACACACACACACACACACACACACACACACACACACACACACGTGCGCGTGGGGAGAGGCACAATAACAATAAAACAAAAAAGGGAAAAAAACATCTCCACTCCCTATCCTCCACTTCCTCTCCTCCTCGGCCCCCATGCATCACACTCCTACTGCTCTTTCACTCCTCTGCTCTGCGTGGATCCTTCATCCTCCTCAGTTGTGTTACTTCTCCTCCTACTTTCTTTTAGCCTCTGCCTCTCATCTCCTCCTCTGTACCTCACTTCCTCCTCTCCTCACCAGTTGTCCTCCTGCTTGCCCCGCATGATGCTTCATCAACACCTTCACCACAAGCAGTTTACAGGTGTGTGTCTGTGATATGTTTATGATTGTTTCATCTGTTGATTATATATCAAAAGAATAGTTTTACATTTTGGGAAGTCTGCCCTTTTTACGTCTCTTATTTTTTGCCAAGAGTGAGGTGAGCAAATCAATGCCCCTCGCCTGTCTATCTCCACAATTTAGGTCTGTTTAGCTTAGCTTAGCACAAAGACTGGAAGCAGAGGGAAACAGCTAGCCTGTCTCTGTCCACGGGTAATACAATAGTTATGTCTCATTTTATTATATGTCCTTGTTCTCCCTCATAATCTTTGTGCTAAACTAAGCTAAGCTAACCGGCTGCTGGCTTCATGTTGAACAAAGAGAGTAGATCACTCTTCTCATCTAACTGCCTGCAAGTGTATTTCCTAAAAAAAAAAGAATGAATTAACCTTTTCATCGTTTAGTCATTCAGTAAATATAAGGTAGAAGAAATTGTGTCTTAAACATTTGTTTTTGCTGGACCAATAGAAGTTTTTCAGTTCGCTATCAGACTAATACAAGCAAATATTCACAACTTATTACCTTTGAAAATGAAAATCAACTCAAATATGAATAGGCCTTTTTTCCACTAAGAAGACACATTGACATATCACAGAATGAATAGTACATGTAAATCACACATTAATAATGGCTGAATTCCATTTAGCCGCTTCTGCTTCAGGGTATTGTGCATAATGGGACCCTGAATAGAACTTAATAGAGTTATAGTAAATGTTATTTGTGTTTTTCCCTGACATTTCAAAAATCCCCTGAAAATGGACTAATTGTTTCAGCTCTACATTTGTGGGGTTGTAATTTTCCTCCCCTCTCGACCTTTTGCTCCACCCGAGGACGCGTCAGGGACAAACACTTCGAGGAAGTGAAGCGTGAACGAGCCCGTTGTGTTGGGATGTCAGTTTGTTGACATCAGTGATATCCATACACTCTGCACTGCAACTGCAAAACCTCACCACCAAAGTGCAACCAGCTTACCAGAAAATGTCTAGTGGATAATAATATAATGCAAATTTCTGGTTTTCGTCAGAGAGATGTTCTCCACAGATACGTGGAGCTGTGTAGGTGAGGAGATGCCAATGTGAGTCAAGCATGAATCAAGATCCATCTTCCCAACTAACCGGCATTCATCAAATTAAAGTGTTGATTCTTTATTGGACATAGCCTTATTGCTAAAGACTCATAACAACACTTTAGGGCGATACAAGAGAGTTTCTCTGATTCTGTAAGTTTTTTTAGACAGTAAAAAAATCAACAGCACTAAAGAGGCTGGTTGCAGCTTTTTCTTGATATCAAAATGTTACTTTTTTGCATTACATTATTACATCATGCAATTCCAGACAGGTTTAAAAATGATTCGACCTGAAACAGTAGCTTTAATATTCATTAATATAGCCTATCTAGATGATGCTATCGTCACCCTTTACAGCAAACAAACTGGAGGAAATCTGGACAAGTATCTTGTTTTGTGTATTTTGCCCTGTTGTCTTTTTCTTATGTGTAAGATATGAGCCATGTGTTTATTGCCTTTTATGTGTTTAAAAAATCTAAAAAAGAAATAAAACATAAAAAACACCCTAAGTGTGATGTTGGTGGGAATATTGTGCTCAATAACTTCCCTTCAAGTCCTTATTTTAGGCCATTTCCTTCGCTCACAGCACATCAACTCGAAGTCGAGCTGTGTCCCCGGACTGTTTAAAAGGGGAAATAATGGCTTGTTGAACAGGAGGCTGCAATTCCAGGGCAGACTGTGATGCAGACACCCGGCCGCAAGCGAAAGCAACGGCAACAAAGGCCCGGTGGGAGACCTGACGGCCACATACGTGTGAATTGGTGGTGTGATTGGGACTAACTGATCACCAGGGTCGCCATCGGTTCATTACTGAGGTGGTAATGACCATCATCAGCAAACAAGAGTCATTCAAACCTCAGCTGATTGGTAAATGATGAAGAATGAGAAGAAGTCAAGGATTTAATGAAATTAAAAAGGTGTGAACGGTGGTTGTGATGATGCTTTTAGTGCTGCTGCTCATTAGATGGTAATCAGTAACTTAAGCTAATATCAATATGCACTACTATTTTTATGTCATCGTTGGGTTATTTACCCAAATTAAGTTTTTTTTAGGACATGAATTTGACCTTACTGTCAAAAAGTATATGCCATCTTAAACAGCAATCAGTAAATATAAATAGTGGTATATGCCTTTTAAAAGATTGCGTGGATTATAATGTTTCATAACCCTTAACATACTTCAGTTACAAAACATACCCTATGATTTTTGTGTGTTGGGTAAAAACCCACTGAAATGTACCTTTACTTTGTTTTTTTTGGGAGGGGGCTTCAGTCCCATTAGCAAAGTCACAAATAGAGCTACGGTCAGGTCTTTGTTTTTTCTCCTTCTATAGGTTAAGTGTTTTCTATCCGAGGAAATCTGACGTGTTTATAAAATGGTAAAATAGCCCCAGGGGACAAATGGTGCAAACCGAGCCACACCTCAGAGCGGGCGGCGCTCACTCTTGACAACAAAACTGTAATGGGAGTGGCCTTTTCACACCAGCCCATCTGTATACTCTCTCTCTCACACGCTCACACATAAACACACACACACACGCACACACACACACACGCACACACACACACACACACACACACCACACACACACACACACACACACACACACACACACACACACACACACACACACACACACACACACACACACACACCACACACACACACACACACACGCACGCACGCACACACACACACACACACACACACACACACACACACACACACACACACACCACACACACACACAGACATTTTCCATGTTATGTTCCTCTGCTCTGCACCATGAGCTTATGTTTGTGGAATAAGGAGGCCCTTGTGTGTGTTTCTGTCTGTCTGTCTGCCCTCTGGCTGGTCAGATGATGTCTGTCTGTCTCGCTGCTCGTCTCACACACAAAGCAGCGGGGCAGTCTTGGACGCGTTTTAAAGATGGAAAAATGGAGGGAAGAGACACGTGGAGAGGTTTTGTAAAAGAAGGAAAAAAGGTCAGGAGAGGAGAGCTGAGGAGAATCTACCCAGGATCAGTAGAGGGGGAGGGGGAGAGAAAGAAAGAAAGGAAGAGAGTGTGAATAAGAGTGAATGGGCCCTTTGTGATCAAAAGGCTTGTTTATTTTCTTGGCGCTTGAACTCCTCAGGAGCCGCATTGGGCCTGTCTGCACTGCTCCCGTCCTCATGGCCCTCCCCGACATCCCAGCGACGGGCACTGAATCACAAAGAGGAGCCGGGTCACGTCGGAACCAACACAAGCAGCTGTAAAACATGGGACAGGGAATTTAAAGTGGTTTGAAAGTGGAAGATGACCTCCTGCACTTGAACGGCGTCACAATGAAAGAAAATTAGTTTAAACGACTGTGACTCATGCGATGGTATTTTACCATTTTCTGGAGGCATAAAGTATTACTTAAGTATTGTATTACAATTTGAGGCTTCTTGTGAGTATTTCCTTTTTATACCATTCTACACTACACCCAATTTCAGCAAAATGCTGCTGAATGCGTCAATAACCAAATATTAATAGTAATAAACATGTCAGAGGGCAGCATACCTGCAGACACAGACACCGCTACACACTTAGTGGGTCAGAAGGGATTTTTCAGAGGGACTACTTTATAACAATTCTTTTTAGGAAAGTCCTACTGTGCCTTTGAGTAAAAGTCACAACATCTCACAGTAAAAGTCCTAAATAATATAAGAGAAAATTATAGTATAAGAGAAACATATGAACAAAAAGCACAGAATGGTGCATTTTATTGTAATTCAACCCCATTATTATTATTAATATTATTATTGTAGATGATTAAGGTACATGATTAAGGTAACATATTTCATAAAGGTTACTATTTGGTAGTTCAACGCTTAAAGGTGCAGTGTGTAGGATTTAGGGACATCTAGTGGTGAGGTTGCAGATTGCACCAAACTGAATCGCCCTACTCCCGCCCCTCTCTTTACAAGCGCATGTCGTAGAACTACGGTGGCCTGGTGGTAATGTAAAAACGTGAAAGCCTCTCTCTAGAGTCAGTGTTTGGTGTGTCCATTGTGGGCTACCGTAAAAAAAGAAGACACTCCCTGTTTAGATATGAAGGGCTCATTGTAAGCTAACAAAAACAAGATTCTTAGTTTCACGTGATTTTACACAAAAGGATATGAATATTATATGTGTATGTATATTATATCTCTGCTAATAATAGCAATATATTGCTATTACACTAATAGTTATTTAGTGGTAAATACTTTATATACCACTAAATACTACACATTGCTCCTCTAACAATATGTACATGTAAATACTATAGGTTTTTCTGTGTTTTAATCTGAAAAGTAAAACTTATAAAGTAGTTTAAAATGGAACTACTTAAGCAAAGTAGAGTACTTAAGTCAATGTACTTAGCTATTCCACCACTGCAGGCCCTTCAATACTTAATAATAATAATAATAATAATAATAATAAGTAGGTATAAATATATATAAAATAAGTAGGATTTCAGTCATCCTCTGCTTTCCTCCTGAGCTGAAACCTGAAAAACTCCCACATCACACTTCATCATAATGCATACATTATATTACTGTCATTACGTTGCAGTCGAGGATTTTGCATCAACCAGACGCAGTAGTGTGCAGTCAGGACTCTCGGACACAAACACTCTCTGTTCCCTTCACTCCCCCCCATCCCCCATCCCCCTCCCGCTCTCCTCCAGCTGGTATTCACACACACGTGTAATGGGATTAACACGCTCCTGAGCCAGGGAGGAGAGAGGATAGAAACGGGAGGAAAGAGGGGAGGATGAGGCCATGGAATAAATGGAGGGTGGGAGAGGGGGGGGGGGGGGGGGGCTGAAGAGGGGATGATTGAGGGGGAGGGAAGAGCGGGGTTCCTGAAAAGGAAAACAAATGTATAGAGGAAAGAAAGTGCGGAGGCAAAGCTCTTTCCATTAGCTTGTTATGAGGCTACGGGAAGTCACGGGGGACATTTCTGGCTCATTTGAATGTCGGAGAGGAGGACGGCCCCCGAGCAGCTCCATCTGCATACAGTTAGGCCAAGACGTGTCTGAATAATCACCCGCAGTTATCTATAAATAGAATAATATAATAGTGCCAGTTTATTAAAGTCAAACTTGAGCAATAGGATCGATGTGTTCGTTAGAGTCTGAGCCCGCAAAGGGGAGATTAGCAAGAAAACGCATGATGAGAATACATATAAGGTGTATAAGGTGTGGGTTATGAATAATATGAATACACAAGTTATTATATTTATCCTATACGCAAAGTGAATCCTCATTTTCTTTTGTTTTTCTACGAAAGTATTTGCAAAATAAACCAACTTAAATAAATACAAATTTATAATAACTTATTATTTAAAAAAAAAGGTCTACCTCTTTCTTTTTATTAATTTTTACTTTGGCCTTTATGACATGCTGTCATATTTTGTCAGTATGTATCTATTATTTTGATGTGTGTGTTTTTTTTGTTTGAGAAATCCTGTATTATATACTCTAATCAACATTAAGGTGGGTGGAAAAAAAATTTGATTCACAAAACCAGAGCCAGTAAAACCCCAAATAAGTCTCCACTGAGCTGGTGTTTTTGACACCAACATGCCACAACATGCCGACCATAACAGACTCCTTTGAAGAGCCTGTTGTAGTAGTGTGGTAGTGTGTAGAGCTTCTGGAAAATGACTGTGGTGGGATACCTTTACCAAAACCACCAAAATGACCTGATAAAAGGTGGACGAGGTCTAAGAAAGACTCAAAACAAGGAGTACGGCTCAAGAATATGTCCTACGCACACGGAATGATTACCTCTTTGGCTGCTTCACGTGGCCGTTTTGCAGTTGATGAACCGCCGCAGATCAACGCTCTGAGCAATGACTGGAAGCGACCTCTTCTGCAGCGAGACGATGCTTTAATGTGGAGGAAGAGGAGAGCCCCCGGAGAGGAAGAGGGACTGCAGGGAGGACTGTGATCGTTTTATTTGACCTTTAGTTGCAGCCCTGTGCCAAGTCTGTAATGGAGAGAAAAAGAAGACGAAGAAGAAGACGAAGAAGAAGAAGAAGAAGAAGAAGAAGAAGAAGAAGAAGAAGAAGAAGAAGAAGAAGAAGAAGAAGAAGAAGAAGAAGAAGAAGAAGAAGAAGAAGAAGAGCAAGGGTAAGCAGAGCACACAGCTAAGAGGATTTGGTTAGTGAAGGAGAGAAGTGTGAGTTGGCAAGAGAGAGTAAGGGGTGAGGAGGGGGGGCATTAGCGAGTGGAGCAGCCAGCAGCCAGTCAGTCAGACTGGAGGTATGTGTGGAACGGTGACAGTCTATATAGAGCTCGGTGTGTATGTGTTAACAGCCTCCTCTGTCTATCTGTGGAGGAACTCCCTCTTCCTCTTCTTATTGGCACCATGCACCCACTTCCTCCCATGATACCCTCCCCCGAATACCCAGACCGCTGCGTCAACTCAGTCAATATAGCAACACAGCAACACAGCGCCCTGTGGCCTGTCAGAGGACATCTATCAGTCGCGTCCTTCACTCTAACGTGATGAGGGCCTGATCACACCGAGACGCGGCCGCTGCCTGCATGGTGGGTGCGTTTTAAAAGCGCCACGGCGAAAGAGGACGGGCAGAACGGCGTGGTGCGTTATGAACGGTAAATGTAAACAATGTGCCCATCAGATATGAATCCCCTTTTACCTCTGACAGCACAACAGGCAACTAGCTAATAACCCTTCTACATCTGCTGCCACAAAACAGGATGTCAGCGCAAAGTAGTGATAATGGTAATACGGCCTCTTGCTCGTATTGATTGGCTGCCCGAGCCAGCGTGACGCTGATGAGAGGCGTGACTCCGCGCCTGCCGTACGAAAACAATGGTGTGGGGGCAATCTATTTATGGCCACTAGGAGTCAGAATAACGCTGTTACGAGCTCAGCTCGTATCTCATGTTTTTGTGGCCTCCCGATGAATGCCATTCCAATATGCAGCAGCCTCTTAGATCATAATCATTATTAATAAACCTTTAATAAACCATACTATCAGTCGAGCACCAAACGGCAGACCGAATTGACGACTAACTGGTGACTGGTGACGACTGTGGCTCAGTGGTTAACTGGTGACGACTTTGGCTCAGTGGTTAGCAAGTCGGTCTTTCAATCAGAAGGTCGGTGGTTCGATCCCCGGCTCCGGCAGTCTGTGTCGTTGTGTCCTTGAGCAAGACACTTAACCCTAATTGCTCACCGTTGCTGTGTCTACTGTATAGCATGTAAGTCGCTTTGGATAAAAGCGTCAGCTAAATGAAATGTAATGTAATGTAACCCATTGGATCATCTTACGTGACATTTATGAACATCTCTTCTTTAAAATGGTTATATATTTACTATTTTGTTTTAGTTTTGTCTGTTGCCACTTTAATGCTGTTGCTTTGACAGTTTGTATTATGTGTAGCCCCCCCTCTCAAAAACCAGATGAACCATTTTCAAGGGCTTATCCTGAATAAATAAATGAGCATATTAACATTATAATGACATTGGAGTCATTTTTCTTCCACATGACAAATCCAAAATTCACATTTTTTAAGTAATATTTCTATGATGTTGGTCTTCAGCTGCTGGCTAACTCTGTTTGTTGTTTGGTGCCGGACACGGAGCGACCGACCGATGCACTAGATTTATTCCTTCAGAGTAGAATATTTGGTAACTTTTATTTCGACCCTATTTCCCCATGTTTCAGTGTCAAAGGGACTAACGGAGACAACAAACAGGTCCAGTATTGAAGGAGAGCACTGCAGACGATAAACGGGCTCCGATGTAATCGCTCAGTAAACTCTTCAAGGTTGCGTCCATTGACAAGCTCAGATTGTTATTAGAAGTGTCTACAGAGAAATAAAACCTTTTTTTTCCACATTCGGCTGATCCGTTCAGTTTGTTATTGTGTATCTCCCTCATTCTGAAGTCTCACATTGTGGAAACAGCTCCATTAGTCACTTAGACACAAAAACATGGAAAATATGGCTGAAAAACAAACAAATACCAAAGCTTCCCTTTAAATGCATAATAAAAACATCTTGACTATTGTCAGATCAAAACTGCCATCAGATATGGATGTTATGTGTTCAACAGCATTCAAATCTTTTTGGACCTGAACAAAAAACCCTGACAATTATTATCTTTTTCAATAAAGTAAGCTTTTTTATCTGCTACAAATCACTCAAATACTACCGTATTACTTATTATTATTTATCAACAGTAGAAATGATACAGCACACAGTGAGTAACCAATGTACATAAAAATGACAACAAAAGATGTAGTAATAAGAGTATGAACAGTATAGAAATAAGAATACGCCATCAAGTAACAAACATATAGTCTATATATACATAGTCTATATATATCAAATGATTTTAGGCTTAAATGCTTCCTATTCACGCTGCTTCGCCTACGTTCATGACAGTAAATCATTGCAGCAGACTGAGTTAGAAGTGCAGCTGACCTGGGTAGTGATGGTGATGCTAACGGCCGGTCGCCTCCCACAATCTCACAGAGCCTCATTCATACGTTTTTTACAGTCTGTTGACGGCAGAGACAGAAAAGTATGTCGAAGTCGGCAGCAGCCGCTCAGACAGGCCAATGAAAACACTACCGAGGTGAGGTTCTGGTGCGCTGCTGCTCTGGAAGGCTTGGATGCAAAGCGTCCTACTTTTCACTATCTTCTTCGCTTATCACCTCGCTTCCTTTCTGCCTCATCGTTCTCTCCTTCTCTCCTCCTCATTCTGTTCTTTGTCACTCTGTCCTTTTCTTCGGTCTGTTTCCTAATAGACACGACTTGCTGACAAGAAAACCGATCAGAGATTGAGTGGCCTCCTCCAACCTCATCCTCCCTGTTTGTATTGTTTGAACATAATGTATATATTGGGACTGACATGTATAGTCTAGCGTCCTGTGTTCAGGCATGCGAGGGCCCTGTTGTACGTCGACACCTCACAGACCAGTTATGCTCACTGTACTGAAAGATTAAGGGCACTCGGACGCAGACTGCTTTTCTTTTTTCTTTTTTTGAGTTTTTCTAAGTGTTTAGTTGGCCAGTTGCACTGCCAGGACTTTTCTGTCCCTCTAAACCCTGAAATAAAACCATAAAAAACTGCCTCACATAGAAGAATTCTGGCTGCTCAGTTTTCCTCTCTGCTCAAAGATGAGAAGAAGCTCTATCATTTTCTAGTTATATGAATTATTGTCTTTTACATTTGGATATATTTGTGATTCATGGTTTTTGGCTCTTTGCTTTCCACAGTTTGTAACACTGAGCGGTTTGTGGTTACGCCTCCTGCTGAAAGACTTTGACTGACAGACAAGTCAGCTGTCGAGGTGATCAAGTGTTTGACCTTTTGTAGATGCAAGACGCCACCCTCTACCCACAAGGGCGATCCTGCCATCTACAATTATGATGATTTCTTCCACTGTTTGCAGTTCTCTCGGGGAGTGTTGGCTGAACGACGTCTCCAGTATTAAATATCAAATGCTGGGTTGGGGCAGGGTGGAGTGCGGTGGGCTTGGCTGCGCCCAGTTAACGCTCGGATGGTTTTGGATGGAGGCGCAGTGTGTCTGAGTCGGTTTGAGATTGGCTGCCGCTGTGTTTGTACAGGTCTAGCCGGCCTGTAGGCCCCGAGGTATGCAGAGTCCCACTCTTCTTGGCTGGAGTTGGGAGTGCGATGGCAACAGACATCACACCGGGGCCGCAGTGATGAGCCAGCAAGACAACACGCCTTCCAGCCAGCCGGCCGCAAGCAGCCGGGCCACCTACCACACGCCACTGGGCGCCGTTTGTGTTTCTATAGCTACAGAGGGACTTGCCTGCATCACCGCGGTTACCAGGGAAAGGGTGGGAGGGTAGGGGGGTTAGGGTTAGGGTTAGACAGTGTGAGACAGTCGAATGTCGGAGGCAGTTGTGGTGTCGCGTTGGAAAGCGTGTTTACATTGTAGCCGTGACGGTTCATGGCTTCATCCACCCTGACAGTCAGGAGGCGAAACCCCGGTCCGAGGGAGCAGAGACACGCAGATGCTCTGGAGAGACCGGAGGCTGCAGGGTGTACGCATTAATATAGAACTTCTGACACGGTAAGGGCTGGTGTGAAGCCTTCCAGTGGAATCTATAAAGACCTGCTGCAGATGAAATCAGTCATTCTTTTTTTTTGTCTAATTTTGGGCTCCTTGTCACATTTCAGATGTCTATATTTCACGGCCCCTCAGACTCATCTGGTGCCCCGCTGGAGGGGCCCAACCCCTTGGTTGGAAACCACAGGACTAAAAGTTGTAGTAAAGAAGTTAAAACCAGCTCAAAGGGTCACAGGGTCAAACCGGTACATTTACTATTGATACTAATATTGATACTGAAGCAGCATTCTTACTTTTACAGTAAGTTTAACTGTTGAGACAGAATTTACATGTGAAGTGCATCAACGCATGCCAACTGCAACTGTGTCTTCACAACTGTCTTTTCTTCGCTTGAAAGGTCTTCGGCTGAAATATATATAATATAATATCATGCTCTGAAACCAAAATTTACAATGAGCGGAAAAAGTCAAATAAGATGCATTTCCTTGAAAATGGCAACAGTTCTCAGTTCTGCAAGGTTCTTGAGAAGAGTTTGATAAGTAAGCAAGTTTGCATTTATTAGTATTGTAGTGGAAAAGTGGTCAAAAGAATGTGATTCACAAGGTCACGTGTCATTTTTATATTTCTGACTGACACAAAATGATAAGACGGGAAAACATCTACGGTTTTCAAATCAGAAAGCCTGTCTGTCTCAGCCTTAGCATTGTTCTGAAGTATGGAAGAAATAATTATTTTAAGTACATCTGAACTTGTACTCCAAGTCTTAAATGAGACAGTACAGAGAAAGGCCTCAGAATGAAAACAAATATTTCACTCAGCGCAGATAATACCCATATTGATAGCCGATGGAAAAGTTAAGGAGAAGAGCTCATATGAATTATAATAAATTAAGACCACGTTTAACTTTATATCCACATAGACTAAATAAATATGACCAGAGCTTAATATCTCTAGATATGATCTCCAGTCTAAAATGACAGACAAGTGACCTGTTCGTGCTCCCATTGAAGTCTCTTCTGTCTACAGTGAACAGGCGCCATCTAGTGGTGGTTAGCACAAACCGCAACTCAACACAATTTACAATTTAAATGTCAATGTCTTTAAACATTTTTTATAAAATTACAACCCCTCTAGTTAAAAACAGAGGCCATGCAATCTCAAAAGGAGAATGAAGAATATAAATTAGATTAAGGTTGTGGTTACTTTTTGTTATTTTGTTATACATGTTTTTTTAAGAGGGTTAAATATTTGATTAAAATGTTTAATTGTAAAATATTTGTCTATTGTGGCCAACTCAACTCTGTATGAAGGCGGTTTCGTATAATACATACATTTAGTTTAAGAAAAAAATGTATTATTAGAAAAACAAATTGTATTATAGTATTATCTTTGGCAACTTGTTTTTTTAAAATTTATATTTATTTTGCTGGTTTTCCAATAGTGTGTTACTGCAGCTGACATAACATATATTGGTAAATACATGCTTGTATATGTTTTATTAAGATCAAAGACGCGAAAGCTAAAGAGAGGAGGTTTTTGGGCTCATAAATTATAACGAGATCACAAAGCCGATTAAGTAAACCCTGCTGCTCTACGATCTCTACACTGCTGTGTGTGTTTCACGGCTGCCTCACACCTGGTATTCCACATTTCTTTGGGTTTGCCGAAGCATTTGGCTCGATCACATCTGGCACGCAGAGTGTGTGTGAAGGTGCAAACAGAGAGCGGAGACGCAGGGCGAGTTACAGAGACAGTTTGTCTCCTTGCAGCAGGAGACGGTTCTCCTGAGGGACCTGTGGGTTACGACATGTTAGTTCCCAGAAGAGAGACTGGGACTGACTGGAAACACACACACACACACACACACACGCACGCACGCACGCACACACACACACACACACACACACACACACACACACACACACACACACACACACACACACACACACACACACACACACACACACACACACACACACACACACACACACACACCGGGCCACCCAGATCTCAACCACCCAGGCCCACGAGCAGCAGCATCATAACTTCATGGGATTAGTTCATGTGCTGCACATCATCAGTTTGACACAGAAGCCTTGCATCTGCCTTTTATTTCACCACAGCTGATAGAACACATTTCACATAACTGGTGAAACATCTGAGGTTTTACGTATTTGAGAAGAAAAAAAACAACAGTGATATTAAAAACTGAAATGAAAGCGTTGACTCTGGATTTGAGGCCTCAGAGGAAACCGTGTGTGTTTTTCCAGATTACCGAGTTACTGGTGAGAATGGGCACGATCCAGTGGTCTGACTCTACGTGTCAGCGCCCAGTCATTTCTTGGAGAGGGAACTGAGGGCCCTAATTTGCACCCTGCGGCTCTCTCGCTCTCTGTGTGTGTGTGTGTGTGTGTGTGGAGTTGGATGCATTCGGTGTGATTTACTGGAGATGGGAGGAGCCGCAGGGGGATTTTGGGGGTTTGGCAGATGTGTGACTTTACAAAGCATGCAAACCACCCTGGATCCAATCTCATGAAAAAAAGAGCAAGGAGAAGAGGGAGCCGAGGGAGAGGAGGAAGCCTGTAGAAGCCGGGTGAGAAGAATAGTTGTGAGGAACAACTTCGATCTTCTCTCCCTAACCAACGCGTTGTGGAGGACGGTGGTGCTGCCGGCCAGAAAGAAGTTGTGAATGTGTGCAGGGGCGACGCTAGAACTCTTGGAGCTCGACAACACATTAAATATATAATCCCTGTCCCGCTCCAGGCCCCCTGAATCATTCAGGGGGCTCCCTCCCACAAGACACCCCCTGAACATGCGCAACTGCCAGAATGTAAAGTAAAGTGTGCTAAAAATCCTCCTGCCATGTCAGCAACTCTTGGCAAACCAGAACTGCGAGAAACAGTGCAGGGAATGGTAAGATGGGAGAGGGAGATTTACATTTTCTGCTCCATAAAACTTCTACCACACAACCTTTCAAACTGCATTCATTTACTCCTATAAGTTACTTTGCAGATTCAGTTTAATAAAAAACATTTTATGAGCAAAAAATTAAAGTATTGCTACAAATAATGTAATTGATTCTCATGAGCTGCCCAGCATAGCTGCAACATAAAAGTGATGAACACATTAATTATAATCAAGATTATCGAGCCACTAAATGGATGTTGTTGGTTTTCCCTGTAATCATGTACGTGGAAATATAAAGTAACTAACTGACAAAGTAGTTTTATTTCCTAAACCTAACTAAGTAGTTTATTTCCTAAACTTAATTTAGTAGTTTTGTTTCTTAAACTTAACTTGTTTTTTTTTTCCCTTTTCTAAATCTAAGTAGATTTGGTTCCTAAACTTAACTAAGTAGTTTTTTTCCTGAATCTAAGTAGTTTTGTTTCCTAAACTTTACTTAGTAGTTTTGTTTCTTAAACTTAACTTAGTAGTTTTGTTTAGGCCCCATCAGGGCCCGATCTTGGAACATTGGGACCAGCCTCTGGGACTGAGCATATAAAAAAAAAATCAAATACATTTGATAAAAGGTTTTGGAATCCTTAGAGCCTACAGAGTCCGCCAATACCAACCATTCCAATCTCACACAAAGCATCGCAAAGTGATGCACAAGAATGTAATTTGTGTCCAGCAAAAAATATGAAAATTGACTTATGGCTGAAATATGAATATTCCAGGCCTTCCTGCTCCCTACTGACAGCTAAGGCCACGGAGCACCCTGCTGCAGTGAAACGAGCCCCATTCAGGGACCACCGAGGACTGTGGGAACTTTCATGCTTGAGCGGAGTTAACATGAGTTCTCGACATGTCTGAACTAAAATAATTATTAGAAATACTTACCTTCACTCAATCAAAGTCAAACTTCGCACAGATACTCCTACAATATTGAACTATTTTATTATAGTAAGTAAAAAGTGTTCATCTATATGTGTAAGGTAATAAAGATTAACCTTTAACTTTTAAGAAATATATATATGTTTTTGTATGTGTACTATCATAAACCAATATACCACTAAGGCCTTATTATCTATCTTCACAAGAGTTTTCTGTATATTTGAGCTTTTTAAATCTTTCAAATAGACCTTGTGAATGAGGAGATAATCAGGATTTAATATGAGATAAAAAGCATCCACAATTTTGGGTGAAAAATTGGTGGGGAGGATAAGGTTAAACTTAACTAAGTCGTTTTTTTGGATCATGGTTTCAGATGGATATGAAGTGTAGCTAATCTTAAATGATAAAAAACATATATCATGAGTGATAAGCGAGACAGGAAAGCACAAATACACAGCTTGGTCTAGAATTTAACAAATTTAAAAATTCTGTACTTCCCCAGACTTGTTTCGTCACAGCGTCTCCATACGGGTCAAAGGCTTCTGTCGCCGCTCAGTCGAGTTTCCCTGTTTTCATTGTCAAGAGTAGCTTGACATTCCTCTTCATTCACTGCATGTGAAACAGTTTGACTTGTCCTCTGAATTCTTTTTGTGTTTGGAGGACAAAATATTTTCCGCTTGGATTATATTAAATTAAAATGTTTTCATACCAAAATCCGCCAAAAGTTATTCAATCTTTCTTGTGAGAACGTTATTGTCTCGAGACATAATTTATAGCTGCATTAAAAGTTGTTTTCTTGGCCAATTGTGGGCAGTGGAAACACAAAACATCACTTATCCATATTTAAGTATTCTTTATTAACCCAAATCACAATGTGGACTTGGGCCCTGCCTCCAGTCATAGCGATGATGCCCCTTCTCTCTACCTCCTTCTGTTTTTTGGGGAGTTTTTCCTGATCCGATGTCAAGTCCTGGGACATAGATGTTGTATGTTGTACAGATTGTAAGGCAAATTTGTAATTTGTGATTCTGGACTATACAAAATAAACTCAATGGAATTGAATGTGTGTTGGTTAAAGCTTCGAACTTGAACAAGAGAGACCAGACAGTTTCTAACTTTGTGTTTCTTAGTTGTTTTTTTTAAAGCAGCCTATATTCACCCTTGTTTTGTCTCTATTTTTGGTCCACAACTTGTGAGAAAATGTAGCTGCTAAATGCTCCTCTATGTTTTGTTCAATTCAATTGCAGGAGAAGTACTCAGGGGCCCGCAGGGTGGGCATTCAAAAGTGGAGAGAGTCGTCGTGACGTCACCTATTGGTTTGTGGACTGCGGCCTTGAATCCTCGTTCAGCGTTTTTGCCGTCTCCATCTTGGACTTTTGCAAACTTGGACTGCGGAGGAGTGACCTGTCAATCACCTTGGCGCCCCACCCTAAAGCATACCCTGGCCTGTTTTATGGTCTATTTGACACTAAATGTATATTTTAATATTCCATTTACTAAATGTACATTATGCTGTATTGAAACTGTACTGAAGCTAGAGATTGAGACATAAACTCATGTTTAAAACAGGGAATAAATCAAGAGAGAAGTAGAGTAATTTATATTGACTTCTATACAACCACAGGAGTCGCCCCTGATGGATAGTAGAGGGAATGCAGGTTAAAGACTCTTCTGCATTGACTTCTCTTTTCAGAACTGGAGGCTGCCTCCTGGATGAGATGGTGTTACACAGAGTCAGCTGATAATTCTCTGTTGGTTTATCATAACTAATAACATATAGAAATACAACTAGTAAATAACAGAAATACTAAATGTCAGGGTTTATTTATGTAGACTATGTAAAACAACTACCTGCAAAACCTTATTAAAAACTCTGTGAACTCATATATTAATGTACTAGAAATGTTGCATCATCTTTTCTGTTTATGACTTGCTTTTTGTTTTCTATGACATCATATCAAGACAACAAAGACACAGGAGAGACTTTGGTCTAAATTCGCACTTTATTCCTAACACTTACAGATTTGTTTCGTCCCCGTTTCCCTGGCCCCCAAAACAACAGGCACACAGATAGCGATGAGTTCAGGGACAGTAGGGAACAGTTTCAAACCCAAACCTTTCCAACAGAATCAGGTTATAGAATCAACTCAGAAAGAGAGAGCCTCAAGGTTTAAAAACAGCATATCGTTAGCATACTTCAAAAGAGAAAAAAACGACCCAAAAAACAGATACTAAAGCTTACAGAGCAGTGTTTGTGTCATCTTTTCTGTTCATCGCCACCATCATCCTCACCATCACCATTAGGTTATATTAAATAATACTTTTGGAGTTTACAGCCATCAGAAAACAAAAACATGGGACAATTCGGAGAAAAGAAAAAAGAAAGGTGAGAAGATACAGTGGAGCTCTTTGGTTTTCACTATTGAGGTTTTTTCTTGAGCAGTAAAATCTATATTTGCTGTCCTCTTAACCTTTGGATTTAAGCTGCATTGTAGAAAAAATAGAAAGGAAAACGTTTATTTTTATTATTTTTCATAAACAAATGAACGACAAAACGGGGCAAACAATATCGAATGAAGTTATTCTCTCTTTTTTTTACGTTCAGGTTTTACATTTTATGTTCTCAAGGCCAAAAAAAAAGAAAAAAGGTCTTTTATGAGTCACGTTGACTTGGAAAGTAGAACAGAGTAATAAAATTAACATTCACAGCCACAGAAGAACTACAGTAGAAAACTGTCAAGGCCTGAAGTGCTCTTATTGTCTGACAGTGTTTTTATATCAACGACAGGCGCTCGGATGCCTTTTATTTTAGCAGAGACAGTCCCTAACAAGAATCCTGATGTGTATTTACACGTGGAATGACTGTGAGTGTGTGTGTTGTCATGTTTGTCGTGTAGCGTCTCACTGTGGTAGTTTTTACTTTGGTATCATTCTCTGTCCACCACAGCCGAGCCGGACTACACAGGCACACATAGAGCTGCACTGCTGTCGGAGACACAAAAAATAAAATCACAATTCTTAAAAATATAAATTTGTGTATATTTTGTTAAGTTTACTTTGACATCCATGCAGTTTTTAAGCTCTGCAGTGGATTATCTTTTTTTAACAGCCCCAGGGTAAATTAGTATTTTAAGTAAAAAGTTCAAATGTTTTCCTCCGACAGCAATGATGAATACACACACACACCTTCCGCAAAACACAGCCACCAGGACGTGGTGGTGTATTCTGTGGGTTAAAGCCATAAGAACTGAAAATCTTTGTTTCTCCATAGTCAAGCTCGCTACGGCCAGTTTTACATCCCTCACTCCTGAGTTCAGACAGGTCACGTTTCTTTTTTTACATTTTATTATTACTTTTTTTTTTTACGTCATTAAAGCTTGAATGTCTATTTGGTTTTTTTCATTAGAGTATCAGAGGTATGAGTTAAAATCCCTGGAAGGGAATCAGAAAGCTTTTTAGAGAGCCAAGGAGGAGAAGTGAACGGAGGAAATTCACTCAACGGGACAGTTTTTAATCAAAACAAGGGACGGACGTTAAGAGAAGTGGAGCTGCTAATATTTCATCGTCGGTTTAGTTCACTTCCCAACACACCAGACTCGCTATGTGAAATGTCCTGAAGCAGCAGGATTGGGTTGCACAAGATTTTTGTAAAATCCACCCCAAGTGGGTTTAGGTTCTTAGAAACTAATATCTAAGTTTTATACTTAGATTTTTTATAGACTTAGTTTTAGAAGTGATGAATGAATCAGGTTGCACCATAAAAAATAAAAAAAGTCCTAGTGTTGAAGACCTTAGGAATAAAGACTTTGTTTAAGAGGATCTGTAGCGCCATCACATCGGGCAGGCACTGTTAGCATCACAAGCTGTGACATGACACAAATCACAGTATTAGAAGTCTTATCTTTACATGAAAGGTAACTGCTAATCTTTTGTAAATGTAGCTACAACTTTGTCTTATTGCATACATGAAGAAATTGTTTGTAGTATTTATACTCAATTATGCTAAACAATGTTATTAAGCTAGCCATTCAGTCTATCATTGCTAGCGTAGCGTTTTGTAAGGAGATGTATCTCTACTGTGTTATCTTTGTGAAATGTAATTTAAAATCTTCCAGTTTATGTTATTTTTAAGAACACTTTGATCAAGTGTTAGGTCAGCTTTGTTGATAACTTTGTATATTAGCTCTTTTACTCGTCTATACAGGTTAGCAAGCTAACGTTAGCGTTGTCAGTTAGTTTAGTTAGCTCTGTAACAGCTTCCTCTGGAAGCTACTGGTTGTAGATCTTTATGACGAGTTCCATTTGAAGTGTGGGAATTTCGGAGTTCCTAGTCGGACAACTTTTAACCGCAAAGAAAATTAAAAAAAACACCCTGACCTCAAAATCCAAGATGGCAGCTCAACAGCGTGTACTGTGTCAAGCAATATTGGTATTTGCTAGCAATGGCTAAACTGACTACAATGATCATGGTTTTCCAACTTCTACTGGAAAGCTATCAAGGTCAGAGGTAAATGGAACGCAGCACTAGAAACGACTAATCTGAGAATTAGTTTAATTTGGTAATGTGTAAACCTCCACTTAGTAAATGCTAACAAGGCTACGGTTGAATTAACAAAAAGCTGGTGCAGCAAGGTAACATATAAGCCTGATCTAAAATTAGAAGCCCAAAGTTTCTTTGAAAAGAGTCTGTGTTATACGTATGTCAGTAAACATCACTGACTGAATATAAAAAAAATAATAACACACACTCGCGTGGCTCCGCGTGGGCTAATTTAAAACAGTATTTTCCTCCGTCACAGTTTCCCTGCTATTTTCTCTCTCTGTCTCAGGTTACAACAGTCTTTAGGTTTGGTTTTGCTTTGAAACATTCGTTTGGAATCTTCTCTTCTCGTCTCGATCTCAAGAACCCCCCCTCCCCCCTGCAGATACAAGCCTCACAACAACCCCTGAAAATACTAGTACAAAGATCCAGAAAGACATAAATAGAATCCAATAAATACATAAATAAAGAGTCAATAAATAAAGGTGGGAGACAGAGAAGTTAATAAAATACAAACGGACCATCTTCCCCGTCCCCGAAAAAACCACACACCTCCCTCATACAATAAATACAAATATTACTTTTTTTTCCAACAAAGAGCCCGTGAGAGATAAAGAGTTTTAAAGCTTTTGATTCTTAAATCCGTCGTCGTCGTCGGTCCTCATCATCAAGAGATAATAGTCCCAGTCTTTTTATACATCAGCAACTAGTATGAGCAGTTGATCATAGATTATTTTCCCCCTACAAAAAACCTAGAAGAACTAATGGATACATTCCCTCTAACAGTGGACGTTTTTAGCCTTCAATCGCCTCAGACGTCATCCCCACCCACCCTCCCCCCATCATCTTTATCAATGGTTGCCTTCAGTACCTGTGTGTGTTACATGAAACTCTGTTTTCAACCTGGGCCTTGAGTTGTTCCTCCCATCAAGTGATGATCGTCTACTGCTTCACTGTTAAGTGTATTCAGAGCAGATTAACTTGAATAAAACACATTACACTGCATTACAATAATATAACAAGTGATGTGATGTTCAGGTGAAGGATTCGAAGTATTCTAAGTCTGTGCAAATGGATTTTCATTCAATAATGAAATAAATAGAAACATGTGGATGCCTGAAGTGGCCAAAAGAAGCTCAAATTTATCCTTTCACTCAGCAAAGAAACTTCTGTTAAAAGATATGAAGCGTACAGTCCAACCCCAGAAGCTGACAGCTAAAATAAAAAGTTATCGGATTATGATTCAACTAAAAACTCAATTTGTGCATCTTGTTTGGGAACAAAATGGGTTTGAAAGGACACGCTTTGCGTTTAACTTTGTTTTCGGGAGTTTGAATTAGAAATCGTCTGTGCTCCAAGCAGCAGGAGAGACGAGTTGGAGACGATACGTTTGATGGGAGAGCGGGTCCAGGTTGGAAATGACCAGAGTTTTGCTTTTAGCTGTCTGACATAAGTATCAAGCGATGTCCAACATGTTTAGGTGACACACACACACACCCACACCCACACACACACACACACACTCGTACAACTTGTGCATTGGTTTGGTTGTTCTATTTGGTTTGGTTGTATGTCTAAAAAGTTTTGCTTTTGGTTTTTTCAGTTTTGGCTTTTTCACAACATTTTGGATCATCAATAATACTAAAAAAAAACGTTGTCTTTTATACTGGAAGCTACATTTTCACAGTTATTTCCAAGCGTAGAGAAAAAGAAAAAAAAGGCCAGAGCACAACCAAAGAGACAAGAAGATTTGAAAGAAGCCACCCCCCCACATCCCCGCCGCATATTAAGTAGAAAGCAATGAGACAAATCCATACATCATTAACAGACACACTATGGAAAGCAAAAAGCAAAAAAAAGTATATATATATATATATATATATATATATTCTCAAAGTCAGTTTGTTGAGGTTATTCCATATTTTTATCCGTCCAGGAAAAAAGAAAGTGAGAACAAAGCCGAGGTTCGTTGGCATAGAGGGGGAGTGAACGATTTCTGTCTGTCGATACAAGAACGGCAATCACAGCGAAAGACAAACAGACAGACAGGGCCTCACTCCCCCCTCGTCTCCCCGTCCTCCCCCTCTTTGTTTGTATTTGGTTTCGTTTAACGGTTCAGTCACTCACACATAATAAGTAGCAGTAGTCGTAGCTTTTGGTTTGGGGTTTACTTTTTGGTTATTTGGTCCGCCGCTTCGAGCGCACCTCCTCCAGCTCCTCTTCCTCTTCTTCTTCTTGCTCAGAACCTGCAGCTTTTTCATACCTTTGGCTCCTCCGCTCCTGACCGCTCCTTCTCCTCCTTTTCTTCTTCCTCTCCTCTTTTCTTTTTGGCCCTTTGATCGGATCTTTGGAGACAAAGGAGAGGGGCAGATGGGAGGGAGGGATGGAGGGCAGGGCTTTGGGGGCAGTAAGGGGAACGCCGGTGCTTCACCTCTTTCTTTTGTTTTTTTTTGGACTCTTTCTTATGCTTGTAGTGTGTGTGCGCGCGTGTGTGTTTTCCCTTCGACTCTGCTGAGGTTTTTTGTCTGGACACTTGTCTCCCGGGCGAATCAAGAGACAATGCTGCCACAGGCGATGCTTTGGTATCCAAGAGTGACTGTCTGGTGGTAGATGAGCGGTGTGGAGGATGACGTGGCGATGGTACGGGAGTTTGGGGCGATGATGAATAAAGGAGAACAAACAATGCTGAATACAATCCCAAGACGTCCACGTCCGACCCTGGTGTCCTCTTTGTTGGCAGTAGAAGAAGTGTCGAGTGTGCACACTTCAGGTTGAGCAGACGTTAAAGAGAACAATGAGAGCACTGATCATGATCCTTCTAATGATGATGAAAAACCTAATGGAAACATTCTATTTCAACAGAAAATGAAGATGAAAATAATCTTCAAAAAACATTGACCAATGTGTTCATTATTCAAATGAGATTTTCCAACACGTGCACTTGGTTTTATTCTACTGACGTGCCAGAAGGTGGCTTTTGCCACATGGTAGGATTGAATGAATACCAGCTCTTAGAAGTTAGTTTTAAAATCCAGTTTGTACATATTGGCATCTTACCTGGTGCTATTGTAATTCTAGCAGTAAACCCCACCCGTCTGCCACTCCAGGCTGGTTAAAACAAACACAAAGTCTGTCCTAATGTAAGGTACGTTCATCACCGTAAAGCTATAAAGAGAGAGAGGTAGATATCCTGCATGTGGGGTCAGCTTAAACATTTACATTTGGCGATGAATACAAAATGATAGAAAAATAGATGTTTTGTAAAAACTGAAAATGTGACTAAAGGAAATCCTGAGTGAAATGCAAAATGCTTGGCATGAAGTAGAATGGAGTACTGAACTGAACCTGGACAGATCAGGATGCAAAAGTCTTTTTGAGCTAAAGCTTTTCTCTCCGTTTTTCTTTCCGTTTTTGTTTGTCGTCTTTTTTGGTTTTCAGTTTTTGGTATTTGGAGATTTTGGTTTTCATCTTTGTAAGTGTGTGTTTCTCTTCTAGCATCTTTTCTTTCTTGTTGTTGTTTTAATTCGGTTGCAACCCCGTAACCTAAGCTTGTAAACAAGTCTTTTCTTCTTGCCTCCCATTTCACACAGCTTTGCTTCTCGTCCCTGCACTCAGCAAGTCTGTGTCTTCTTCCAGCAGATAAAAAGCATGCTGTTGGTTTTCCCGATGACAAGCGCAAAAAAAACAAAAAAACACTTCTCAGTGCCACCTCTCCAGCTGTAGATCATTATTTGGTTTCAGAACCCCCCCACCCTCTCCGCTCTGCAGTTCTTTCTATCCTCTCCATCCTCCCTCTCCCTCTGCTTCTTCCCGCCATCCGTCTGTGTATATTTTTGGCTTCAGAAGACTTCAGCGGGGACACAGAGAAAGAGAGAGACGGTATCTGAGACGGATCGGACAGAGAGATGGCTTTGGTTGAAAGGCGAGGTTATAAATTTACGATTTTTTTAAAGCTCCTTTAACGCTTCATCTTCTTCATCCTCCTCGTCCACCGCTGATACTTTGGCTGTCAGTCGGGGATCACTCGGCCATGGCCCCTCCCAGGGGCGGAGGCGAGGCTTCGCTGAATGAACAGAAAGAGGCGGGACTTGAACAAGGAGACACAGACTCATCGGGGCACGATGACGGACTCATGAGGTCGCTGGCGCCTGGGGCCGGAGATTGGCAAAATGAGAGCCTCGGGCCACACCCACCGATGCCGCTGATCAGTCCCATGGCAGGCGTGGAGGGCGTCGCCATGGAGCCGGTCACCATGGGGAGGAGGGTGGGGCGGTTCAGGAAGAGGGAGGGGCGGAGGGAGTGGGGTACGGCGGGACACCCGGGCCCACCTAGGAGCATGTGAGCCGCTCCTCCCTCGAGGCCGGAGATGGGCAGCTGGCCGCTGCTGGCTGCCAGGGCTGGTCCGGATGGAAGAGAGGAAGAGGAGTGTGGACAATGTTGGAGGAAGAGCAAGAAGATAGAAGATGGACAGAGAGATGAGACAAGAGGAGGGGAAGAGATGAAAAAAATAAGATGCAAGAAAGTCAAGATAAAGCAGACAGATTGAATGAAAAGAAATTGATGAACCCAAGTTAAGAGATGATGAAGAGAGGAAGAAAAAGATTGAGAGCAGAGAAATGCACAGAAAAAGGGACAAATAACAGAAAAGGTGAAGAGGTTAAGAGAAGGATGGTGGCAGATAAGAAACAGGTGGAGTAGATGAAGAAAAGGAGGACGAGGCAGGAGACAAGAAATAAAGAGGAGTTAGGCACATCAGTAACCAGAGACACATGATCACATGATCACATAATGATTGACACAGCCTTTAACCCATGAAGGAGTAAAGAGTCAGTTCACCAAACTCAAAACAAAACTATTTTCAAAAGAATAGAAGAAGATCTTAAAACCTGCAGATAAAACCCAAACTGTCTTCATGGCTGAGAGTTCACTGGAGACAAGAGGGTTTCTTTTTTCCTAAGTTGAGTGAACTGACCCTTTACAGTCTGAGGTGATGGACATGATACGAGATGATGATGATGATGATGATGATGATGATTGTATGTAGTGTGCACATGCACACGGCCGGTGCACCCTCACATGTGACGATGAAATAGATCGAGGCGGACGCTTGTGAACGTGTCAAAAATTAACTTCTGTCTCATCCTGTGGACCGTCTGCACACGAAGCCAAGCATCGCCACGGAAACCGCTTATTAAAAATGTCAAACCCGATTCACAACCGGCCTTATCTATAAAACGAGAGAAGAGCGAATTTGTGTGTACATTTTCTGTTGAACTGGTAGAGCATTTCAAAGATATATATTTATATAAGTTTTTTTTAATACTATGTTAGCATTGAATGAATGCTTAGATATGAAATGTTATAAGTAGGCTATAATTATCAGAAACAATATGAACCTTCAGGCTCCCTCATGTGGAACAAAGGTGTTCTGCAGATATAAATGTGGAAACAAGGACGAAGAAATTCTTCTTATTTATTTTGCCCGACAGTTAGAGCTTCGCTGTAACAGAGATGGATCCCTTTTGATGGTGTAATGGTCTCCCCTTTTATCCTTTACAGCTTCACGAGTGTAAACATTCATAGTGTGTGTGTGTGGGGCCCCGAGGGGGATTCAAAGCAGAAAAACCTTTTTTTTTGCCCGCGTCAACAACTTAATTTCACCCCCGAAACTCCTCTTTCTTCTCTCCTTCAGCCCCTAACTCCATCAGAGACCGGCAGTGCCGGAGCTGCAGTTTCCGTAACGCACTGTGTCCTTCTCATCAACACGTGGCCCGGAGGAAGGCTCTGAACCAGCGGGAGAAAAGAGGAAGGGCTGAATGGGTGCTATAGGGAGATGGATCACATAAGGGATTCAAAGCTGAGCTCGACGGACCTTATTTGTGATGCTTAATTGATTTGGCTACTTCAAAAAGGGGAATTTAGAGACGAGACTAGTTATTTAGCCGACAGGCCCTGGTGATGAAGAAGAGGGGATTGTGCCTGTTCAACTGTTTACTGTAAGCTGACTTGACTCCTAAGCTTTGCCACGAGGGGCTCTTGTCACTTTGTGATAATAGCGGGGCTATTGTATGAGAATCAAATTGAATCTTTCACTATACTGAGCGATTCAACAAGTTTGTGCTGAGGAGGAGGAGGAGGAGGAGGAGGAGGAGGAGGAGGAGGAGGAGGAGGAGGAGGAGGAGGAGGAGCGTGCGGCCGGGCTTGCTGTTGGCTACGTTCGTCTGAGGCTGCGAGAAAATTCATTTTGAGCAGAATGGGTGAGGGGTGAAATGGGAATAGGTCTTTAGAAATGGAGACTCAGTGGACTGGAGACACACACACACACACACACACACATACACACACACATGTGCACACACACACACACACACACACACACGCACACGCACACGCACACGCGCACACACACACACACACACACACACACACACACACACACGCACACACGCACGCACGCACGCACGCACGCGCACACACACACACACACACACACACCTTGCATGGTAGCCAAAGGGTTGCTGCCAATGAGGGCCGGGTTCATCCCTGTGCTTACTCCCATCATTGTGTTCCTGAAAGGTGGATGGACCGCAAATTCACACACACACGCACAAAAATTCACACATGTAGAGAAACAGTCGACAGGTTAAGGTACTTAAGGGGTTCGAACTGGACACTCACACTCACACATATAGATATTCATAGACGTAATTAAATAAAATTGTAAAAAAAAAATGGGTTCATATCATATCATCATTTTTTTATCACTATACATTTTTTGTTTGCAAAATGTGGATTTTGTAAAATGTAAAAAAAAAAAGATTATTAAAAAAGAAATATATATATTAAAAAAAAGAAAAAAAGGTAGAAGATTCTTTATTTGAGACACTGGAGAGCGTTTGATTGTTTGGCTTTGAATCCAACTTTGCCTAAACAGACGGTTGGGGACACCAACTAAGGGTGTAAGCCGAGCCGCGTTGCTAAATGCTTCATAAGAAGTGCATTGCTTTGGATCTCGCATGAAAATTGCACTGACTGAAGATGTTCAACACTCACCCGGTGTTCAGCCCGTGGGCCCCAAGGCTGGGAGGGGCGGGGCTAGCTGTGCTGTGAGGGGGCGGGGTCACAGAAGAAGAGGTGGAGCCCACCGCGGTGGAGCTGACCGGAGTCATGGGGCAGGATGCTGAAGAGCTTGCGGCTAGGAGGGAAGAGGAGAAGAAGAGCAGTGGGTTTGAGTGACATGGTGTTACTAAACAAACACGTTGGCTCAGGATCTTCACGGTTCTTCATCAGCAGTCAGGATCCTGAGCGTCTTCTTTACCTCCATTCTACTCCATTCCCGGAGAGGAAGGCTTGTGAGCGCAGAGCGTCAGCCTCGGCTCAATGGGCCGATACATTTTCCAGCTGTGTTTCTTACCTGTCAGGCCATCTGTCATATCTGTGAGGCCCGAGATGGCTCGCACTGTAGCCTGAGGTCTATAAATCACGAGGACAAGTCGTGACTCATGGAGGTAAACAACTCGAGATGGGACCCGTGCCTCCATGTTGTCTGTCGTCAACAAAACATTGTTTTCTATTCGCGGAAATCATTTTTCTTTAAAGTGATGATTCTTCAGTGTTTCATCAGAAAGGGAAGGCTCAGAAAACACAGAAACATCAAGTTCTTCCAAACAACATCAGGAGCGGTTTAATCTTCCCGGGCCTGGCCTTGAGGTTCCCAAAAAAATGCAATTGGGGAGCGCCGCTCTGACCTTTAATAATTAATTGATGAGACACCAGACGGGCACAAGCAGAAATCACAGCTGAGCTCACCTGTTGTGCTGAGACAGGTGGTGACCTGGGACAGACCGTGACTCGATATCTGAAGAGGGAGAGAGAGAAATCAGGAAATGCTTCCAAATCCATCTGTGAAGCAAAATACCGGCGGCACACAAAAAAAAACACACTAAAAAAGATTAAGAGTTAGTGGACTCGCGGTGGTCTGTACCATGTGCGTGCTGTAGCAGGGGGCTTTGTGTGTCACGACGGGCGAGGTCTGGCTGGGCAGGGGAGGCGTGGTGCTACTGGAGGGGTTGATGCGTTTCTCCTTCTGCCGGCGGTTGCAGAACCAAACGCGGATCACCTCCTTCTCCATGTTGAGCTGGTCCGCCATGAGCAGGATCTCCTCCGAGGTAGGCTTTGGGTTCTGAGGGGGAAAGCATCAGGCGGATGAGCGGTTGCTGAAACCCATGTGGGCTTCTGCCAGTGATAATACCGGTTTTACCCTTAAACGCCCACCTGGGGTTCCTCAAGTGATCTGTCTTTAACAGCATTATGGTGGAACAATAAACAAAGACAAAGCTTGTACTGTATTTACGAATCCTTTGAATTGTGTGTTTTATGCAAACAAGGAGTATATAGAATAGGCAATAATAATAACAAGAAATCATTGGTTTTTTCCTGACTTCAGGACAAATTAAATAATATTTTGGGTGCGGTAGCAAAAACAAAAGAGTCTGGAGCCTTGCTCTCAATTATATTTCTTAGGAAAAAATTGTTTTTAATCAAATCGGAAGTTGGAAGCGGTGCATCTCTAGTGAGCTCGATCCAGAATGAACATTTTCACAACAAATCCTACTCATTCAGCCTTTAATGCTGCGGTTGTGGTACCTTTGGTCTGGTCACTTAAAACCCCTCTGTTTTCAAAAGCGCTTGGGGATTCTTGCTTGAAAAGTTGAATTTGTTTTCATTATGACACTATTATTACCCTAAATGATTGCCTTCTCCTACCATGTGGAAGTTGCGCTCTAAGGCCACTCGCACGTTGGTCTCAATGCTGGTGCGTTTCTTCCTGCGCCGGCCGGATAGCCCCTCGATGCCCAGCATGGGGGAGGAGAGAGAGGACGGGCTGGGCAGCATGCTGTCGACTGCCATGATTTCTGTCAGCGGAGAAAAGCACACGGTGAGACAGGAAGGGTTTGTTTGAAGCAAAACAACCATCACGGTGGGGTTATTTCACACATAATTCATATGGTAAAATAAAATATCACATTGATGAGTTTTGACTTATAGAACTGCTGCTGACATGCAGTTTAGCTGAGTTTTGAGTGTGAGCTAAATGGATTCTACCTAAATGTTATGGATGTATCAAAATGCCTTATTATCAATTATAATACAGGTAGATGAAATCAAGCATTCTGATTGGTTGAGAGTGAGTCACGGGGTGTACTTTATTGAGCCATAAAGTACTGTAGCTACACCTGTTTACATTTACCTGAGCGTTCCATATCAGTGCGCACTCAAAATAACAGTTGGAAGCAGATAAATCATGTCAGTGAGGACATGAATCCCTTCAAAGCTACTGAGCACCAGATCTCAATGAAAGACAGCGTTGGAGTAATATCCACCTGGAGAAGACACTTCAACACCGAGCCACCACAAAGAGAGCAAGAGTGGTCGGAAGCGAAGTCATCAGAGACGAAGGGGACATGAGAAACGTTTTCCACGATGCACAATTAATGGAGATATCCAAATCAACATAAGCAAACGTGGCTCAGTGGTTAGCAAGTCTATCTTTCATTCAGAGGGTTGGTGGTTCGATCCCAGGCTCCGCTAGTCCATGTCGCTGTGTCCTTGAGCAAGACACTTAACCCTAATTGCTCACCGTTGCTGTGTCTACGGTTTAATGTATATCATGTAAGTCGCTATGGATAAAAGCGTCAGCTAAATGAAATGTAATGTAATGTTAACAACAGCCTAATGTTTGTCTATCGAG
Source organism: Cottus gobio (assembly GCA_023566465.1). Classification (NCBI taxonomy): domain Eukaryota; kingdom Metazoa; phylum Chordata; class Actinopteri; order Perciformes; family Cottidae; genus Cottus; species Cottus gobio. Next base: position 20,327,008 of record CM042231.1, on the reverse strand, counting down.
TCACTCGTAACTTTAGTTTATTAAGTTTAAACAGGTTAATTTCATTAACCTAACAGTGTTATACCCAATGCCTACGAAGCATTTATGATTGATTTAGAAGGTGTAAATTAAATATTATTTTATTAAAAGTGTCACGTTGTCATTTTTGTTATTTTAATGGCAACTTTTATAAAATGAGCAGGAGCGGGAGATCGACAGGCGGATTGGTGCAGCTGCGGCAGAAAAACAGGCGCTTAGAGATAGGGTGAGGAGCTCAGACATCCTTCGTGTCAAAAGGAGTCAGCTGAGGTGGTTCGGGCAGGTCCAGCAGGTCCAGCAGGTCCAGCAGGTCCAGCAGGTCCAGCAGGTCCAGCAGGTCCAGCAGGTCCAGCAGGCCTGGGTCGGCCTGCTGGACCTGCTGCCATCGCGACCCGACCCCGGATAAGCGGACGAAAATGGATGGATGTATAAAATGAGCATTTGTCTATTTTCTCTCGGCTACTGAAACACGACACACAACGTTTAGTGGCTACAACTATGTTGTGCTGAGAGGCAGCTTACTATTTACTTACTATTTATAATGTAGCCGGCCGTATTATAAAAGCAATAAGGTACTCGAGGCAGTACTGTATCTTCAATAATGTAGTTACTGTTCAAGGGTTTGCTCCGCTGCGCGTCGGGCCTAACAACACCCTTGACCAGTACATTATTGTACAATACAGTACTGCTTCTCGGGCCGTATTGCTTAAATAAGATTAAATAATTCTTTAGAGAAAGACACAATCAGAGTTTTCAGTTTAAAGACAATTTAGAAATAGGAAAAAGATAATACTAATAAAATGAGTATATTTGCTGGCTCACGACACAGCGGTGTTAAACAGTGAGCCCTGTGGTGCGTTGGTGGATCCAACCTTTTCATGTTCATTTATGACTTCATAATCTCAGAGGATATTACATTTATTTTCTTGTAAATTTGTGAGTTTTTCTCTCTTCAATTTACAACTTTAATCTCAGAGAATAACAAAGGGATTTGTACTTTAATCCTGGTAATAATTTAATAATGATATATTACATAATAATTCATATTTTCTTGCTATTACTCTGTTGTACTGCCAATGGTTGAGTTCATCTAACTTGAGGTCATTTCTAAAACTTTAAAGTCATGTGAAATGATGAGCCTCCTGATGCCAGCCGTGGTTTACCTGCATCCCCCAGCCACTTCTCCAGCAGCGGCTTCAGCTTGCACATGTTCTTAAAGCTCAGGTTGAGAGCTTCGAATCGGGAGATGGTGGTCTGGCTGAAGTCGTTGCCGTACAGTTTTCCCATTGCCACGCCGACGTCTCCCTGGCAGAGACGGACAAGCAAAAGAAGTCAGAAACAGAGCTCAGACTAGCGCCACCTCCTCATTCCCTGTTAAGGTGCTACCTGGGTAAATCCCAGCTTGATGCGCCGTTGTTTGAAGGTGCGGGCGAACTGCTCCAGCTCCTCCAGGTCGCTGGGCTCCTCCCCCATGTGACCCCCGTGACCTCCGGGAGTCAATCCGGACGTCAGCGAGGCGCTGCTGGACGCTGAGGGGGCTCCGACAGACGTCACAACACCGACTCCGCTGCTGCTGGTGGCAACGAGGGAACCGCCGCTTCCACCGATCACATCGCCGCTCTTCTCCCTCTGTAATATCAGGAAGACAGTAGTGTTGGGTAGGTATTGTTGTACTTTTTTCATCACATTTTGGATTTTGTTCACTTTTTTATTTGTATTTTTTCAAGCGCTTTGTAATTTAGTTTTGAAAGGTGCTTTACTAATAAAGTTATTATTGTTAAATACTACTACAATTATACAGAGCTGGCATTGAAAAACCTTCTCTGAGTGAATGTGTTTTCACTTTCATAAAAAACTATAATTTGGCCCTGGTGCATTGACAAATCATAGTGATTTGACAGGAATCATGCACAAAAAAAGAATAACGTAACAGGAGAAAAACACTGAATCTAATATTCTGATATTGAGTTTAACCCTTGACCCGCCACTAGGTCAGCTGAAGCAGAAGGCAGGAATTTGACCCATTGTGCTTTGGGGAGGGGAGGGGAGGAGGGGGGGGGGGGCGGAATCGACTAATTGAGCAGACACCGTGCGTGATATCTGCTGCCGCACGCCTCGTTTACATCCACCGTCTCTGTGAATAAAACACACGGACAAGCAGGGGACGCCCGGTTGACACGACTTCATCACGGCCTAATGAAAAAATCCATAACGGCCCTTCTGGTGTGTGGGGATGCATTCATGCATCACGTTTAAGATAAAGGCTGAGGACACCAGGTGAGCTGGTGTGGATGCGTCTCCTTATGGAAAGAAGCGGCCTTTTCCAGCTGATACCAGTATATGAAGACTACTCTGCTTTCTGTCAGTCTGACAAAAATAACACAACAAGTCCCACTTATGTAGTTTCCAAAACTCCCCCCGTCCCTGCCCCCGCCTCTCTCTTTCAGCCTTATTGGCATGATCATAAATGACTGCTTCCTCTTTTGAACACAAACACAAAAGAAACAACACACTTAATGTGAGGAACTAAAAGACACAAGCGAATGATTCATTATTGTGAGTGCATGCTGAAGTAGTGATGATTATTATTATGCATATGCAAGATATCGCCAATAATCTATGCATTTGATAAACAAAATGAAAACTGTCTTCAATTTCCCTCAGTACGATCTGTAGTTTTTTATTTTCTATAAATATGGATGCCTATTTCTTTTGCAGACAGGAGTCCATTTTGGGCTGCACCGTCTCTCCCACAGTTCCTCCCCCGAGTCGGCACAGCCGCTGCTCTGTGGCATGTGTCCTTAGGTCTGACTGTTGGCCTCTCAGTCTGTACTGCGGTAACGTCGGTCTTCTCTGGGCCAGAGAGTGAGCTCATTCTGTTTCTATCTTTTGGTTGACTCTGTTAGCTCTCATCTCTCTCTCTTTCCCTCTCCTTCTCTCACCCATTCCCTTCTCTCTTTCTCCACCCCCCTCTCCCCTCACAGTCATTTCCTACCTGTGCTTGGAGTCCCAGACGAGGTGGAGTTGTCAGTAGACCCCCAGGGCTTTGCTGAGGTAGCTGAATCAGATTTGATGTCGAGAGCAAACCTGTGACAGGAAGAGCAACCAATCAACATCTAAACTAAAATGAATTAACCGGTAGAGCAACCCGGTGAGGAACAAAATAAGCTGTGAAAAAAATCAACAAAGAGTGATTTATGGCTCTAAAATGAAGAATGCATTACTTTTTATTAAAAACTTAAATGGTGGTTTGGATTTTTCTTTGGTAGTTCCTGTTCTGTGGCTCAAAGTGCGTATTTTACAGTAATCATCAGAGCTGAAGAAGCCAGCAGGTGAGCTCACCTTGGTGCGACTGCTGCGCCTGTGTGGGCTGAGACAGGAGGAACTGGGCAGGGGACTGGAGAGGATGACCCGGCATCAAAACCAGCTGCTGGAGCTGCAACAGCTGCTGGATGTCCTGCAACGACAGATACACACGTGTTTCCATCACAGCACAGAGAACCCGCGTTTCAGTAAAAAGGTACACACTGTTCATCAGATCAGAGGTTCATACCTGGGCTGTGAGCTGGATTGGCTGCGACAGGGCCAGCTGCGGTGGAGGCGGGACTTGTACAGTTTGTTCCTGTTTGGTTTGCTGCTGTTGCTGCTGCTGGGATTGCGACTGGTTCTGCTGCTGCTGGGCGGCCTGTTGCTGGGCGGCAGCGTGGGCGGCGTGGGCTGCATGGGCGGCGTGGGCGGCGTTGGACTGCTGAACAGCGGCCGCCAGGAGCTGAGCCTGGGCTTGTTGGAGGAGCAGCTGCTGCTGGGCCGGGAGGAGAGCAGCAAGCTGTGGGTGGGGGGAGCAGGTGGGAGAGGAGGAGGGGGCGATGGCGTTGAGGCGAGAATGAAACGAGATAAAGACATAAGGACGCAGGAAGGAGATGTGAAGAACGGGGCGAGGGACGACGACAAAATGAAGAGAGAACGGTGAAAGAAGGAGGAAGTGGATCGGGACGTGAGCGGAGACATAAAGGAAAGTCAGCAGAGAGAACAAAGAGCGGCGGCGGCTAAGCATTCCAGGAATAAAGGTGTAGGCGAATCTGTTAGCGGAGAGCAAAAGCATGCCGGAGCCCAGACAAGCGAGAAAAGCCAATCCACTTAACTTACAGAACATTTAGCTCATGTATTTCTCCTCCTACAACACAGGGTTTGCATGTCCTTCAGGTATTAATATATTTATGCACCCGACAGTTGTTGCGACATTCCTCTGAGCTTGACATTATGAACTGAATAATAGGGTCGTTCTTATGAATGCTGCTTATTTCATTCATGGAGAATTTAGCTCAACTTCTGATATTCTGTTCTCACCTCCACACTGGAGAAAGTAATACAAGGCAAAGAAGAGCAGAGAGAAGACTTTGAGTCGAGGAGAAGAACTGTTTTTCTTTCAGTTTGTGATGAAAGAAAGTGACTGAAAAGACCCAATAGTTCTGAGTTTGTAGATATAGAAAGTAAAAAAAAAAGTGTGTGTTGTCTCACCCCCGCTAGCTGACTGCCAGCTAGCATCAGCTGTGTGTGGTGGTGGTGCTGCTGCTGCTGCTGTTGCTGCTGTAGCTGTTGCTGTTGTTGTTGCTGTTGTTGCTGCTGCTGTTGCTGTTGCTGTTGCTGCTGCTGTTGCTGTTGCTGTTGCTGTTGCTGCTGCTGTTGCTGTTGCTGTTGCTGTTGCTGTTGCTGTTGCTGTTGCTGCTGCTGTTGCTGGGAGGGAGGAGCAGTGGTGTGGGTCATCTCAGCGCTCTCCTCGCTCTTTCCCTAAAGAAGATTACAGAGGCATCTTTCTTTCAGCAACGTCATTTTTTGTTGTTTTGGTTGAGCAGACAAAGGTTTTCTAAGCTGAAAGGATGCTCAAAGGATGCTGAACCTGCACAAAAATCAAACGGCTGTTTTTCGCGACAAGAATATGTCTGTTTGTTCCACTTGATAGGAGTGAATTGGAAAAACGTAACACGTGTTACTGTTTTTTACGCTCTAAATAAAATAAAAACAAATAATTAAATGCACACATCCTTTTGAAGATCCTGCAAATCTGATGGTAAAGATTCATCTTCTAAAATAAGAGGTGCACGGAGACCAGATGCGGTTTAACACCTTTGTTGCCATTCTCTGCTATAGTTCTGCCCCCGCTCTCTGCGTTGTGCTTTGTCACACAAAACAGGAACGTTTGACAGGAACCAGAATTTCAGCAGCTGCATAATGATGAACCAGTTAGGCACCCACTCTTGCAAAGGTCCCATAAAACCGGAGAACAGGTTTCTCAGAATGTGGAGGTGTTCCCGGCATTGTGCAAAGGAAGAGAAAAAAAAACACAAGAAAAAAACCAGTCTACGATAATTCATAGTTTGACCCCTGTGAGCTCGAGCCTCCGTTTACTGCGGCTCACTGCTGATTCACGGGTTCAAGTGTTCGTCCCGTCCAGAGGGTCGACTCAATCCTCCTCGTTTTACCGAGGTGTCAGGAACGCCGCTGACCTCTGACCTCTGGCTGTCGTTACCCATCCATCACCTGCCGCATTGTGCTGCAGCTTTACCTGTCCATCACTCACTGCCACCTCATTCACATTCTTCATGGCTTTCTACACTTTTCCAGGACTACAGACATAACTCTAATAGTTATGGTTATGTTCATATTCTCTTCAAACCACAGTCTCAATCAATATATTGCCCTTTAATATTGAATGTAGACTTGCTATATAGACATAATGTCAGCTTGCTGACAAACATGAAGGGAGAGACGGAACTAGGGAAGAAGACAAAGAAACATACGTAATGATAAATAAAATGTGCCACCCTCACATTTAGTCACCGGCTGCTGAAAATAAGAAGTCTCTGTGACAATTCATTTTGTTACAAACAACACAATTCTTTCCAAAAACCTGTGAAAACGAGATTATAATTTGATCCTCTCTGCCTTCTCTCTCTCTCAGGGCTCTGTTCTTCTCAGTAAAGAGGGAGATAAAGTTTCTATCATTAGCGCGGCCTACACTATTGTCACCTCGGGCACCAAAGACATTAAACACACCACAGATGCCTTCATGGCCACACGACTACTCGCTCACATACACCTGCATGATCACACCAGGCGGAAACCTCCGGTCCTGAAAAGTGAAGCCAATGCAGAAGTGTCTTTAACCTGCATTCTCTCTACTGTCCACCAGGGGGAAAATCCTCTGTTTGTATAGAAGTCTATAGAAAATTACTCTACTTCTCTCTTGATGTATTCCCTCAGTAAACATTGTAAACATGAGTTTATGTCCCCAATCTCTAGTTTTCAAGTCTTCTTCAATACAGCATGATGTTCATTCATCTCGCGCCTAGACTACTGTAACTCCCTCCTGGCGGGTCTACCTGCTGGTGCCATCCGACCTTTGCAGCTCATCCAGAATGCTGCAGCTCGACTGGTCTTTAACTTCCCGAAATTCACCCACACTACTCCGCTCCTCGATGGTGGAATGAGCTCCCCATTGACCTCAGAACAGCAGAAAGTTTTCCGACTATACCTTGAATAAAGGATGTAGCACTATAGTAGCACTGGAATGACTCTTACTGATAGCATTATGTAGTTGAACTTTTGACGAAATTGTACCTTCTTGATTCTTGTTGTTCTGATTCTTGTTTGTAACCGTGGAATGCACTTATTGTAAGTCGCTTTGGATAAAAGCGTCAGCTAAATTAAATGTAATGTAATGTAATTTAGGAAACGATGGTCCACTTAGAGTCAAACAGACCATAAAGCAGGGGATGCTTTAGGGCGGGGCCCTCAGCATTCATTCCCTCTCATGTTACTTCTGGTTTCAAAACAAGAACTTACAACCAAAATGCCGACGGCCAAAATACAGAACTCGAGCCTTCAAAACGGGAACGAAATACTGTCTATTGTAGAAATTGTAGAAATTGTTCTTTTCAATATGCACACAAAAAACACAGTAAAAATACAAAAAAACAACACAGAAAACATCAAAGGTAGGAAAACTACATTTGTTGACCACAATCAGAAGTCAGTACAGTAAAAACGCCAACGGATATAAAACAGAATCACTCAGCTCTCAATGGTGTGCACGCACGCACGCGCGCACGCACGCACGCACGCACGCACGCACACACACACACAGGATCTGGCTCACCTTGCTGCCAGCCGGTGTGGGAGAGACGCTGAAAGGGCTTGTTTTCATCGGCTGGACCTGCAGCAGCAGCAGCAGCACACACACCACACACACACACACACACACACACACACACACACACACACACACACACACACACACACACACACACACACACACACACACACACCACACACACACCAGTATTACAAATACAATCATGCACATTCACAACGTCAGCATCATCAGGTGAAACCCCGCCCCTTTAATCTGGGTCAGCGAGCTCCCAAGGGACTCACAGGTACAGTTACTGATACCCGTGGCCTGCGGGGAGCATATGGGCTCAGATGGCTCAGACATCAACATCAACAGAAGTGGAGATCCACATGAAACCAAAATGTATTGTTGAGACAGAAGCACAGAGTTCCCAAAGATGATGTGTAAAAATAGAAATACTGAGAGTTGTGTACTGTATGCCGGCGTTATGAAACAACACCATTACAAAGCAGGGTTTTTGAGAAAGCTGATGGTGGACTACCCACTAAATATCAAACCCTTCTGATGAGGAACAGAAAGGCCACCTTAAATGTTACTGCAAGGATTTGATTCAGATACTGTTTCTGTGATGGATTCACTATCTATAGATTCTTTCTGTTGTGATCATATAGTCACAATAAACAGTTATTTTATCTGTAGTTTGATGCAGTTTCTGTTTTAATTCATGTAGCTAACTATTATATATATATATATATATATATATATATATATATATATATGTATAACTAACATATAAATAACATAACTATGTCGAAAGAATAAAAGAATACAACCAACCTGGTCATCAGGGCTGTTTCTGTTAGAGTCTGAAACACAGAGGGATCATTTATTAGATGTGTGTGTGTGTGTGTGTGTGTTCACGGGGCCGTAGAAATTGCACTATGTCGATGACTTTAGTAACGTTCACTTAAAAACACAAGTTAAAACTGATCAGGTTTATTCACGTTTGTCACATGATTGAAATATGATAACTGGATATGTTTAAATAAAATGTCTTTATTATTCACATCATGAATGTATATATATGTATATATGTATACGTGTGTGTGTGTGTGTGTGTGTGTGTTTGTGTACCTGAACTGTCCCCTGGATACTCAGCCCCGGGCTTTTCATCCTCTGCTGCTTTAGACATCCTGATATCTGCAAGAAACACACACACACACACACTGGATCAGATATACGGAACACACACATAGGTTTGCTGCATGGTGAAGAACACAGAGAGGGTTGTCGGTTCAAATTTCTGGATGATGTGAAAAACATACTACGTCTCACACACAGACACACACTTACCATCACACACACGAATGCACACCGTTTCTCTGCATGTGTGCAGTGGAAGCGATGATGAATGGTGAATAAAATGCAAAAGAATCACAGTTTTTGTTGCGTACTTATTTTAAATAAACTCCAAACCTTTTTAAAATCATAATGTTGGATAATGTTTGAACTTATGCCCTTTGAGAGGCGCTGCTGAATCCGAATGCCAAAACAACCAGACAAAAGATCAGTCAGTAAACATCTAAGAGCAAAACATCTACTGCTGCAGTTATAGATTATAATTGTAATTTTTTTTAATTGATGATATGTATATTTAAAAAAAAAAAAATATATATATATACATATCATCAGCACCCCAAATATAAAGACCTACATCCACATATACGTATATCCATTCAGGATTTATTTTGCACTATTTGTATTGTTTACAACCTGCGGTAATACATTTTGGTCGGTCACAAACTAATATGGGAGGAATTCTTTGGAGCCCTTATTTTATTTATTCAATGAGAATCTACTGACTGAATGGGGTTTTATCTTTTTAGTCAAATTTAGGAAAGAAAGTAGTAAAGAATACATTCCCAGTGCACGCACGCATGCACACACACGCACACACACACACGCACACACATCCATGTTTTCGTCTGCTGCTTGTTCTCTTTCACCATTCAGATCCACAAACAAGAGCACAAACAGCCACCGCTCTCTGAATGTCTGAATGAGACGTCAGTCTGGCAGTACTCTTGCAGGTCAAAGGTCAAGCGAGATCAACGGCGTCAGGAATTCAAAAGAATAGGGAGCGAAGTTGGGCGAGACTGAGACAAATACTGTGTGTAGAAGCCGTTGCTGTGCAGAGGGAACAGTTTGGCGATTGTCAGGGGCAGACCTCGTTGCTCCGGTTCTGGTGATGAAACTCTTTGAGAGCTTGGCTGTGTAAAATACAAAAATACCTCACTGAGGACATATAAACCAAGAGATGTTCTGCTAAGTTCCTAAAAAGTTCTTAAAAACCCTGCTCAGCAAAAAAAAAAACCTGACATGACCAACAAAACGGATGACACCGTCCTCTAATTTAGCTCTTTGAATGGAGACTCTATCGACCCGCCACGCGTGGGCCTTCCTTAAGGAGCGTCTTAACTGGCCTCGCCAGGCTGCCTGTGTGCGCCGGCTTCTGGGAACCGCAGCGGTAATTGGCGGAAGGCAGAGAGACGCCAGAGGAAGTGCTGAGCCGAGGGCCGGACATTACTCAGCACTACCCGCCGCTTCCGCAGCCATGTTGGAACCAACCGCTGCTCTTCCACTTCTGTCGGTCTCTGGCTTTTTCAGAACTTTTGCAGAGAGGAGACATCTCGTTAACAAAAAGAAAAGCAGTCAGAAAGAGCTCAAGAAATAAAAGAAAATTGCAATTGCTCTGTGTGATTTAGTGCACGCGCTCTGTCTGCGCGAGGTCCATCGCCTGACAGGAGGCCGTGGAAATAATCAAAGTACAGCTGATAAAACCACAGCTAACATCCCCTGCCCCTCCTCTTCCTCACTATAATTACACCTATAGCTCCTGTCCTGCTGCTTCACTGCCTCCTCCATACCCTATGGAGCACTCACACACGCACGCACGCACACACACACACACACACACACACACACACACACACACACACACACACACACACACACACACACACACACACACACACACACACACACACACTTTGTGTACGATATAGGATATGTCAGACAAGGAAATAATAAATACTTGAAAACAGAAGAAGAAGAAGAAGAAGAAGAAGAAGAAGAAGAAGAAGAAGAAGAAGAAGAAGAAGAAGGCCTCATTGGAAATGATATAAGTGTGTGTGCGGTAATCTTATCATCAGGGTCACAGACAAGTTCAAGGTGTGCTGAAGGGAGGTGGAAAATGGAGGATGGACAGCGATGAAGGCGAAAGAGAGACAAAGAGGAAGAGACGGAACGGCGGAGAGAGAACATTTAGAACCCGAGGAAAACGAGGGGAAGATGAAATTAAAAAAGACAAAAGACGAAGAAGAGAAGGAAGATAAAACAATATTTACGCACCGAATAGAGACGCAAACTCCATCATGCACTTCTCTTTTTAGGTTTGTCGACTTCATTTGTTTTTCTTCTCTGTATTAAATATCAACCTACATGGTAATTTCTCAACAATATTAGGTATTGAAAAGGAGGAAAATGCTGGTGGCATTGTGTGATGTTTCTATCCATTCATTTGAGTTGTCTTTCATGTGATCAATGAACATATTGGAAAGGTCTGTAAGCCTTGACCTCTTGCCTGGGACCCAAAAAGCTTTAGTTAAAATCCATTTGCATGAATTAAAAAGGGAAATACATTGTTCTTAAAGGACTGAGGAACCCCTGTTAGTGGAGGTGCTGCAGTTACATAATTTAATCAGATGGTGGCAGCACCCTCCTGGAAATGCTGAGGAACTGTATGTGTGTGCCTGTGTGTGTGTGCACCTGTTAGTATTGGTACTACCATCAGCTATGCACATGTAGCTGTTACAAAAACTATCACCTGCACAAACGGCAGCTTTCCACTATTTAAAAACACAATTTCACTGAAATGTTGGATCTGTTTCATTTACATGAGGGGTTAAATGTAATACACTCTACACACACACACACACACACACACACGTCATTTTTTCCGGCTTCTTTATCCTTTCAGCATATGAAGGTTGGGGGGAAGTCATCATCCCCCCCACCCCCCACCCTTCAATCTCTCCCTGCCCATAACGCCTCAACTGCCCCTAACCCCTCTGGCCATGGGGCCTTTCATCCCCCCACCCATCCCAACAATCTTGTATATATATATATATATATACACAAGATTGTATATACAAGATTGCTGTTTGATTTGTTTGTGTATATATATTTACACGAACAAATCAAACACACCAAACTCTTTTTTTCTCTCATGCAGCTGCATGTGTGTCTTCTGATTTTCATAATCGCTACATTTTAGGATTTCAGTGTCAAATTTCGCCCCGAGTTACAGTGACCACCATCCCAACGCACGCCTCCACCCCGGGGGGCAGTTTGACAACAGACACTTGGAAGGAGGATCCACCCCCCCTCTACTACTCTACTCATCCTATCAGTGCTAATAGCACACACACAGAGAGAGAGAGAGAGGGGGAGGGGGAGGGGGGGGGGCAGATGATGTATGTGTCATCTGCGGTTGACATGGCCAGTGTGTGTGTGTTAGAGGGGGGTGCATGGTCACTGTCAGGGAATTAGAAAAGGGGGAATAAGTGAGAGAGAAAGAGGGGGGTTAGGATGGCTGGAGGGGTCCCAAACTTCCCCCCTTCCTGGTTGCCCACCCACCCCGCCTCGGTCACGCCTGTCAGGGGCCGCTGACAGACGGCGCGTGGGTTTCTCTGTGTGTGTGTGTGTGTGTGTTTGAGGGGAGGGAATGGGGCTGCTGTTTGGCGTGTGGAGGTCAGAGGTGAGACACATGGTCTCGACCACCTCGCGCCTCGCATTGACACACACACACACACACACACACACACACACACACACACACACACACACACACACAAGCTGCCTGCCTTTCCCACCTGTCCCCTGTCACATTTACTACCAAACACACACACACACACACACACACACACACGAATCTGACCAAATCAGTTGTGGAACTGAAAAAAAACTAAAGTAAAGTGAAAATTATTAAAAGCATTATATTCAAGGCTGCAACTAACGGTTACTTGTACCTTTGATTATTTTCTTGACTTATCATTTAGAATTGTTTATAAAATGTTAAAAGAAATATAATTGAATTATTGCAGCTTTAGTTATGCCAGATATTAGGCAGTAAAGAGGAACATTTTTGAAAGTTTGATGTTCAAAAAGCTCTTAATGGTTATTATTAAGCGCTAAAATAAACAAATAAACAAATAAAGAAAGAAATACAAATTAAAAGGGAGTTATCACTAATTTTACAGCAGTTCGGTCTTCAGTGTTGTGACCTCTGAATGACATAATTGTTCATTGTTAAAATATAACAAATCTGCAAAAACAAAAACTTTGAATCTAACTGCTAAAATGAGCAAAGTAAAAGAGCCTTTTTTTCTCCTGCTGGGTTTGAAATCAACACGTCTGAGCGAACAGACGACGTGTGTCGCGTCCCGTTTTAATGACCTGAAAACGAGGAGCTGAGGCCGTGTTATCTGAACATACACGTTGGTCCCCATTTTAATGAGAACACGTTGGGCTTGAGACGAGCGGAGAACATGCAGCATTACAAGGTGGACCGCTGCAGCATTAGGAGACGATGTCATCCATACCAACATCAGACTTACAGATCATGTGTGTATTGTACCTCGTAGTCTGCAGCCTATGCTGTGGGTTTACCATTAACAGGGTTCACACCTTGTTGGATGTTTATGTGTTATACTATATATATATGTTTATATATATATGTTTTATACTACAAAATATATATCATGAGAATATTTTTTTTCCTCTTTTCTCTAATCGAACATATTCACACAGTCAAACTTTGTCAAATTGTGCCGTGCTTAAATCTGTCAATAGGATTTGTGCTCCTGATTTGAAATACTGGGTTAGTTAGTTTTCCATCTCCAGAGCTGCAGTCTGCTCGTGGCTCCTCTCGCCGTCGCCCCTGTGCTGAAAAATGAGCCGCCCCATTTGCGGCCCTGGTTTAATGAGTCCTTGCAGCCGAGGGAGAGGAGACACACTGCTGGAGTGATCGCGGCCACTTCCCAACACAAACCGGGTAACGCTGGATTATTGGCCAGCGTATTTGTCTGTCTGAGCCACCTGTGTGACAACAGGAAGACGCAGTGAGCTAGTTCACCTTCACTTTTCCTATTAGCGTCGCTCCTCCTTCACTGTGTCCCTCACCTCCTACCTCCCTTTGTCCTCCACTCGCTCCCTCCTTGATTTATTCGGATTGCTCTCACACTTCCTCAGCTGTAATGCGACCATCCGGCTTGAACTTCTCTCTACTCCCCCACCCCCACCCGCTTTCCTTTTTTTTCCCCACCCGGTTCCCCTCCCTTAATTCTTTTGACAGAATCTTTAACGTCTTTCTCGCATCTTCACCCATAATACATAGTTGTTGTTTTTTTTAAAGCACTCTCTTTCATACATTTTGCGGAGCTTTCTATGGAAACGGACCTTAGGGTGGAGATGATTCTCATTAGGGATGAACAAGTTGGCCCCCGGCAAACCTACAGACTCAACAAGTGTCACAGGTGAGCTGGTAGCCCGCTCACCTGTGACACTTGTTGAGGCTCCTTGTATCATGAAAATAATGAGTCCTATGCAATGCAATGCAAGTAGAAGAGACTATAGAAAATAGTTAACGTGCTTTAAAAACAACTGTGAGGGTGGAAAGCTTTCCTGTATGCAATATTCCGTGTGTGTTGCGTCGATATGTGTTATGCCGAAGCTACAAACTGAATGAAATCCTCACATGAGAATCTCGTCTTGTTTTAAGTCGAGTGAAGAGTTCCTCCTAATAATCAGCTTCCTGTCTCTCTAGCGGGCTTCTTCCACTGCTCCAGTCTGAGGCTGCTGTAGGTCTCCCATTATGCTCTAACCCTCCCAAAAAAAACATGATTTCTGGCCAACGTGTCTCCCTCCGTGTTTTCATCCCTTCATCCCGTCGCCTCTCCTCCTCCTCCCCCTCTCCTCCAGCAGTGGTCAGCGGCAGCGGTCACGGCACCGCTGGACAGCGCTCCGCAAGCACAGGACACACAGACCCGTTGCCAGGCAACAGCAAAGATCACTGTGTGTGTGTGTGTGTGCGCGCCCGTGTGTCCACATGTGCGCACAACTCTGTGTGTGTGCTTGTCTGCTCCTTGCATGTTTGCGTGTGTACCTGTGAGAGTGTTAATCATTAAGAATCAGTGTGTTTGGCGGCCTGTAAGGCAAACAGAGGGCCGCATGCTAATGTCTCCACTCACGTTGACACCTCATCCAACGCGATTCAAGGACTATCACAAGTTTTTATTCAGTCGTATGTCGACCGATGAGAAAAAGGGTGAAATTGGCATTGGGATGTTTCAGGAGGTTGTCGAGAAAGGTTTCATTGTTGCAGTTTTATGTCAATACATGAGGGAAAAACTTTCTTCAGTGTCTTCCACAGAAAGACCAACCACTTCCTGTCTTCAAAAGGCCGATAATATCTTCAGGATCTGTGTGAGCAAAACACACACACGCACAGAAAAAAAACATAATTTTAGCACGCCGACGCCAGCTTTGCTAGCGCTGATCCGGAGTCGATGCTGCTCATAAGTGACTTGTTTCATTCTTCCATCTGCCGAGGAGAGCACGAGGAACGCTTGTATGAGTGTATGCACAACAGTGTCTTGCGCACACATGCAGTGAGTCAGAGACAGAGAGTCATTACAGGAGCGTGCTCGTACGCGAGCATGCTCACGGGTGTGCGTGAGCGCTTTCCCGAATATGTCTCTAGAGTGTTTATTATATCCGATACAGTACCTCTTTCTCGCACCACATATTTCTGTGCCGATCGATTCTTCTGACTCCCGACAAGACAATAATCGCACCTCCCTCCCGCTCTCCTTCCCTCCACCATTATTACTGCCCTCCCTGAGGAGCGCAGCGCGGGGATGGAGGGATGGAAACTGAGAAATGGAAGGAAGGGAGGACGAGGGAAAAGGAGGAAATGGCCACTGTGTGTTACTTCCTTTTCTCTCCCCCAGAATCGCACAGATGGAGGGAGAAAACAGGGAGACGGAGACAAGGAAGATGAAGATGAAAACGAGCAGATGCTGAAAATTTAGGGGTATTTTTAGGGGGGATAATGGTGGAGCCTGGGAGACATGACGGGGGGGGGGGGGGGGGGGGGGTGAGGGGGAGGGTTTCAAAGAGAGAATACAAGGGGAGGAAAGAGACAGAAAATGGCAGGGGGAGTGATGGGACAGTAGGGAGGAGGCACGAGAGGGAGGAAAAACAAATGAGAGAAGATGAAAAAATACACTAGCAAATGACAAACAGGCAACAACAACAACAAGGAGAAAAAGTAGGAATCCGGGGATAATGGGAGAAGGTGGGAAAAAAATAATGAGGTGTGGTGGGTACAACATTTGAGGGTATAAAATCAAGCCCCCAAAATAAAGAAGGAATGCAAGGAGGATGGGAAGAGCAGAGTTAGTGAATGGGTGAGTAGGGGGGTTAGTGAGGAACAGAGGAAGGAAGTGCATGAGCAAAAAAGAGGGACGCTAATTTAGAACATTGAGAGAAGTGAAGTGAAATAGAAAAGAATGAAAGTGAAAGACGCATGGAGAGAAGTGAACTGCGGTGAGACACTGCGTCCTTGCAGGAAATAATAGGAAGTAAAAAAAGATGGTGACAATTGGACTAACAAAGACACACAGCCTTGCCTTGATGTTGTGTATGTGTGTGTGTGTGTGTGTTTGTGTGTGAGCGATTGGACAAGGAGGGAAGCCCCCCCACCCCCCTCCCTCCTGCGGTAGATTGTGTGCAACAGAGTCGATGACAAAATGAACAGACAAGACCAAAAGATGAGATGAGATCAGAAGAGAGGGGAAAGAAAAAAGATCAGATTAAAAACCTGGAATCACAGTTTCGTGTCCGAACTGACGCGGACGTGTCATCACATCAACGCCGACCAGGAAAAAGAATAAAGCCTCGGAGATGAAACCATCATAGTAATTCCTTCTAAAATCAACTCGTAAAAATGCAAAAGTTGATGTATAATTATTGTGCTGTCCCGACAGAGACTGCATTTAAAACTACTCCCTGATGATACAAACTGTGGTAATTGCGTGTATTTGTGTTTGGAAACATGTTTCTAGTTAATTTGCACACAAAAATAAATAAAATAAAATAATAATAAATAATAATAATCAATATAATGCTTGAAAAACTGCCTTTCAGACCCTCAGTACAAATTTTTTATTTCCAGCTTGACCACCACGTGCTTTCAATGGGGGCTGAAAGGATCTCATAAGTCCAGAAATGGCAGAATATATCTCCACCCATAGGAGATCATATTATCCTTCAATTTGGAGTTATGAGGTTGTCATGTGACTGCAGGGATATTTATGTTCAGACTGTTTGGATTCGGGGTGAAAATCCCACCAGTGTGTGTGTGTGTGTGTGTGTGTGTGTGTGTCTTTCCTGTCTTTTTTTGTGACACCGCTGATTCTGATTCAGGATCTGATCTTGATGCAAAACCATTGAATGAATGGCCGACTGTGTGAGGGCGCGTTGAAACCATCCCGCCGTCCTCTCCTCCAGCCGCGGAAACCCCCGGTGATCTATGGCGCGTGCTGCGAGCCGTTAAGACGGTTGGGTTTACAGGTTTATCGATTGGACCCGACTTAAATTGGCTCCCAATTAAACAGAGCGCTTATTTGACCTCTTTACCCCCTTCCTGTCTTCTCCTTTCCTGTCCTGTTAAATACCCCCCCACCTACATCTCCTCCTTATTCTCTCTCGCAGCCAGCTCCTCTCCATCGACACATCCATCTCTCGCTCAATGTAATACCTCTACTCCCATCCCCCCTCCGTCTACGGCCGGCACCCCATCCCCATTTTCTGTTACTGCCACCTTCTACCTCTCCATCACCATATCAGCGTCTCCTCTCACCGTCCATTTCGCCACCTTTCCCCACATCTGATCTTTCTCTCAGTCCATCCATCAATCTCTCCTTAAATAACAGCAATGAATTATTAAGTGTATTTATTCAAACACCATTAATTATAAAATAAAGCCAGCTTGTCGACCCGCTCGCTTTGGCTGAGGCCCGGTGTCAACCGGATGAGGGGAGAAGAGAAGAAGAAGAGGTTGGAGGGGCAGGAACAGTGGAAGGTGAGCTGGTTTTGTGGTTAGGTTTGGAGATGGGGGAGAGAAAAATAAGAAAGGGGGAGGTGAAAA
Organism: Cottus gobio; assembly: GCA_023566465.1. Classification (NCBI taxonomy): domain Eukaryota; kingdom Metazoa; phylum Chordata; class Actinopteri; order Perciformes; family Cottidae; genus Cottus; species Cottus gobio. Next base: position 20,309,585 of record CM042231.1, on the reverse strand, counting down.
GGAAGGGGGGGGGGCAGTTAGGAAATTGGTGTGGCTAGCGGAACAGCTCCCCTCCCTCCCCATCACCCCCTCCCTCGCTCCCTCCTTACCCTCCCTCCCCCCTTCCCTTCCCCGCTCTGCTTTGTATTCTGCGGAGATGACAGGGGGAAAGCTTTATTGCTCTGAGTTGGTATCGATCGGGGCCCCACAGAGGGGGTATCCAGACCCACGCACACTGGAGGCCCTTTCGCAGAGGCCGCTGACTCCTACTCCATATTTTCCCCTCATCACCCCACCGCCCAACACACCCTTCCCTCTCCTTCTGTTTCCTCCTCGCTTTCTTTTTCCTCTCACTTCTAAAAATTGTGGGCCTCTTTTTTCTCGTTCCGAGAGGTCAAGAGACGAGGCGCGGGCGGCGTTCATGTACCTGCGTGCAGCGGCGGCGCGCCCGGACACAGAGAGGCTCGCACCGGCGACGCTCGGAGCGTAAATAAGGGTGAATGAACGCAGACGTACGCGATCAGAGGTGAAGCGCTCACATGAATACGCTCATATGTAGCAGAGCAACTCACACTAAGATGCACACACACACACACACACACACACACACACACACACACACACACACACACACACACACACACACACACACACACACACACACACACACACACACACACACACACACACACACACACACACACACACACACACACACACACACGCGTTGCCATGACACAATCCCAGGCTGCGGGGCTGAGCTGCTGTCCTGACCAGTTGCATCAAAAAATCCCTAATCTGGGAGCGTGACCGTCCTCAGTTCCAGCAGGCAGGGATCAGGGCGCTCCGGGCAGATTCAGAATTTAAGGATAAGATGGGATGGGGATGCAGGTTTCTGAAATCACCCCAAGGCAGGGAGGGATGGGATGGAGCCAGGAATGAGGAGGGGTGGGTGGAGTGGTATGATTTGCGCCCCCTGTGCCCCCCCCCCCCCCCCTCCCCACCCCTACTGTGCGCCCAACTTCCCAGCATTCCTAGGGGCCGAGGACCAGTAGAGAAACACGGAGGCAAAGGAATTACATTTCTTTTCTTTTTCCGAATGAGCTGCAATCCAAAGAAAAGCTTTGGGAATGGGGACTTTTCACCCCTGACTCAATTGCCACGAGGGATGCGGGTGCATGAAGTGCATTGCAATTTATGAATGTATTTAGAGATGGACAGAAAAAGATTGAGAGATGTAAAGAAAGACTATGGATTATCTTGCTCAGTAAAAGCTGTGACACCCTTTTTATACGAGTACATGTTTTTTTTAAATCAAATATTATGTTGTTTTGTTGAGTTGTTTTCCTGATCTACAATCTTGAATTGGCCTTCTCTGATTGGTGGAGGACGAGCCATGCTATCTCCACGCAGAAACAGCGTGACCAACACAGATTCCTTCAAAACAACAACAAGAAAACAAATCAAATGTTTTCCTCCAAGGCGAGACACGACGTGGGCTTTAAGCTTCCCAACTCTCCGGTCGCTCTCCTAAATGTGTCACCTTCTGGCCACCGTCCCTGCCATTCCACTTAACAAACTCCATTTTGTTGAGGTTTGGCCGAACAAATCGGCGTGCCAGCCATGGAGAGAGAAAGCGACAGAAAGAGAGAGGGAGAGAGAGATGGACGAATCGACGGCTGGAGGGAAGAATGGGTGCTCAAGGCCACCCTGCTCTGACCCCCCCCAAACCCCTCCTCCTTCAACTCTTTCGCTCCAGAGTGGCTGTTATCTCTCTATTTTTACACTCCTTCCATCAACAGACTGCCCCAGACCCACTTATGTTCACTCACCAAATGACACATGGACGGACACGCACACACCCGAGAAAATAAAAAAACACAATTACAGATGTAGACAACGACTGTGGTTGCTGCCAAGCCGACTGCGAGTCCTCGGAGCGAGTGTATCCTTTAATGTGGGCCGTACGCCTTTGTGTGTGTGTGTGTGTGTGTGTGTGCGTTTGCAACGCGTAACCTTTCACAGACAAATCACCTGCTGTTTGACCAGAGGGTTTTGATCAGGAGTGTTTTATTTCTTCTGCATTAGGGCCGGTTTAGAGGCGCTCCTCTGAAATGTTGTGCCTCACTTTGTTTTATTTTTCAAAGGAAAGCTTGTATGGGAGGCGATTTTGACATTCAACTTGAGTGGACTCTCTGGGGAATAAAAAATAAAAAATAACGATGATAAAAGCTCCAGGTTTATCAAGGTTCAGGTGATTTATTTACATGTGAGATTTTCTTATTTCCCTCCATCAGATCGTTTTTTCTTTTACTATTTCATAAGCAAAAATGTTTTTCAGGCTGTTTTAGATTCCTGCTTTGATGTTTCTTTTAGCACCTGAAAATATAGACCGAAAAAAATACACTGAAAATAATCACATCAGGTTAACCATTACACACACAAACATACACACAATTACAGGCTTCCAGAGCAGAGATAATTGTAACAGCAATAGAGAGAATAGGTGTGTGTGTGTGTGTGTCATTGTATGGATCAGATCCATAGGGGGTAGACTATACAATAACGACCAATTTAATGGAAAAGTCTATCTTCTCGCGGGTGGAAAGTGTGTGTGTGCTTTTTTACCGCAACACACAACAGGGATGCCAGTGTGATGCCATTATAGGTTCCACCATAATATTATGCCTGCCTGACGCTATGTGTCTATATTATTTCTACTGTAATCATGTCTTTTATTCTGTGTATGTGTGTGTGTGTGTTTTTATATGTGAATGTGTGTGTGTGTTTGTATATGTGTGTGTGTGTGTGTGTGTGTGTGTGTGAGCGAGCACGTTGGTCTTTATTCACTGTAGATGAAAGCCTGCTGGCAGACACTGGACCACCACAGTGTGATGTCCAACTAAGACCCCTCTCTCTCCTTAACAAACACACACACACACCACACACACACACACACAGACCACACACACACACACACACACACACACACACACACACACACACACACACACACACACACACACACACACACACACACACACACACACACAGACACACACACAGGCGCTGCCTGGCTGACTGACCTACCGCCATTTCACACCACTGACCAGTACAAATTGGATAAGGGTCCATTCTCTCTGCACCAGCACACTTTCACACACAGACACAAAGCGCACAAGTACACATATCTCACTCACACACACACACACACACACACACACACACACACACACACACACACACACACAAACAAACATGCTCTACAAAACAAGCTCAAAATGGCCGAAATGCTGCGGTGAGTCGGCCCCTCAGTGGCGAGTAAACTTACAGAGGGAAGGAGAGGGGAGATAAGGAAGGAAGATGTGTGTGTGTGTGTGTGGTTTCTTCTTCTCTTCGCTAACGTTGATTACATTTTGTCGATTGCCGCTCAATTTTTTTGTCTTTTTCCTGTCCATGATTTTAACAAAAATAAATGGAGATTTGGAAGTTGTGTTAGAGGCAAAGTTAAAACTGTCCAAGATAATTTCCTAAGAGAATCACAATCTTCTGCCGGGGATCAAATCTCCTCGACCAACTCCGACTCAAAAGGCTTCCCGGCACTCACTGTCCTTCACACTGATGACCACTGTGACTGTTGTTGGTACGCAACATGTTTCTCTGGGCTTGGTCGTGTGCATTCTGTTCTTTCTGCTTAAATGTTGAAACGTTATTTTCTGGAAGGCGAGTGCGACGCAAAATGTCTATTTGTATCCATTCTACCCGGTTCCCTTTGTTAAAACCCTGAATCGGTGTGTGCGTGTGTGTGTATGTGTGTGTGTGTGTGTGTGTGTGCAAAATCACGTGTTCTTCACTTGACAGTAAAGAACACTCCCAAATTTATACAGTAAACATGATTACATTACATTTCATTTAGCTGACGCTTTTATCCAAAGCGACTTACATGCTATACAGTAGACCGTAGACACAGCAACGGTGAGCAATTAGGGTTAAGTGTCTTGCTCAAGGACACAACGACATGGACTGGTTGAGCCGGGGTTTGAACCTCCGACTGAAAGACTCTCTGATTGAAAGACTGACTTGCTAACCACTGAGCCACAGTCGCCCCTGTTTCACATGTTTCACTCATGTTACGCTCTCTTAACTACCAAGTGTCCAACAAAACAAAATATCCAACATTTTCTACAAATAATATGAGCTATCTTGCACCCACTTAATGTGCCACCTACTGCAGGGGTTCTCAACCTTAAGGCCCACTTCTGATTGTTCAATTATTTCCAAGGACCACCGTCCCAAATAAGTAAGAAAAATAATCCCCCCAAAAATTATAAATTAATTATTATTATGAATTATTAAATTAATAAATACGTGTTATGCCATTGTCAGGATAATTAGGAATTCAAATTGAATGGATTGGTCGGCTCCACGTTTGTGTCTCCCCGATGAAGTGCTGTGATTGAAGTGGTGATATTCAAACGTGACTGGTCATTGAAATAAGGCATTTTAATTGGACTTTTGTATTTATTTACGTGAATTCTTGAGCTCATTTAGACTGCAGATCTGATTTGAGAAACAAACTCTCAGACAGACTGTCCGCACTCTTATTTGTGTGTCCAGACACCGCCGCCCTATAAGTGGTAACGACGTAGGCATCAGTGACTGCGTATCTTCGCTGGTGACGGGGCTTTCCAGCGCGGTGGCGTTCAGCTTCGGACCAATTGTGCTACCGAGCAACCAGACATTTACATTTTTTATTCAATCCAACTATTCGGCAGTCCATCAGCCGCCTGCTAGATGACGCTCTGAGGCCCACCAGTGGGCTGATCTACAGATTGGTTGCTGAACATTGCATCCCCAACCAGAGCCTCGAATTTGGTTCCGCACACATCAGATCATCAAGATCATCCGATCATCCGATCAAAACCGCACTGATAAATTATTGAATCTCAATACAGCTGAAGCCATTGAACGAAGCTTCGCCAGCTGACTTCTCCGATGAACATGTTGCTCGGGCTGCTGGTGGGGAAGTGGCCTCGATCTATAAGTCTCTTTACAATTTTACCTCCATACGTGATTTGACTCATTTGAACCGGGTCCAATCGTTCCACCGGTGGTTCCCTACAGATAGCCTATAGTAAGGCCGATACTCCTCCATGCAAAGCCTTTTTCTTTTAGGTTGCCTCAGTTACAGCAACCCCCTCACTCCAGTGATAACACCTGGGACTTGATTCTATCGCACCGGATGGAGGTTTCTGCTCTGACTGTGCCTCTCCTGTCACATCAGTGGTGTCAGATCACTTCCTTATTGAACGTGAAGCGACACCAGCCTGTCCTTGTAATGCTGGTGCTGATGTATTCACCGCTCGCCACATCGGTCCGTCAGCTCTAACTGCACTTGCTGAGCGATTGCCCGGTCCGGGCACCTTTCACCACGCCGACAGGTCCTGTTGGACATCGCACCCGTGACTGAAACACGGCCCTTTCTCGTCTCCCGGGTTGAGCTGCAGCACCAAAACAAGAGGGTCAAAAGGGGTCCAGTTGTCCTCTGGTTTCACTCGGGGCTCTGGATCTTCAGCTTCGTCTCTCTCTCTCTCTCTCTCTCTGCCTTTGTGTAAATTATTTGCGTATTGGTTTGAGCTTTGTCTTAGTCCTCTTCATGTGGTTCAGGTCTTCCACCTTTAAGTTGCTCCACGTCCTCCTGGATCCATATTCGTCTTACATTCTATCTTTAATTGTGTCCTCCTGATTGTCCATACTGTTGCTTTACCTGCAACTTGCTCTACTCTGCAGACGTGACCCCTATTGCCTGCAGGGCTGTGCCCTTCTTCCGTAGAGTTTTTCTCGTGGCACAGTCAGGATAGAGGGTGCCGTATGCTGTGACTTGTGGTACTGGGCTACACAAATGAAGTTGACTTGACTGTGTTCTCACCTCTCTATTCACTGTGATGAAACACTATTGATTGTAAGCCAGGCTTTCAATGCAGCAGCTCGGGTCACAATGCAGTGTGGTATATAGCGCTACCCTTTGCTTCCACCCAATCCCCACCCCACTCAGCTTCATATAGAGCTATGTAATTATAGTGTGGCCTTGCCGTACCCCCCTATAGCGTCTAATTGCCAGGACCGCATGCTGTTAGGGAGCGGCCGCATTGTGTACGTTTCAGATGTTTGCCTTCATGTGCAGGCGTAATAATGTCCATGAGAGCAGGGGAGGGGAGAGAAAAAGAATCATGTGTATTGCCCGTATATGTGTGGTATATGTATCTGCCAAAACGTAATACTTTTTTTCTATTTACTTTTCAGTGAGGTAAATGTTGCACCCGAGGACTGATGATGTACCAAATAGAGGTGAAGCACGAGCTGAATTTAAAAATGTATCTATAATCTACAATCAGATCTATAAATCGAGAGCGTACATTTGAGTAAGTTAACGTTCCTGATCATTTCTACATCACTTCATATTATCTTGAACAGGTAAATCAGCCCTTTCAAAGAGACATCTGTGTCTACGGTCTACTGTATATCATGTAAGTCGCTTTGGACAAAAGCGTCAGCTAAATGAAATGTAATGTAATGTAATCTGACATACCACATTGTGTTGTTGATAACATTTACACATATTATGTAACCGTAGAATGCACTTATTGTAAGTCGCTTTGGATAAAAGCGTCAGCTAAATGACATGTAATGTAATGTAATGTAATTATTTTGGTGACCCTCATAAAAACTACAGACTTTGGGAATGACTGTATTTGTCTCAGATGGACCTACTGAACTGACAACTGAGTGTAAAAGTTAAACAAAGCATCAATCCAAATCATGAAAAGTAAAGCAGCAATTTACTTTTGTAACAAATGACAGCTAACGACTCACACTATCGGACACTAAAATAATGAAATCATAGAGCAAAATAAAGCTTTTTTGTGTGTACACACCAGCAGAGTGCTGTTTCAGTGCATCTCAGCAGTTCAGGAAGTCAGCAAAAAGTCCCCTTAAACCCTACAGAAACTCATTTAAAATGGAAGTCTCCCAGTCCTCATATTTGTTCCTTGGCCGGTGGTGTGTGCAACTCCTTCATGAAGCCACAGGAGAGCTCCGCCTGTAATTGCTCTGCAGCATTTGTCCTGTGGCTCCATTTAATCTGGTGAATTATTCTGATGCTTTGATGAGGAGGTTGGTGATGACTGGACAGGATACTAATGTTTGACTGTAAACCGTCGCTATAATGTCAAGGAACTGTGTTTTGATCTGTACCTTATTAAGAGGAACATCTGTGTGAGGGGATATTCTCACTTAATAAGCACTACAATGTAACCAAATATAATTTCCATGTGATGAACAAGCTTGTTGTGACATTGCTGAGGAGCACAAGTGATAATTGCAACAGGGCTGTAAATGCCTCCAGCATTAGATGATGAAAACTGTCCTAAACACTGAGCTGCTCCGGGTGGAGGGTTAGCCAGGATGTGATGTGTGTATTGAAAAACGTTTATTTACTCAGAATGAAATGAATATATTTGCAACACTTATTCAGACATCCACATATATAATATTCTCATATTCTCAAACCGAAGGGCCAAGTGTGGTCATGATGTCCTCGGGATCCCTCTCTGGTGGCTCCCACCTGACGCTCAGTGTAATTTGTAAATCTGAATATTTGTTTACCGGCGCGTATGTTTGCACTCGCAGTCGAGCCACGTGGCCCTGCTGTGTTTACATTTGTTGACTGAGGGCACGCGGGGCGATATCTCACGGTAATCGATGAACAAGGGAACGAGGGGGGGAGGGGGAAGAAAAAAATCGGTAAGGAAAGCAGGTTATCTCCTGTCATTAACTGAGGGATTCCCGCGTGGAGGGAAGAAGGGAGGGCCAGGCGGGTTGTGTAGGGGAAAGACCTGGACTCATTGAGAAAAAGGCGCAGGGTGTTTGGCATGAAGAGAAAGCAGACAATTATCTATATTGATTAAAGCCAGCCAGCCAGCACAGGGAAGACAGAAAACTATGGCTGGATCAATAGAGAGGGAGAGAGGGATGTAGGGCACCGGATAGAGGGATAGTCGAGACAGACGAAAGCGGCGAAGGCTTGAAGAGAGACGAGGCTCGACAGATGGAGAAGTGAGTGGAGAGACGGAGTATGAGAATGTGCGACTAAAGAAGGGAAAATGAATTAAAGCCCAAGATGAGTGGAGGGAGTGAGAGGTGGCCAAGGAGAAGAAGAGATGACTGGCAAGAAATCTCACGGCGAGGGGTGAGGTCGATGAATTTAACCGATGATGGTCCAAGTGTTAATGAAAATGACGGGTGGGTATTTGATGACTTGGCTTGTAATGTGCACGAGGAAGAGAGCGGAGGGAGATCAATAAGTAGACGGCTCCGCTGCAAATGCAGCTGGACGGAATCAAAAGGGAAAGCGGAGGATGAGGAAAGATGCTAAAGAATGGGAGGGAACAGCAGAAGACGAAAGCTGACTACTACTTTGTTAGGCGTAGGCAGCAACAGTACTTGGTTAGGGAGGTTTTCACTTTGAAGTCTTAAGTCCTGTTTTGAATTGTATAACTTCCGTCTATCTGGACTCAAAGAGTTGGTTTCACAAAGCTAGAGTTCGGCTGTTGCTTAGATCTAACAAACTAACCGGCTGACACACTTCGTTCAGGCCCTCCTTGACTGTCGTAGTTTGACTAATTTGACATACTTTAAACGATCAAGTCAAATCAAACCGCTCAGATCCCTGCACTCAGCAGTAAACACTGACATTTAACTGGGAATATTTAGCAAAGAGTGTAACAGTAAGTCAATCAATCAGTCTCCAGATGATATTCAAATCAAAACGTTTCCAACAGGTTACTGCACCCTCCTCACTCCACAAACTTGTTATCAAACCACAAATTATGAGCCATATTTTGCTTGGGCTTGGGAGGCTTTTTAGATTTAAAACATAAATATAAAAAGACCATCGTTATTGTTGTCACTGATCTAAGACTGGCCGAACAATATACTGTCTAAATATTGCTGTGACACCATTCCCCAAATTCCAAGTCAGTTTAACCTGTCTGTATTGTTTACATTCAGGTTATAAACGTGGACTCAAACCCCACTGATGAAAACAAAAATGGAAGACCCAGTTGACTTTTTATTCTTACAACTATAGCGTCTCTTTATCTTCAGATCTCCCTCCTCATCTCTTGCATGAACTCTCCCTCCGTTATTTTCTTATTCTCTCCTGGTATTTTCCCCTCCCTCTCCCCTACAATTTCTTTTCGCTCACTCTCCCACTTTCATTCACAATTCCTCCATCTCAATTTGTCTCCCTCTCTTCAGTCCTGTGATGGCCTATTCATTGGCGCTCTCCCCACTTCACTCCCCTCTGCCTCCACAGGGTCATCCTGACGGTCACCAAGGTGCTGTCGTGAGCAGTACGGGGGATTGTAGGTCTGGGGCGAAATGGCCCTTAAATGGCTCTCAAACTCACACTGGCTTTATTGATGCTCTGGCCCGATGCCAGCTAGCCTCAACGCTCTGTGTGTGTGTGTGTGTGTGTGTGTGTGTGTTAGGGGGAGAGTGGTGCTGATTGCTATGTTGATTATACAGAATAGTCCGACACCACTCTGAAAGTTTAACACAGGTGGTGTCGAGAGACAAGACAGAGACAGGTGGGAAAGCACAACAAGCTGGCTCCAGTGTGCACGCACCGAGCCGCTTGTTCTTTATGAAAAAGTGAAAAACAAGCAAAGTAGGACATGACTGTTTTCAAAGGCTCCTTCACAAAGAAATTTGCCCGTGTGATGTAACTTACAAAAAGAATACCCGTCAATATCATGAGTTTGGATTGAACTTGTTTGCCATCAAATGCATTATGAACGCAAGTGTTACATTTGTTGTGTAAACTGAACTGGGAATGTAAAAAAAAACAGATTCAGCAGTGATAACTGCAGCGAGTGGTCTCGTGTCATGTTTGACTCCTCAGGATTCAAAGGAACCTTTATAGAACTTCTCTATTCCCACTCAAGCCCTGCGTCCTTGAAGTTGACCCAAACAATAACGCTTTTACAACTGAGGCAAGCCCTGCCGTCTTTCAGGAGTTTTACTTAAAAGTATTTTTTTACCGTGAATAAAGGCATTAACGAACATTCAAAACGTACCCAGTAGAGTTCAACACCGAGGCTCCGTAGTCTGAACCAATACGGAATCTTTATTCCTCCTTTCAACCTTGACTAAGGCAGCGCACACCGGATCCACTCCTTCCGTTCTTACCTTTCACAATAAAAGCCTTAGGCATATACACCGTGTTGCTTTTTACCAGAGGGAACTTAAATTCATTCAGAGCTGTTCACTAAAAGGAAACTCAATAAAACAGCTCACAGCAGTTTAGACTGCAAAACAATTGAGCTCAGACGCTGCTTTGGTCAACAGGATCATGGTAATGGCCGTTGGTCCTCTGCCTGCATCAATCTGTTCAAACCTTTCATTTTATTTAAAAATAAAATAATAATTGCAACTGTTGCAAATTTGCTTTGCTGCTGGTATGAATAGTTTTGATGCGAAATATTCGTAATATATATATATACACATGCTTCCAGTGTGTGAAGGCATCGAGAGGGGAGTTTTGGGTCAAGGCTTAAGTTCTCCTCCTCAAAACTAAACCATTGCATCATGAGCTTTCAAAGAAAGATGGGGAATTTTGTCTGAAATAATATCGAAGTATATATTGCGAAGATGGATGAGAGCGATCTGATGGCCTTTCCATTTAAATGACCCCTGCCCTGCGCTAATAGCCCCCCCCCCCCACCCCACTCCCCCCTTCTCCCCCTCCCCAACCTCCAGAAGACCAAATCATTTAAAAAGTGGAACAGAGCTGATAACTGCATGCTGGTGGGGAAAACTTGAGTCACTATGTGGAAAGAAACATTGTGGTGGTCATATCTCTCTCTCTCTCACACACACACACACACACACACTACATATGAGTGACCTCAGTCACTCATATGTAGTTAGGGGTCTCATCCACATTCTGGCTGAATGTCTGACTTCCTTTTCCTTCAGCTGATGCTGGCATGATACTGTGGGCACAATGTAACAAAAGTAGTGTGTAAGTGTATGTCACACACACACACACACACACACACACACACACACACACACACACACACACACACACACACACACACACACACACACACACACACATTCCCAATGTCTGGTCTCTCTCTCCTCTTTCCCACTGCCTCACTCTTAAACAAACAGAGAGAAGTAGAAATATTTTCCTTGAATCAAAAAAAGGAAGTTCCAGCTTATACACAACTTTGACTTTACATAAGGAGTGCAGCTTTTGTATTTAAATATCTGTCCCGGATAAACAATATGCAGATATGTTATTAGCACATCATATTTTCATTCCGCTGAGGAAAAAGATGAAATATTTTGATATATCTCCATGAGGATGCCTCTGTAACTAGCCTCACTTTCATATTGCTTCTGATGTGCGATTGATGAATGACTGAATTCAATAAAACACAATCTACTCTGGCAGACTTGATGAAATTTGGAATGCAAACGTATGGTAAAGTATGTGTTCTGTACGGCACCGGGGGGCCGGCTGCAGGGCTGCATCGGTTATAAGGAGTGGTGGGTGTGTATGTGTGTGTGATTGGGGGAGGGGGGAAGAGATCACGCTTTATGAAAAATAAATTTCAAAAAGCCAGCATTACCTCTGCTCAGGCCCGAGCTCCAGCCTTTGCATTTCAATGTGAGGTGCAGCCTCCATTATTTATGACGCTTTACACCTCAAAACCACGGACTGCCTCTCTCTACCTCACCCTCTCTCTCTCTCTCACCCCCCTTATCCCCATAGTAACCGCTAGCTCTGGGTCTCCAGAAAACACTGTTTGCGTGTACAGAGAAAAAGAGACGAGCTTGGGATGCATGACAACATGCAGGAAGTTCAAAATCCACTTAGGACGATCGGCTGAGTTGTGACGCGATATTTAAGTTCCCGTGTGGGCATCTCTGGAGACTGGCGGCTACGGATGTTTTCTCCACGCTCACGACGGTGGTATATCTACAAGTTTGTTCGGCGATAGCGCCGGCTGTCAAAACATTCACTCTTTTCTGTCTTCCTGTCCGTGTCTCTGCCTGATAGGAGGCAGAGTTTTATTTTGACATGCGAGGGGAGACGCTAACAGGAACTGTATATCTACACTGAATAAAGAAAAACAAAGTTCACAGAACACTCCGACATCTTTACAAAAGTTAAAGGTGCTCCATGCAGAACGCACTGTAACGTGCACAAATTGCTGTTATGAATAGTTATCGTCAACTGCAACAGCTGCACTGGGTTTCGGCACATTTGTCACCGGCAAGGAGGTTGATGGTGTTACTTTTGAGAAACTCTGTATTGTTGATTTAAATGACCTCAGCAGCACTTTCCAGCACTATTTTGTCTGATCTTGTGCAAAGATAAAAAGGGGAAAGCGAGTAATGCATGAAAATATCCACTTTGACAATAAACTATGGAACACCACCTTCTGTGCCGTAAAAAATCACTTTAGCTCAAAACTGCACTGGGACTCTTTTTGGATGGTGAATTCTATTTCTCAAAAAAATAAATCATGAGATATATTCATGAGGAAAACAAACTTCTGTGGGATCAGCAGTGGAGGCAGAATGTCCCTGTAACCCTGACACTGAGTACACGAGACAGGATGGCCCCAAAAAGACTCTAAATTGAGACTAGGTCTGATATCAGTTTTCAAAGCTGTTAAACGTGATTGTGTTTAATGGCCCCATTATATGATGGAAAAGGAGTGCTGCACCAATTTGGCAATGCACTCCTGTAACATTGTCCAACTTACAATGGATAAGTTAACAAAAAAAAACAAAGCTGAACCAGAGAGGACATTTTATTCCATTCCACACATTCCATTTCCCTTTCAAAACCAAGAGCCGACATTACCCACAATGCAACGCGACCACTGACAGTCAGAGATACAGGTGTGCTATGCTGATACAGAGATAGCCACGAGCTGCTAGCCTCACGCAGAGATGAGGAGCGGCCTACAGAGGTCTGGCAAGCTTGCGTCGCTCTAATTCCTCACGTCCACATTCTTGTCGTCTTTAGCCCCAACCAACGCTGACTCGAGTGACATCACTTGAGACCATTCATCAGAATACAAGCAGTTCTTTCCAAGGTTTTTCACGTACGCAGCAGAACTCCCCTAGACCTGTGAGCAGACTTTGACAAAGTAGCACCGGTTGGCTCGGTTTAAGATGGTTTGGTGGCCATGGATGACTTGGCCACACACTAAAGGAGAATTCCCCTATTTTTAAACCTGGGTCTTATACTCGTCAATTTTGACTATGTCATACTCACGTTGCACTCCACCTCCATTATTATGGAGACTATCAAAACCATGTACATAGGGCTTCCTAAATCACCACAATGAGGCGAGTGCAATAAGTTATTAGGACCCATTATTAGAATGGGTACAATTATGAAAGATACGATTTTGTTTCTCCCTTTTTACACCGTGTAGTGAAAAGGAACGCGCCAGCAATTCTGATAATTGCCATCCAATATAAAAGGCAGAAGAAGTTTTCTCTTTTCTCTGTTCATCCACTTTTGCTGCCACACATTCGTACTTGTATGTATCGAGACTTGAACCGGCAACCCTCCGCTCCCCACGGACTGAGCTACTGCAGGGAAATATGGGACTGTATAAAAAATGGACACAGTCTCCGTGACGTCACCTGTAGGTTTAAAGTGGGCGGAGGCCACGCGGCCTCGAGTGGCCATCTGAGGAGCTGCAGCTTTTGGCACTTACGCATTGGTACCGGAGGTTTCCGTTTAGGAGGAAATCCATCATCTTGTAATCCATCAAGTACTCTGATATTGATATTGTGCAAATATTGTAGGCTTGACCAGTGGTACTGTTACAACATTTTTTTACCCAATGAGATGCTTGGTAATCATACTAATTTAGTAAAGGCAAATATTAGAACAGCTGGAACAGTCTGATCACTTTACTGTAATGCAGCATTTAAAACCAGGAAAAGACAACAGTTATGCCACATCGTGATATCCAAAATCTAAGAAGAAATCTATCTTATATTGATATATTGCCAAGCCCTAGTGGGCGTTGTATAATAACACCCTTAAGGATCATTTGTCCCTATTTCCGTGGCCTCTTTGGTGCTCAGCTGCTCCACAAACAAAATAAAGAACAAAAAAAGCAGCATGTTTTCAACTTTGGGCTCTGGATTATTTTCCTAACCCTAAATTCAGCTAAAGTGCCTGCGTTTTCTCATGTTTCAACTAAAGGACCGGATGCGCGTCACGCACATTGTGCAGAAGATTGACACGCGCGGCGCGGGCTCGGTAGCCTCTGCGTGCGAGTTAAAGTGTAAAATAAAACTAATGTAATAACCGCGGAGGGGCTGGAAGGGACGAGGCTTTTCATAGGGGGGAAGATTTAATGCTCTGGAGCGCAGGAGAATCTCCATTTCTTGAATTAGAAGCGGACTCCCCCCCCCCACCCCCCAACCCCCTCAACCCGCCGCGACAATAGTTGGCGCGTAGCGTTAGAGCATCTGCCAGATATTAGTCAAACACACCATTGCCTGAATGATGAGGCTTCTGAGGGGGTTGTAAATTACATTGGGAGAGAGAGGGGTAATATCCATCAGTCCATCCATCTGCGTGTGTCCGGACGCTCGGACAAAAGGCCTGCTGCTGCTATGCTGGCCAACAGCTCTGCTGGTCAGACTTAATGAACCTTACCCTACCCCCCTTCTCCATCTCTCTCTCACACACACACACACACACACACACACACACACACACACACACACACACACACACACACACACACACACACACACACACACACACACACACACACACACACACACAGCCCATTCTCCCCCCCATCCCCCCCGGTGGCTCTCTCTCCTCTCCAGTTCTACCTTGGCCTGCAGTGGCTGTGTCACTGCTAATATTGACGACACCCCCTCTCTCTCTCCCCCCCCCCCTCCCCTCCCCTCCCTCCCCCCTTTCTTTGGCCGGCAACCGCTGTTGTCCACATCTCACCTCATCCATAGTAGACAGTATTGATTTTCAGCACGGAAAATAAAAAAGGCCATGAATTTTAATGCCTCACTGTCTGTCTGTCTGTCTGTCGCCCGCCCTCTCTCCCCTTTTCTCTCCCTCTCCCATTCTCTTAGTACTCATCTTCACCTCCTCTCCTTTTATTCCTAGAGCCGCCTCCCTCCCTCTCCCCTTTCTCTGATGTATCTTTCTGTCTGTCCGTCCATCCCCCCCCCTCACTTTCTTTCTTCTCTGACCATCGCTATCTCTCTCTATCGCGCTGTCCTTTCACCAAACCCACCCACCACCATTCTCTCTCTCTCTCTGTTTTTCTCTCATTTCTGTCCTGAGGGAAGGATAGGGGAAGCAGGTGCGGAGGATGCAGTGGTGTGTGTGTTGTTTTGGGGGGGTCATCTGCCATTTCCAAGCTTATACAGTACCAACCTTGTTAACTAATCTGGTTGTGTGAGCGGGAGGAAGAGTGTGGTGGGATTTGGAAAGAATGCCAATATTTCAAACCTTTCTTATGTCTTATTGAAACATTAGCTCATTAAAAAACAGCCTAACAGACAGTATTTGATCATTATAAAAACATAATGTTTTAACATTGTAAAAACATCAGAGAAAAGCTTTTATTTTATTTATTTTTTTACAAATTCTGTCTGTAACACCAGTGAGCTGTTTCACGCTGTCTTACCTTCGACCACGGCCGAGGCAGAGCTCTATTGGATTTCTCCTGTTTTTCCGATGGTTATTAAGCCTGAGAGTAGCCACTGGTGACCACTGCATTTGACGCCGACTAATGCTGGGTGAAGTGAGGAGCATACTGGGTTAAGAAAGCACGCCCCACTGTTTCCCTCATCTGCTAGAATCATGAAATCGTGATTTCAACAAAGCTATTTTTTTCCCCTCCATTTTCACATATTCAAGATGTGTCATCTTTATCAATATGAAAGGTAAAACCACAGCGCCAAAGAGAGAAAACGGACAAGTCGGACTGACAAGTTGGAACACAGTGATTTCGCCTCTCAGGAGCAGCAGAAGGAGAAAGTGGCAATTGCCATCAATGACAGGTTGCATGCTTCTGTCCGCGCAGACCAAGTGTCACCGTTGTCAGGTAAAATCTCTTGCTTTTGCAAAGAAAAACTGCAATTTTCAGAAAGAGATTTTTTTTCTCTGAAATTGTAATACCGGAGTGTAAGCCTTCACGGTTCACTTAGTACATAAATAACAAGCTTTCGCTTACATGCATTCCCTACAAATACAGAAAGTGGATCCTCTGTACATAACAGGTTTGAATCAGTTTAAACCACCGGCTTTACCCATATGTGACAGATGTGGCTCCGATATTACTGAAACCTGTAATCACAGCAACGATCAGATGGACCGCAGACACAAAACAATAAAGATAATCCCTAAAAACAATTCAAATTATTATTATTTTGGGTGGGAGAATGATACCTCAAGTTAAATATATCAAAACTGCATAAAAAAGAAATATATAATTTGTCGAGTAAGACACCTATGTATTTTACAAATTCCCACTATTTGCTTTGGACCAGGTGTCACCCTGAACAAGTCGAGGCATGTGAATGGCTTTACTTTCTTGAATTCAATAAGTGGTGTCAAGCTTGCCGAGACCGATATCATAGAGAAAATATAATAATTAAAAATTGATTCTTTCTTTTTTTATGTCAGTGTGTGTGCATTTTTTCATATAATATGGGTGATATATGATTTTTTTAAATTTTGTTTTACTTATGCTAGATATCTTGTTTTTAGCATTTGGTTTCAATCTCAGAAGGATACATCTTAATGCATTATTACAGTTAGTCTCACAGTGAATAAGTGTATTCTAGTTCAACAAATAGCCAGGAAGAGTTTTCTCAGTTGAACTTATTAGAGCACAGTATTATAGCATAGTATGTGGGTCAGGGCTAGGGAGAAACACAATGGACACACAATCATACACACACAAAAATGTCCATATATTTATATATATTTACATGTATTTACACACACACACACACAGTATCAGGGGGCATCCCAGACAATAGCTTCACCTCAGTTAAATGTCAAACAATCAACACATAATTTATTGATTGGCAGCAAAACACAGCGTCCCAACCAATCAAACTAATTCACACAAGTTCTAATAGGATCCGTGTTTCCACTTGATGGTCTGAATGCTGTTATAGTGGCTTGTCTTGTGCGGGTCCGATTCTCCTAGCAAACTGTAGTTTTTTGACGTGAAAATGATCAAAGGTAACGAGCGATGATTTTTAATAATCCTGTAATGTGTGGGCACGGCCGTTTTGTAGCCTCAGCATTCAGTGGAAAAGGAAAGAAACCGTGACGACATACATCAGAGTACAACCATTACCAGCTGGCTGGCTTTGGCTCTTGGAGGGTAGAAGTCATTCTCCATTTGCTGGATAACCTTCAGGCCGGCTCAATCAACTGTCATGCGGGATGCTTTCTGAACAAACTCCAGCCAATTATCAGCCTGAAAGGCCCGAACACAGGCAGCAGGTTATATGTCAGATGCCTAAACAAATTGGTTTCACTCTTAACGTATCCTTGGACTTTGGGGCTCTGCATCTCCTCAAGGAATGTTACTTAGCTTTTAACAACAACACAAAACACTGCATATTTGTTTCCTGAGGTTAATATGTGTGGAATGTGTGGTGGTGCACAATGGTGAGATTTCTTTTTCATTATTATCATTATTATTATTATTATTATTATTTGGCACTGAGTGGGAGTCCTCTGCAGGCTAACGGTGCTGCGATGGGACAATGGAGGCGTTTTTTTTTCTCAGTTTAATGAAAGCTTTGTTATTGTCAGGAGCCGGTTCATTCACTGCATTCATTCACTGCCACGCGTGCAAACTGAAGGACAGTGTGTGTAAGTGGATGTTTGTGTGCTCTCATACTGAGATATTATAAGATACGTCTGCCTTCCAATAAAAACAATAAACTCGGGCGCTTATAAAAAAAAAATTAAGTCAGGAGAGCATTAACTTTGTGCTCCAAACTCACAAAAGGTCATCTCTTTCACCACATATGAAAAATGAATGAGAGGCATAAGTCTTTCTAGAACCCTTATAACACACACAAATACAAATGATTTAACCACACACACTTAAACCCTCTGCCCATCACAAACTAACCCGTGAAAACAAATAAACATCACTTCCAGCCTTCTTCACTGACAATACACTCTAACCCAACGAGCTGCCCAATCCTGTTAATTCCCCTCATCCACTCAATGTCAAGTCCACCGTCTGTGCTTCCGTCTGGCTGGCTGACCCCGGGCCCCACCCACCTTGACCCTGACCCCCGTGACCGCAGCTACCAACCCCCCAAAGCAGGGCCCCTCAGCGAGGGGCTACAATTGAGCCTCTCAACAATAAGGGAACGACTTAAGGCCGTAAAGGTGAAATAATGCCCAGCATCCTAAAAAATAAGAAAATATAAAAAATGTAAACTAAGTAAAAAAGTAAAAATGTTCATGCATTATACTGCCAACCCTCAGTGATATAAATGTGGGGGACACAACAGCAGCACCATCTTCTTCCCCCCTTAAACAGTCCCAACAAAAGCTGAACGTTATAACTTTCATTGCAGGACGATTAGACTTCATTCCTTTTAGCTTGAAGTACCAAATAAACTGGTAGCTGAGTGTACATCATCTTTTTTAAATACCAAGTACCTAAAAGTCAACTGACCAAGTTTAATTACCAAATAAGTCTCACTTCTAAAAGGATTTCCGGCGTTAAGAGTGGCTTAAGTGACCAGTGAAAACCGACACGTTTGTCAGAGTGAAGCTGACCCTGATGTGTGACCCCCAGCCCATCCCCAAAACACCGGCCCACCTTCTATGTCTGACCCCCACGATAAAAAATGAGCAGTCAAACACCGGCCCTCCCTCCCTCCCCCCCAGGTCTGGTCTGCTGTGGCTTGGCCTGGCCCCGGATGGCCTGGCCCTGTCCCGGGACTTGAACTTGAGACTTGACACAACAGCCGGGCCAGGCGTGGACGTATGAAAGAGAAGAATAGGGGCGGCTGACGGGGTCTCATGCATATGAATCGCTGAGGCCACCAGAGAGGGGAGGGGTGGGGTTAGGGGGTTAAGGGTAAAGGTCAACCCCCCCAAATGCGGTGTCCCGGGGTCTTGCGCATACTGTTCCCTAACTGACGAGCAGACAAAGGAGATGAGGAGGGGGTCCGGGATGACACGGGGCGCTGAGCGCTCGGACCCCTGCACCCCCCCCATACACACCAGGAGGCAAGAGGGGAGAGTAGGGGGCTGGAAATTTAACACACACATACACACATACAAACACACACACACACACACACACACACATATGCATGGATACACAAGCGGGCAGATGCGCTATGCAAACACACTTAGGCTCACATGTGCCACAGCTGAGGGACAAAAACATTCGGACACACACACACACACACACACACACACACTTTGGCCTCATCTCGCATGAATAAGCACACTGAGGACATTTGCATCAATATTTCATCACGTCTAAATTCAAAAGCTAACATTTACGCACACTGAGGTGATGAGCACTACCCTAGGTGAGCATTGATTGTATTCAAATGGGAAGCATCACCAACAGGCTACTTGCAGTTCTGTGAAGCTCACTGTCCGGTTCAATGAATGTAACTTTTGGTGGTAAAATAAAGCCCCATATGTAGCACAGACCTCAAGATAAACTAGGTAAAGTATAAATATATACGTGTCCCCAGCAGCCCCCACCAGAACATGTCAGCTGATTAGACAAACTGCTCCTCAGCTGAGAGGTCACCAGGATCGATTCCATCTTACGGGTCATGTGTCCTTGGGCAAGACACCAAATTTCTATCACGCCGCAGACTGGCCCCTAATAAATGTTTGATTTTACAAGCCGAGGTGGTTACGATTTACACGGCGGCCTATATATATATATATATATATATATATAGATTGTGTGGAAAAAACATAATCACCTACTGAGCAGGAGGAAATATATCAATTTAATGGAGATGCTTGATGTAATGACTATATCTTCTGGGAGTGTGGTTATTGTGACCGTAGCCACTTCAAATGTTACACTCTTCCTACATGTGTGTTACATGACTCACGCTTCTATTCTTTATTTCCTCTCAGAGATCATAATACACCTCCCAGTTCAGAATACACACTGCGTGAAAGCATAATCACACCCGTAGTCGAGGCGCATTACTGAGGCGCTGTTGTGCTGTTGGATTGTGCTGGTGTTTCCCGGCTCCGCCGAGGAGGCCAACTAGGTGCAAATAAACTGAATGCTTTGCCTTCTCCGGTAACGGATGACTGACAAGACCGTCTGCGTGAGCTGCCACCCGGCCGTGTTCTCTGACCCCGGCAAGACTAGAGCCGCAGAGAGCCCGTGTGTGTGTGTGTGTGTGTGTGTGTGTGTAACAGAACATGACGATGGTCATCGGTGATCCCTCACCGCCTCGGGCGAACACTAGCTAAATGTACCTCACTCAGTCAGCGAGACACTGACATGGATAGAGGCTTTGCATGTGTGTGTGTGTGTGCGTGTGTGTGTGTGTGTGTGTGTGTGTAACATTCAGATAGCGATGTAGCTGTTGCGGCTGCAGCCACCATGTTGAAGCTAAGCTGCTGTGTTGTGTGCTATCACTGCTACGGTGCTGCTGAGATAGATAGGAGGATTGTGGGTAGTCTGGGGCCCTTTCAACCCCCCCCCCCCCCTACCCCGAGAGCAGAAAGGGAGTGAGTGCTGGGCCCTAAATGCGGAATCCTTAGCTTGCACCCCCCGAGGGACGCGGACACAGGGCCATTTTCTGGGAGAGAATCATGCCGCCAAGCGGACAGCGGATTTACCATATTCATACCACTCTTTAGAGGGGGAAGGAGGAGGGGGGAGAGGATCTTCACCTGTCCCATTTTGCCTGCTCTGACTGTGTGGCTGCACCAGCTCCTGCTAAAACCCCCAAGGGGAAACCATTAAGGAGAAGCTTGCTCGCTCACTCCCCCCCCCCCCCTTTTTTTTTTCTTTCTTTTTTCTTCATGAAGCCTCTCTCCCATTCATTCCGTATCCCCTGCTAATAAGGAAGGGTGGTTCACGCAAGGCCAAAGCTAAAAATCCGGCAATACCGCCCGACTCTGCATAGAAGTGGGGGCCGTTAACAGCTGTTTTCCAGGCGCGGGGCCCTGATGAAAGATGTGTGGCTGCTAAAAAGTATATCGGTATATTGCTGCTGCTACCGCCAGCGCCGAGAAAACAGCCCAGATTCATATCGATAGCTTTGATTGAAGCACCGGGAGAAACCCGCCGGAGGACGGTTTGTCAGGGATGTCAACGTGTGTGTGTGTGTGTGTGTGTGTGTGTGTGTGTGTGTGTGTGTGTGTGAGGATCGGGATCCGTGGAAAGATTTGTTTGGATACCTTTGTGGAATCGCACGCTTGTGTTCACCACACCTTGTCTGCGTGAGTGTAAATAAGTGCGACAGCGCCTTTGTGGTGTGAGTGTGTGCATGTGTGTGTGTGTGTGTGTGTGTGTGCATGTGTGTGTGAGCTATGCAGATCGAGGTAGAGAGGGGCAGGTGGGCTAACAGATTCATATCCAATATGAAGAGGTTAAAGTGACGAGTCCAATCCTCCCCGCAGAGCAAAGAGAGAATGAGATTGAGATGCGGGAGGAGGAGGGAGAGCAGGGAGGAAGAGGAGGAGGAAGAGGAGGGAGGGGTGTAGTACAACAGATTAATTTCATTTCTGGTCTGATCACTCATCTGCTGAAGGGAAAAAAAACATTAAAAAATGGATAATAAAAGAGGATGAAAAAGAAGAGAGGGGTGATAAGCAGGGAGCTGGAGGAGAGAGAGTTTTTCTCCTTTATCTGATGTAGTAAACGCGTGCGTACTGTATGGAGAGATTGGAGCCGCGGAGTGTGAAGACGATTATGTGTTCAGAACTGCTGTTGAGTGCGTCTGGCCTCTGTGCATCTGGGGGAGGGCAACTTCACAGGCCGATCAAGGCCCTTTAAACGATGTAGAGCGGCTAAAGACAAGCGTGAAGCCTTCTCAAATATGCTCTATTTTAATGAAAACTGTTCCCGATCAGCCACATGTTGGTTCTTCCTACCCTATCCCAACCATTCTCCTCAACACTTTCATGGCAGGCAACATTCAGCGTCTCATGCAGGTCAGGCTCTCATCCGAAGCAGTTTAGCAGCTTTAGGCATCAGTGTTATGCCAGCAGCCCACGCTGAACCCGTGACCTTTTGGTTGCTAGGTAACCCTGCTAAACAAACAGCCAATATATTTTTTTTTATGGTTTGATGAACGGTTAAATAGCATGCATGAGTGGAGGTGTAAATAACGGTTTGATAAACATCTCACATGGACTTTTACCATTGAGCCTTGAGTACGTTTAATAAGACTTTTTCAATTGATTAATCAATGATCAATAAATTTAAAAAAACTCTAGACTCGTCTTTAAGTTTGTATTCAACATGAAACCTTATTATCTCACTAAAACGTCCCCATGGACGTATTTTATGGATTATTTTTAATTTTGCAGGCCAGCCAGGAAGTTGCACTGGTTCCCTCGACAACAAGCCAATGGGATTGTTTAGTGCCTTTTGGATTGTTGCTGATAATCCACTCTGTGGCAAACATGATATTTACACGTTTTGTTCATCAAGGTGATCTTCACAAACAAACACAGATTTTATGATTTTGGAAACGTGAATGCAAAAAGCTACCGTGAGGACATAAAGGAACTACACTGCGGTCACATGACTTCAACGTCACCGCCACGGAGCTAAAGACAGACTAGTCGGCGTGATGCCGCCTTGTCATCTCATTTAGCCACATGTTACAGAACACCTTTTTAAGATACGAAGAAGCTTCAAAATGGTGTATTTACTGATTGTATTTTATATTGTAGAACAAAAAGTTAAGATCTCTTAAGCTAAAGAAAAGTAATTCATGGATGAAATATTAAATAGTTCTTAGTTCTTACAGACATTATTTTAGGCATTCAACCAGTAACCCACTCAAAAAACCTACTGACTACGAGAGGGGGAACAGGAAGTGTAACACGCTGACTTGTTTCCTGTTTTTTTGACGATGAGAGTGAAGCTAGCAACAGCAGAGAGAGACGTGAAAAGCAACCAGCCCCACCATGTCCTACGGAGGACTCCACTCTGGAGGCTTGTTACAACATTGGTACAAACCGCTTGGGGTCCACAAAGAGGCCCTTTTCTCCTTCCTTCTGAAACTGATGTTTTCACTGGTGATGTTTGAGACAGGCGAAAGGTTTCACTGCTATTGGCGCAGTAGTTGCTGGAGACGTGTCGACTTGACACGACTTGGCTATCTTGTGACGAATAAGAAAATGACACCTAGGAACAACTAAATGGACCCAGAAATGCAAGGTCCATAGCCAGCTGGGATTTGTTTTTGCTTTAACTCACCGGGCACTCAAACTGGATTCATTGCGTGCATTAGACGCAGCACATACAGCACATACAGCACATGCAGCCCACTCAAGTACTTGTGCGGAATAGCTCGCTGTCTAGCAATGCTCTTAGTCTGTTTTTATGCTTGTGGAAATTGCACATCTACGGGAGAGCTTCTTTTTTCCACTTCTTTCCTTTCTGTTGAGTGTTGACGGCAAAGGCGGTTGAAGAAAAAAACTGTCAACAAAGCTCAAGTTCAAAAGAAGAAGAAGAAGAAGAAGGAGAAGAAGAGGAGTCCAAATGAATGTTAAAAACACTTTAGTTTGTCCTATTTTGATGCTGCTATCAATTAGGCGCAGCATCAGCTGTGCAGTCCGCTGAAAACACCTTCTAAAAGCCCTTGAGCTCACGGGTCTGGCGACAGCATGTGTGGGTGAAAATGAGTCACGGGGAGTAAATGCATGTATCTATTTGAAAGTGTGTGGTGTGTGTGTGTGTGTGTGTGTGTGTGTGTGTGTGTGTGTGTGTGTGTGTGTGATGTGGGTAGGGGGTTAGTTGAGTACAGCAGATTGAAGCACTAACCAGAGCACTCAGATTTATTAAAAAGGGCCGGACCCCAGCGCCTGTCCAACCCCTCCTTCCTCTCTCTGTCCTCTATTGTTGTCACTTTACTTCTGTCTCTGTGCATACATACACCCCCCTCCCCCCTCTCCCCCTCCTCCCAACCCATCCTGCATGATATTAAGTTTTTCACAAAAAAACCTTCGCAGTCACCGCTGGTTCCTCCATAAGACTGAGGAAGAGGGGGTCAAGGGGGAAGAAGGACGTAGTGTTTCTGAGGTAAATGGGGAGCCCCGGGCCCCTCCTCCCATCCATCCTCCCCTCTCCTTCACACACACCCTTTCTCTCTCCTCCACGTTCATTACCATAACCCCTGTCCGCTAAATTAAATTGGGAGGGTTTAAATCCCCCCCACCACCACAACACAGCGCTGACCACCAGTCATGGGGACGGGTGGGTGGAGAGAGGAGACAAAAGAGGTGGAAACCAATCTAACAAACCCCACTTTTGTCATCCGACTTTATTAGCTAAATGTATAAGCGAGGGAAGGAGCGCATTGTTGGCAGCGGGGATTCATATTGGCCTGGGAACACGCACACACATACAAATGCAAAAAAGAAAAGGGGGGGGGGCACAAAGGACACGCGTCGGCTCTCCGTGTGTGGTTTATTCGATACAAACTACGTTGCCGTGCATAAAACGTCCCTGCGGCAGCCGCAAGATTACATTACAGTGGTGCACGTAAACATACAAACACTCGAAGGGGAGAGTGTACTCGCACGCAGGCACACAGACGCAGGCACACACACACACACACACACACACACACACACACACACAAAACGCCACTCTGCTTATCCGCGGCCTTGTCATTTTAATCTCTATTTAAAAATAATAAAATAAAGTCTGACAGCTTTGAGACTGTGGACGCGCGCGTCAAGATGAGCTTACTCACACTTCCACAGGCTTTTGTGTGTGTGTGTGTGTGTGTGTGTGTGTGGGGGGGGGATCACACGCCGGCTTCATTATGTCAGAGAGCTGTGAAGGAGGACAGGAGCTCTTCCTAAGCCACGCTCTCTCTATTCATGCAAGCAGGGCGAACAAGATCACTGCTCTTCAGGTTGGCACAAAAGACCAGCACTTCTGTATCGCACACAGCAGCAGCAGGCAGTGATGGACATTAGCTAACAGATAAACACACACGCACGCACACACACACACACACACACACACACACACACACACACACACACACACACACACACACACACACACACACACACACACACACACACACACACACACACACACACACACACACACACACACACACACACACACACACACACACACACACACACACACACACACACACACACACACACACACACACACACACACACACACACACACACACACACGCCACAGTTCAACCTTCTATACACCGGCAGAACATAACAGTGTTCTTATATTAATAATGTGTATGCATTTTGTTCCCTACAAAGCTATTTTCCTGATAACTATAGTGCTTCTTAAATTTGCCTATTTGAAACGTGACACATCACTCAAAAGAATATCTGATATATATTTTCATGGCTGCTGGACATACAGATGATTAAGGGAATAAGACGATTTTAAATGTCTTGAGCCATAACAGTGAAACCTGGCGAGTTAAATAATAGTACAATGGGCCACCACGCAGTCAGAGTTCCTTTTCGAGACATCCATCTACCCCGACTTCACGGAAAAGCGGTTGATGTCCCTCGTCTCTGCCTCCGTCTGCTGGCATGGATCGTGGTCCATGCCTACTACTCATTACATGAATAATTTCTGTCATATTCATTGACTGTGCTTCCTGAAGGTTTCTTCCCTTTTTTTCCCTGTTAAAGGGTTTTCACTATTTTTTGGGGAGTTTTTCCTGATCCGATGTGAGGTCCCGGGACAGGGATGTTGTATGTGTACAGTTTGTAAAGCCCTCCAGAGGCAAATTTGTATTTGTGATTTTGGGCTATACAAAATAAACTGAACTGAATTGAAATTGTCTGTCTATCACACAACAATGAAAGTGCATGTCGTGAGCGCTATATATAGAGATAAATTATGAGCCGTTTGTACAAAGCTCTAATAAAACATAAATAAAAGTACTAATGCCACGATATTGTATAACTCATAAGTTACAATCTTTTATTTCCTTATCATTTGAATTGTGGGTTTTTATGAGGAACTATAACAAAATAAAAGTATAGCATTTAGATGTTTTGATGACTTTAGAGTGGTTTAAATTATTTTTTGGGGTTTTGGTCAAAGAAGAACTCTTGTATACCACTGCTATAACAAAAACGATCCATATCATCCGATATGGCTTATTGACGATCAACAATCAGTAATGGTGGCAATAAATAACCTGATTGGGAAATCTCGAAATTCGCTCTCTTTTTTTCTAGCTTATCTGATCGGTGACACCCAAAACCGTGAGTGTTGTTATCTGTTGCACCCCTCCACACCTCTCTGACTTTGTCTACATTCTGCTTAATTAGAAGGCGAGCAGCAGCCCTGCCATCAAGACCATCCGCCAATTAGCTGCACGGCCTTCAG
Organism: Cottus gobio; assembly: GCA_023566465.1. Classification (NCBI taxonomy): domain Eukaryota; kingdom Metazoa; phylum Chordata; class Actinopteri; order Perciformes; family Cottidae; genus Cottus; species Cottus gobio. Next base: position 20,282,898 of record CM042231.1, on the reverse strand, counting down.
GTCCGGCTCCCTCGCCCTCCCCCCACGTGTCCTCTTTTCCCTCTTTTCTTTCCAACCGGTGGCACACCGAGGCCAAGGTGGGGAATTATAGGGATGGAGAGGGGCGCGAAGCGAAGGAATGCCAGCAATGAGACGAATGAATAGGCACGGGCTTCTTTATGCCATTTATGTGCGCAGAGGAGAGGGCCAATCGACGGGCAGCTATGGACAAAAGGGGGAGAGCACACTGAGTACATTCGATTACGGCCGCGCATCGGTGTTGAACCAAAAAGCTCCCCTGCTGGGCCCAGGAGTCATTATTTAGTAGGGGTGTAAAATGGACACTGGCATATACACACACACGTACTAAGATGAGCCATCAGGGAAATGCGTATGTTCACAAACACGCACACACACCAGAAATAAGTACTCAGTAAGTACACTGGTACTCATGTTTACACACGGAAATACCAGAAACGTACTCACAAACACACACATTACGATTGCCGATTACAAACCCAAAGAGAGCGAGACACACAGGGAAGTCAAATATAGCCTGAGTACAGCCAATTTAGCCCCTAATGGTCTTTGTGACCATCAAGAGCACAAGACAAAGATGACTGTCCACTAGAAGAGTGTGTGTGTGTGTGTGTGTGTGTGTGTGTGTGTGTGTGAGTGTGTGTGTGTGTGTGTGTGTGGAGGACGACAGTGTTTACTTAGATTCATTTTCCTCCTATATGTGTGTGTCTAATGGCCTATGAATGTTTCCACGGTAACAATGACAGTTTGAGCTGGTTGGCTGGATCGACATACGGACAGCAGCGGAGGGGAAGCGGAGTTCAGATGGCCATATTTGGTTATGGGGGGGCGGTTATTCTTTATTTCATAGCCGCACAGCAGGTAGTGTCCGTGGTGTGAAATGACTTTTATCATCTACGTTCAACAAAGACAAAAGGTTTCGCATGTGTGTGTGTTCCCTGCTGCAATCACAGTGTCTGTGTGTGTGTGTGTGTGTGTGTGTGTGTGTGTGTGTGTGTGTGTGTGTGTGTGTGTGTGTGTGTGTGTGTGTGTGTGCGTGTGTGTGTGAAGATAATGTACGAAGAGTGTATTTGTAAAGAGATGGATAAAATACATAGTAACCTCTAATGAAGCTGCTTACATTTGCCTTCATCACATGATGGGCTTTTACTTTAGCGGGATGACGAGGATGTTTCTCTGTGAAGTGTGAACTCTGGGAAACACAGTCTAGAAACACAGGAGTAAATACATTTTTCAAAAAACTAATAATAACTACCGACAGATAAAGTATGACGACACTGAAAACTTTCCCACTTTAAAGTACTTACTGTATGAAAATGTGTGAAGGTGAAGCAGGTGCGCATGTGTGTGTGTGTGTGTGTGTGTGTGTGTGTGTGTGTGTGCAGAGCCCTGGGTGGGGGCGAGAAGGCTTAACACAATAAAGCATGTTGTATTGACATCTGTGTTGTGTCTATTGATTCCCCATTATGGAGCTAACAAACCCGCCTGGACGCTTTGTCATTCGCAATCACGTTAGCACCGGGAGTCACCGACGACGCAGCCCCTTTTAAAATCTGATCCATACACGCACCCACGCACACACATGCACACACACACACACACACACACACAGACGCAGGTGTCCTCACTATTCGTGCATTCCTACACATTGGCGCTGAAGGTTCCTGCCACCGAGCGCACCGGGTCCACCCACACACACACACACACAAATACACACACCCACACCCACCATTACACCAACACACACACACGCGTTAGAACCCCAAATTCTCATGCAAACATTTTCACAGTCGACACATCCACCGAGTAGTCAATGCTGGCTAATCAATAGCGGTGGAAGGTTAAAACTAGGGATGCAACGATACCATTTTTTACAAACCGATACGATACCGATATTTTTATTTGTGTACTTGCCGATACCGAGTACCGATACCGATACTTCTTAGATTTGGTCTCCATGAAAGTGCAATTAATTTGGAGGCAGATTTTATTTTATCCTCTGCAGATTATGTCAAGCCTATAGTACAAAATTAACAGAAGGCTATCCCAAGCTTTAAACTTCTTGTGGAAGTCCCTCTAATGTCGGACCATAAAACGCCCCCGTGTCCGGATTCATAATGTAAGCGATAATATTAGGGATCGAGCAATCATATAGGAAGCTGTGTTCCAAGTTATGTTTCCGGTGCTTTTATTGTGGAGGGAGAAACGGAAAGGAAAAGAGTGGAATTGTGGGATATACGTGTGTGAAGGAGATAAAAAAGTGGTTCAAGTTACCCTGCAGCGTGTTTTCATTTTATTAGAATTACAAATATAGACACACAACAGACACTCGGCTACAATAATATCATCCGTAGCCGCACAACAGCGTCTGAATGAGGCCGCTGCCAGCGCTACTTCTGGTGGATCAGCAGCCGTTTGATTCAAACCGGCAGGACGGCGGTGATGACGCGCAGAGCTTCTCAATTATAGATGTATTAAATATGGAAAATTTCAACTCTCGCGTCTAACGTGCCGCCGGCGTAAATTTGCGTCTGTCGCAACCACACGCGTCTGTGCATAGACTTTACACCACTAACAAGAGCACTAATATGAGCACTAATATGTCATACACACGTATGCAACACCGGTTAATAAGCACAATATCGATAAAGTCTTGTATTGTACTCGCGTCTCACTTTTCCCCTGTCTATTGAAAGAAGTGAGCGCTGCGTAGCGAGGATCCAAGATGGCGGCTCCAGATTCTGCTGTTGAGACGATACCGATACCGATACCGGTATCGGTATCGGTATCGGTGCATCCCTAGTTAAAACCACTCACACAATGGGCCGCCATGAGCTTGCGGTTTTCCAGATGAACTGCACATGCCGGACAGATCCATAGCAGACCTCACCGTGCAATTATCGTCCACCTGTGCCTGCAGCACGCACACACGCACACGAGTAAGTAGAAATGCATGGATTTTCATCTTCAACACATCTGCACACTGATGCAGATGCACAACTGCACACAGATACTGTGCAGATTCCTGCTTATGCACACCTCTTGCACACAACACGCGATCATACACACACGCCGATAATGCATGTATGCAATCCACATGTGCAGACACATGAAGAAATGCTGCTCTGTCCTCAGCAGACTCCTTGCACGAAGCACAAATAAATCCAGATACACACCCCCTGCATGCAGGCTCATACGGAAACACACACACACACACACACACACACACACACACACACACAGCCAATTAATCCAAGCACCGGGGCATTTTCTCAGGCCCAGTTTGGTGTGGCCCAGACAACACAACCCCCTCCTGGTCACTGCGAGGTGAAGATACTGGGTGGGAGAGGAGGTAGTTATCGAGCAGCACGGAGCACTTTGAGTGTGTGTGTGTGTGTGTGTGTGTGTGTGGGCAGGAGGCTGGGCTTTGAAGTCTACAATAAAAGTTCCTCTGCTTGGTTATTAAACAATAGAACGGGATAGAGAGCAGCAGGCACTGTTGCCACATCGCTGGATTATTGTTCCAGTATCTCTCCACGACTCTGTAGCCGCGCTCATTTGGTTGAAACAGTCACCAGATTGTTCTTTTTCTTGTTTGTCCGGCTTGTTTTCCGTGTGTTATTTTTCATACCACCTGCATAAATAGGTCTGTTACGAGGCTCTCTGTGTTCTTTCATAACTTTTCCTCACTTCACTACTGTGTAAAGAGGTGAACTAACTAGAAAAGCAGGATAGAGCAGGTTGGACCAAAGAGAGCCAAAACCAACACAGTGCTGAAGAACTACAGCTTGTTTAAGAGGCCCCCCCCCCCCCCCCCCCCAAACCAGACACGTGCCCTCTCTCTGTGAATTTGACAGCTCTCCGTTTTATGTGGGCCACGGTGGCCCTGGAGGGTTTTACAGCAGTGTACATAAGATTTAAAAAAAGCATTTAGATTTCCTTTGTTATGGCGCAGAGCGGGTTGGGGGGCGGGGGGGACAGCCACAGGTCCCCTGTCCTCTCAAAAAAAGAAGAACAAAAACACTACACAGCAGAGCTAGACCATCCGGTCACATCTCTGAGCCACACCAAAATAAAGACAAGGATCCGTTGCTCTAAAATGAGCGTCGCCCTCTGGGATTTTTAAACATTACTTAAAAAGAAACAAAATGTGTTAATTTACTGCCGGTCTTGAAAATCAACATGTGGACTAACAAAAGGAATAAGCTCTTTTTTTCCCTGCATGCGTAAGAAATTAAAGGGTCCACTTTAATAACGATTGCAATATTTAAAACAATTACAATGCCTTTTTCTATTCTCGTTCAGCGTCCCGAAACTTTGATATTTATTCAGATCTACACACAGTGCTGATATTTCCTTATCATTAGTATTAGTAGAGGGAGCTCCCAATTATGGATGATGGGTTTCCTTTTGATGGTCGTAGCTAACAAAGCAACTTGACCCATCGCCTCAATGGTCCAGTGACAGAACAGTGTGTGTATTACTGAATTAAATGAAAAGATAAAACGTGCAAAGAAAACATCTTCTCCCTCCGATAACAAATCCGATCCGGTGACTGTTTCACAGCGGGACGTGTCCGAAGGCCCAGCTGAGCTGAGGCCAGCAGTCTCGACGGCGTGGTGTTAAAGAGCCGAGCCGACAAAAAACCCCATAAGCCCTCGCTTTAGATCCACTGTAGAACCACTGTCTGCTAGCGTCTGCTGTTTAGGACCTCTCCTCCTCCTCCTCCTCCTCCTCTTCCTCCACTGAACCTCAATCACCTCATCTTACACTTTTGACATCCCCACCTTGCTCACACACTGATGCAAACACACCCGGATATGTGCACACACACACACACACTTACAGGTGCAGGCAATCGTACAGATGCGCACCTTGGTCAAAGGCGCAGATCAGAGAGAGAGACAGAGAATTGTGGGTAACAGACTTAGCTAAAGTGGCTTATGGGGCCCCGGCCAAATCACACCAGGCAAATCCAATTCAACAACCTCCCCGTCCATGGGGAACGACAGGGAGAGACAGAGAGGGAGAGAGAGTTTGCATTTTACTGAAAAGGCTTTCGTGTCAAGTGAATACTTCACAGGAGTGAGGGAGAGAGAAGAGAGAGAGAGAGAGAGAAACAGGGGGATTCTGATGAGGATGAAGTAGAAGGGAGACAAAACAGAAGGGGAGATGAGGGGATGAGTGTTGGCCTTTGATCTCCTACCGAGTTGTATTTCTCTTGTGCGTATTGTGGTCGCTTTACCACACCAACAAGGTCCAAATATTATGTATATGGTTTTTAAAAGCATTCCTCCCTGCAGGGAAGATGCACGAGGGAAGACGACTCGCTGAGCTCATGGTGTGCCGGGTCTCCCTCCCGCCCAGTCAGGAAGGGTTCGGGATTCAAGCATCTCATCTGTTTATTCATTCTTCCACTTGCTTTCATTAACTCACTGGTTCCATCCCGTTAGTTTACTTTCACTCTTCTCGTTCATCATTAATTATTAATTTATGCACTTGCTCATTCTGTCGTCGTTCATCCCATCCCTCCACCTCTATTTCTCCTTCTCTCATTGTGTCTTTCACTTTCATTTCGCTAAGAACCGGCATAGAGATTGCCCCCCCCCCCCCCCGCCACACACACACACACACACACACACACACACACACACACACACACACACACACACACACACACCACCCCCAAGTCTGAGCCTCCAGGAGCAGCTCTCATTAAAGCCTGGACCGTTTTTCTCCTCCTGACACCTACTTTAGGTGATAGTCTGAGTTAGCCCAGCACGGCACGGCTCGACACACACACCTAACTCCCCACCCTGGGTGGAGTGGATGCAGTCGGAGGGGACGGGGGACATGGGGGGCACCCCGCTCTAAAGACCCCACTCCAGCCCACGCGTATGCGTTGTGTTCCACAGGTGGACAGAACACAAAGTAAAGCCGGCTGACCACTAACCCACCGACATCGAGGAAAAGAAGAAAGGAATATGCTGACGGAAGAATACATTTTCTTTTTGTATAAACCCGTTACCGCAAGCTCTATTACAGCCATAATAACAATAATAATAATAATTATATCACAGACACAGCCCTTTAGGAATATTGCAGGAACATTATAGTGAGATGGAGAAAAAAAAGTCAAAGATAACGAGCACTGCTGCCCTTTATATATCAGAGTGATCACAGCGTAACGCGCAGCAGAGGCCCGATAAGGTCGTTATAGTAACCAACTATTGATTGACAAACTCGCTGCGAGTCCCTGCAGTGATGGGCCAATTATACATTCAAGTAAGGGGCTGTTTTCTTAGTGACAATTATGTTCATAGAGATTAGAATGTGAATCAAATTTAGAGGATGTGTTTTTTTGGTCTCCAGTAATGACAAACTTTCTCCCTCAGACAACTTTGGCTGTTTGCTCAGCGCGGCCCCACGTCGGAGATCAATACGGGGTAATCAATAGGAGGCCGTGAATATTCCAGCCCAACCTGGCCGAGGAGGACTGGAGGAGAGGAGAGGAGCCAGATGGGATGGAGGTCAGATGGATGGATTGCCGGGAATGAAAGAGGAAAAAGACGAGGGGAGCGGGGCCTCTCTCCTGCTAATGAGCCCAATATTCATGCTCCCATTTTGCTGCGTTTTACATTTTGGATTGGAGTAAGTATCTTAATTGAACTCTCTCTCTCTTGTTAATGATGAATGCAGTTAATTTGTCTTTGCAGAGATGCAAAGGAAGACGGTAACAGGAAAAGAAAAAAGTGCTTTTTTGGGGCTGAAATATTTAGTCTTCTGCTTCTTCTTCAGATGACTGAACTTAGGGTGCACCTCTCACCTGTTTGTGTAAATAGGAGCGAAGCAGAATAAGACAAATCACAGGAAGAGTGATGGTGATTTTGAGCAGAAGTTGATTTGAATTTCAAACAAATAATTAAAACACCATAGAATTGTATTTCTTTTTTCATAAAAGAACGTTTGAAGCTGTGAAAAAAACCGTAACCTTAATAAATGGGGAAAACGCCTGATGCCAGTTGTATGCTCAAACACGAGGGTTAAAATGTAAATGGCATCATGGGATTTATCCAAGTTTATTGGCCCGTTATTACATTTGAGATGAAACCAGTGGGATGCTGTGTGTCTAACTGTAACTAAATGTACTGGTTAGAAATGAAGAGATTCAGCTAAAGATTAAAACATACATAAAACGTGTTTATTCTCTGTGGAGTGGAGAGTAAACCGGGAGTCTCTTACCGGGGCTGGACCGCGGAGCCAGCGAGGACTTGAGTCTCCAGGCGCTGAAGTCGGACGCAGTTCTCTGAAAGACGAAGGGGACCGGCAGGGGGACAAACATGGTCCTCTGTCGACCTGGGGGTCGCTGTTAGTTTTTGTGTTTTTGTGATGGTTATTCTGGTCTCACTTTTCTTCTTTTCTCATTCGTCGTGCTTCCGTCGATCTTTGGCCGATTCTTCGTATGCTTTCCAGGTTTGTGGACAGCCAGTTGTACAAGACGTTTGTGTTGTTTACAAAACAAAACAAACAAAACCAGAGGCTCGGTATTTGGCTTTTTCCCTCCGTGGATCGAGTTCGACCCGCGACCCTAAAAGAGGATAAGCGGTTCAGATAATGGATGATTGGATGGATCGAGTTCGAGTCTCCAGCGGATTCACGTCTCAATGTTGTTGTTTTTGTTTTAGATTCGTGCGGCTCCGGGCTTCCAGACGGATACCACGGTCCCCCCACCCCCTTTACCAGCGTCCTCTCGGAGTCAACTAGTCCGACACACGCTCGCGCACGCACGCACGTACACACAGCAAGGTGCGGAGCGCGCAGCTACGAGCTTTGGGTTGACGACGTAAAGCTGTTATCCTCGTACTGGTTCTCATGGCCCCACGTGAAGGCAGCAGTCGGTGCTCTCCGCCGGCCGTGTAGCGCAGACACAGCTGGGCTCCATTGATTGTGTCCAGACGGCTGTGCGTAAAGACCGCGGCGGCTCTGCGGCTCTCCTCCTCGCTGCTTTGGTTCTGGGTTTGCGCGAAAAGAAATGTGTTTCTCCTCTCAAACAAAAACCCACCGGGTGAATCCTCCGGTACAGAGCAACGAGGAGGGGTGGGGGTGGGGGGAGAGAAAGAAACTGTCCGGGCAGAGTTGCTTCTGTAAATTCTTTTTGGTTCTCGTAAGGATTTGGTTTAGTAGCTGCTGGTTTGCTGGAGAAGACGCGCACACAACGCCACGCGATAATACAACACGAGGCGATTATTTGGTAAAAAAAGATGGGAATAATCAAATCATAAAGTAAGGCTACACGGGCACCTCCTGTCTGACTTTCGCTCCTCCCTCTCCTCCCCTCGATCTCTCTCTCTCTCTCTCTCTCTCTCTTTCTCTCTCTCTACCTCGGGTCACTAATTACAGCAACAAATCGATAGATAAATAAATTAATAAATCCATATCAATAAGTACACCTGTCTTCTGCTTTCCTCCTCCAATGAAGCAGACAAAAAAGAGGAGGGATAGGGGGGGTGGGGGTAGGTAAGCGAGATGATACCCCCTTTCTTTTCTTTCTTTTTACGCTGTAGTGTCTTTTCTTTGGCTCTGCTCCGCCATCCGCCGGTGTCTCTCTCTCTCTCTCTCTCTCTCTCTCTCTCTCTCTCTCTCTCTCTCTCTCTCTCTCTTCTCTCTCTCTCTCTCTCTCTCTCTCTCTCTCTCTCTCTCTCTCTCTCTCTCTCTCTCTCCTCTCTCTCTCTCTCTCTCCTCTCTCTCTCTCTCTCTCTCTCTCTCTCTCTCTCTCTCTCTCTCTCTCTCTCTCTCTCTCTCTCTCTCTCTCTCTCTCTCTCTCTCTCTCTCTCTCTCTCTCTCTCTCTTCTCTCTCTCTCTCTCTCTCTCTCTTGAGCCGTCCTCTGTGTGTATCCTACGCGTGTGTGTGCGCGCGTATCTGCGTCCCCGTCCGTTTATTGTGGGAACCCCGGTAGTGTTCGGTCCTTCGCCGCGCAGCCTGAACGCACTCTGGCACGTCGAGGCGCTGCGTCCGGGGAGACAGACACAGATACCCAGCCCCCCACCTTTTTTTTTTTTACCCCGCTTCCCTTCCGTCCCCTCTATCCCTCCCCCTTCTCCATCTACCCCCTCACCCCAACACATATGCACATATGAGCTCAACATATACACACGGCCCTACTTTCTCTGCCTGTTGTATTTCTGCGCACATTTGAATGAACGTTTCTGATCTGTAAGTGACATATGGAGGCACATAGAGATACATGTACAATATATATATATCATAAAAGGGATTTGCTCTCCAAGAGTCCATGTTTTAAAATGCCCACACACACACTCTCGCGCCCTCTCTCTGACTGCTGTGATCTTACAAGACGAGCACGGATCCGGCCAATTGAGCCGCTGATTACTTCATTATAATGAAGCCAATAATCACATCATCGCCGGCCTCTGAAAAAATCGATTGCCTCTTCACAATATGCAGACATGAATTCAAAGAGGAGGGGGGGGGGGGCTTTGATGTATATTTCAGCAGGTGGATCTCTCCCTCTCATATAGATTTACGTGGGTCTGGCTAACGCAAGGTCACCTGCAGCACTCAACTAATTTATTTCGTTTTCCTCCCCCCATCTCACAGAGGTGAATAATCAAAAGCCTGCAAGAGCCACGGGTGTTAAATTAGTCATTCTTTTTTGGGCTCGGGAATGCTACGTGCGTGCGTGCGTAAAATGTGCGTAAAATGTCAGTTGAGCTGAATCTAAATTGACTGTTTTAAAGGGTCGGGGAGAAGGTTGTAGTTGCCGTGGTGAGTGGAGCCTGTGTGTGTGTGTGTGTGTGTGTGTGTGTGTGTGTGTGTGTGTGTGTGTGTGTGCGTGTGTGCGTGCGTGTGTGTGCGTGTGTGTGTGTGTGTCCCACGGAAGGTTGCCTCCCGGCAGCACCTCTCCTCTCCGTGCTCCACCCGCTGTCAGGCGCGCCGCCCCGATCTGCGCTCTGCATTTACACTCCAGATTATCGCCCACATGGATTTTTTTAAATAGAAAAATCTATAGGCTAAATATCGCAGTCAATAAAAGAAAACAGAGCGAACCACACACACACGCACGCGCGCGCGCGCACACACACACACACACACATACACACACACACTAACCTATAACGCTCTGAGATGGGACTGAGCTGTTAATAAGTTATCGATCAATTATGGCCCTCTTATATGGAAAGGCCTCGGGCTCTTTGCCAAAGCTAATGTCTATGCGAGAGAAAGGAGACGTCCAATATAAACTGTCATCAGGAGCTTCCTGATCCACGGACTATGATACTAGTACTACTACTAGTATTACTGCTACTACGACGACGACGACTACTACTACTACTACTACTACTGCAGTAAATGGTATCAGTAGTGCTACTGAGTTTAAAAACGTCCATCATCTATTACCTCCATTTCATTGTCAATTATATATATATATATATATATATATATATATATATATATATATATATATATATATATATATATATATATATATATACTCTCTCTCTATATATATATTTTTTTTCTTTTTCTTTTTAATATATATATATAATTTTGTCAATGTTGCTTCAAAACCACTACTATTATTTAGAATGATATAGCCAGGCTACTGCAAATAATGCAGTAAAGTAAATGCAGTAAAGTTATTGTTGAAACAAAATAAAACTACTGCTGCCAATGATGGTGAATAGTATAGCAGTATTTACATTACATTACATTTCATTTAGCTGACGCTTTTATCCAAAGCGACTTACAATAAGTGCATTCTACGGTTACAAACAAGTATTACAACATTATTACAAACAGTATTCATGCTATGCTGCACTTCTAACTTATTATAAATACTGTGACTACTGCGGTGGCCTCTACTCCAACTACTCCTCATTTAGTAATACTACTTCCACTTTCAAAATGTGTCTGTATTTCTACTGCTTCTACTAATAATATGTATTTCACTCGTATAACACTCTGACTACTGCTGCAACCTCTACTCACTCCTCTACTAAATGACTTGTTTCTATACTTCTAATAATATGTATTTCTAGTATTAATACTGGACTACTCTAGTCGACTCTTCCTCCTTTAGTGTTACTACACTTTTTAGACGTGTTTCAATTTCTCCTGCTTCTAATACTCGTACTCTTAATGCTATATGCTGTTATGTACTACTACTACTACTACTGCTTCTACAGTACTGGTCCTTCCTCTCAAGCTGTGTCCTGTGATTCGGAGCATGTCCGTTACCCGCTGTAGCTTTTGATGTCATGTATGCACAGACACACACGTCACATCACAAAGGGACCCCCCCCCCCCATACAAAAATCCCACTCCCCATTGACAGATGACATCCGCGTGTCCAACAAGCGAGAAAGGGAGGAAAAAGAAAGGGAGCGGGAGCCGAATAAAGAAGCGACCGGTTGTCCCTCCAGAGCCCCCCTCTCCACGCGAGGGTCGAGCGCAGAGGAGCCCCGATCCAAACTCCTTCCAGACAAAAGCAATTATTTCTTGTAGAATATAGTGTGTTTTGTGCGTCCGTCGCGGGGTAGGGAGGGGAGGGGCGTGCGGATTTGAAGGAGAGGTGAAAAATATGGCGCACGGAGGGCCTCATCAATAGCAATATGTTCTTTTCCTCTCCTGTTATATCTATCCTTTTATAACTTCTCTTCAACCTGCTGCGGTTGCTTTGTCTGACATCGTGGGCTTATGGGCCATAGCGGACTTCTGATCAGCTACACACACACACACACACACACACACACACACACACACACACACACACACACACACACACACACACACACACACACACACACACACACACACACACACACACACACACACACACACACACACACACACACACACGCCATAAATAGATTCGGCCCTTTCATCCCAGACCTGTTGTTTCCTGTATTCAGCCCTGAAAATATGGTAAACTTATGATATTTAATTTAATATTGCATTTTCAACGTAGACTTTCTTTATGATTTATAAGATCGGTTCAACACGCACGCACGCACGCACGCACACACACACACACACACAAACACACAATCACTGTCTCCAATTAAGACAGCTATATCCCATAAAAGCAATGGAATCAAAAGATTAAAGTGTGTTGCATAAAATCAAAATTGGTAGTATAGTGGATACAATATATAGGTATATTTATATTGTAATATTGCATCAATAGGCTTTACTATTTTTGCAAGAGAAAAAAATACATACATATCTCAAGAAAATCAGACTGACTGCTATAAGTAAACGCATCCTTTTAGGTACAGGAAGTCTATCGCAGAATTAGATCTTACTGCTCTCTATCTGTCTGCTCCTGCTGTGTGTGTGTGTGTGTGTGTGTTTGTGTTTGAGAGAGAGAGTGAGTTCATTGTTAAATGGCAGTGTCATGTTGACAAACGAGTTGGTTGAATTAAATTCTCCCTCATCAATAACAAGAGGGGGCCCAATCAATACCGGCTTACAATTATATCACCGCCTACCCTCCGCTACTGCTGTAACCACACACCATAACCATACACACGCACACACACACACACACACACACACACACACACACACACACACCAAGAGATAGCGAGAGAGAGGGAGAAGAATCATTACCTCGCTGAAACATCGGGGCTTAATAGACACTAAAATATTCACACACTCTCACACACACACACACACACTCACTGAAGAGAGAGTTATTACTTTGGTGTTACATGGAGTATTATAAACACACACACACACATTTGGACGCACACTCCTGCACACACTGAACACTGATGGGAATCATTCATGAGACAGTGACCCTAATAAACACACACACACATTATTTTTAGCACCTGACATTTGATCTCTTTTCAGCGTCTCTCTCTCTCTCTCATTCATTCTCTGTCTATGCGTCTCTCCCTTTCCTCTCGCGGCCTGACTAAGTAATCAATGGTGACAGATTGTCAATAGGCCGGTCCGGGCCCTGCCAATACCTCTCCTACATATCCATTATTCCTCTTAAGGCCGCGGAGGAGGGGCACAGAGGAGAGTAAAACACGACGCTGTCGATACGCCACCTTGATGCGGTCATCGAGGCGGAATCGATGCTCTTGCTTACAGCTCACGAGCTCGCTGGGAAATCGCGGCCGGCGTAGAAATCGTTTCGCGAACACGCAACTTTCTCTCGCTGGATGTCTTCCTGTGTTTCTTATCTTCAAAAGCTACGGGAAAATGTTTTTCTATTTTCTTTTTTTTTTCTTCAACACGTATCCTCTTTCATTGTTCGCATAATTTTATTTTGACTTAGAAAATTCAGGGAATTTCCCCGTGTTCGTGTTTCACACATGCTCTGCATCCTATTTCATCCTGGATTGGTTGTAATGGATTAAAGATGTATAATGTGAAATAGTGAGAGAGGGAGGGGGCAATATTGGCTTCTTTGAGCTCTCTCACTCACACACACACACACACACACACACACACACACACACACACACACACACACACACACACACACACTTACAGTCAAGACTCATGCTCAGGGAGGCCCAAACAGCTTAGCTTAGCACAAACGCAGCATCAAGGCTCGAGGTAATGCCAATGACATAGATGGAGCTTTCCAGCCCATGCAGCCTGGAGTGTGAGTGTAAGTGTGTGAGTGTAAGTGTGTGTGTGTGTGTGTGTGTGTGTGTCTGTACGTCCGTTACAGACGTGGGGGGGGAGATGAGAGCCTTAAACACTGAGAGGATCAGACCCGACTCTCCTGGTCACCATGGAATACGATCAAGAGGAAAGCGCATGTGTGTGTGTTTGTGTGTGAGAGAGTGTGTGTGTACGAGAATGATAGCAAGACGTAGCTACAAAACAAATCATAAAAACTACAGTTTTTCAAATGTCGTCTTTCTTCAAGTATTCTGGCGCTGAAATAGCATTTCATACAGCGTCGCTGAATATATTCAAAGTATACAAATTTGATCCAAATTCTCCGGTCAAGCAGATTTAAACTTTTAAGCAAATTACTTCAAAATAAAGCATATACAGCTGTCCGAAGATATATTACTGCTCATATTAAAAATGTATTTGCTAAGTTGTATTTGTTGCATTGAGGCAAGGGGAGGTTTCTCCACTTAAAATAGACTCCTTAAATTATAGAGACACACACACGCACGGCACAGGCACAGGCACACACACCTTTGAGGTGTGAATCTTATTCACACAAGCCTTATAATCCTCTTTCTTGTAGTACATAAACACCATTGACTCAAAGTCTCAAATCTCTTTTTTCTGCATATTCTTTCTCCATGTTTACTCTCCATCTGCTTCCATCTCTCTCCGTCTGCCCCTCGCTCGCTCGCTCTCAAACATACACACACACACGCATTTGGTTCATGCTCGGCCCGCGTGGTTTTTATGGAGAGAAAGAGAGACAGACACACAGTGTGTGTGTGTGTGTGGCTAGATTTAGAAGCGGGGATCAATGAGAAATGTAGAAATCAATGCACTTAGCAGTGGGAAATCAATGGGGCCTAATCGGGATGCCAATGGCACAAGTCAAAACAATTAACAAGGAAGAAAAATGTTTAACAACCCCCCCCCCCCCCCCCAACTCCCCCTCCTCCACCACCACTCCAACCCAATGCCTACACAGAGACGGAGGGAGCGCAGGGAGGAGAGAAGTAGAGAGGGCTGCAGTAATGCCTACGGTCAACCGAATGAAATGCACTGACCGTGTAAACGGCCTGTCGGGTTGCAGGTTTGAATCCAGGTCCATATACTGTAGGTAACACAATTATCAAAGAAGAAGGAATTCAATTCAGAAGTAAAAAGTGCAGAGTCATCAGAGATTTAACCTGTCGACAGTGAAAAGATGGAAGTTTCAATCTCGCTCAGTGATAAGTTGCTGAAAACACACACCTTGCAATCATAACTCTTTGGCTGCTAATCCATGGTGGTAGCATTCTAAGCTAGGTACCCGAAGATGCTCGTCGCTAAAATGAGAATTGCTGGTCCACCGTCCACCTTAAAGTCAGATTAGTGAGGCACATCTTTTACTGTTCACAGTTCATGATGGCTTGAGAAGCGTCAGCTGTCAGTCAGAAAAAATGACCATTTCTAAAGCAGCGTTCCTACACGGACTCCTTCCCCATCACAGACATGCAACTCTGTGCGATCAACCCACCGAGGCCTTCCACTTCACCCTCACCTGACGGGCTACACGCTGGACCTCTGAACCGCACTTGAGGCTACTCACGGGCTCTTTTGGTACAAGCATGGTCACCCGGTGCACCCTTCCAAGGCCCGATGCCGTATGGCTCTGGCCCCCACAACACAACTACCACCATACCACGCGCACCGTCGACACACTCCAACACGACGAGCTGGCAGTCTGTCAGTCACATTATGCTCAAACCAGATTCAACACATCCAAAAATAATTTGACAAATAAATACCATGTTTGTGGCATGTTTTTAGCTATTTTACATATTGTATCAGTTGTATTATTCTTGGATGCCCAACTCCTTTCAGGTGACTCGGGTACTCTATTATGTACAGTTGTCTGAATGTTGAGTCCCTTTTCAAATAAACACAGGCTTTAAAGGTCGCTCTAAATAGTTTGCACATTCAAGAGAATGACATTTAACCGACAGTCTGATGACCACAGCAGCCCTCTCTGTGAGGATGTCAACAGAAGGTGAAGGTTTTTGACGGTGAGGATTTCGGGGGGAGTTATCGCCTCAACGTGCCGATAGAGATGAGCGGATGCGGAAGCATCGGCAGTTGGGAAGAGCGGGTATGGAGAGGGAAGAGGTTTGGTTCGATGCCTCCTGCAACTCATAAAACCTGCCAATAAAAATATTTCTCTCCGAAAATAATTGAGTGATGGAGATGACACAAATATACCCAGTGGCATGCTGGGAAAGAGACAGCAGATAGGGAAGATAGGTAGCGAGAGGAGAGCCATAGAAATATACAGAGAATCTGAAGGTATGGCAAGGCCACATGCCGAAGGACTGCGATCGGGTTTAGTGTGTGTGTGTGTGTGTGTGTGTGTGTGTGTGTGCATGTGAAATGGGGGCGGCAGGAAGGTTGATCTGGGGCCAATCAATAGCGGCAGGGCTCTCTTACGACCCCTGAGTTCCTCCTGGCTTGGCTGGCAGGCTGGAAATCAATGGGCCGGGCCCATAACTCAGGATGGTGTGTGGATTAGTGAACTGTCAACTAATCAGAGAGTTACTGAATCTGACACCGCAGCTATTAACCTATCGATGTGACACCCGGCACTGACACACGCTCACACACATGGATGTATATAAATATATATATATATGTATGTATGTATTGACGAACACAAAATACCTGAAAGCTTCTGGTGATACGCACAAGCACACGTTTACTTTCTGGTGGGAGGTACAGCAGATATGATCACACTAATGTAGGGAGCTGGATAGGATGCGTAGTCACACTTCATGGTTGGAAGAATCCAAACGTACAGTATGTTCTCTGCGGGTGATGCGACATTGTACGCACAGACTAGCGGATGGATTATTTGGAATACAGGAGGGTAAATCAGACAAAAGGTCCATCAATAACAAAAAAGCATTTAGTGAATTGATAGAAAACGTGGTCACACGTTACTATACAGCCTATATTTAATAAATGGCTTGGAGCACACTGTAATGTTGGAAGCAAACGCAAGGCTGGCATCTGAACAGATAAGGAATGACAAGCAAAACACAGGTGTAAGTATGAGAGGCCAACCGGTTTTAAAGGCCGACATAATAACGATAGTTTGGAGAAGGAAAAGGCCGCTTAGTAGCCTAAACAAATCTCAAACTGAACATCAGACTCAAAGAGATGTAATTGATAAATGAATGTGGAGCTTAACATCAAACCAACCATAAAACAAATCCAGGTGAGAGCATTTTAATTTGAAAGGGAAATGTTTGTCCCTGTCACATCAGCTGGAGTTCATGACGCTCAGAATCTAATCCTCAGCAAGAGAACAGTTGCCTTCTAAAAATGCATTTGCACACGTACACATACAAGTTGGCTGTAATCAAATTAAAATAAAAGGTTTGGAATAAAGGAAAGTAAATTATGGCAACATTTATCAATAAATCCCAAAACTGGATAAAGTCTTGTAATTTACATTTTGATTTAGAATATTGTTCCATCAATACATCAGCATTACTCCTTCGATGTGTAGGAGTAATGCTCTTGTAAGTCTCAGGAATGGACAAACAGTTAAGACACACTCTTTGAGAGACACAGCGTTGGACCGCTCAGCTAAGAACCGATCATACGACTCGTTTTTAAATATATACACTCGAATCTGGAAGGGGAAAAAACCCACATTTGCCGTCTTGGAAATAAAGACGTAATTCAAATGCAAAGAGCTTCATTCAGAACACACGGGACATGCATTCATCCCTATTCAGTAGTCACGGCTCATTTAGAGATCATTTAGAAATGGACAGCCATCATGCAGACGTAGCACATGTTGATGATGATGTGATTGTTTGAATGTGAACAAACCAGAGAGTTAGATGTATTCCACTGTGACGGGCAGCGTGCGCCTCAATGGCTTAACAGTGCATGACGAAGCCTTGTTTTACCTGCATGCTAAATTATTTATTAATGCTCACAATGTGTTTGTTTCAGCTTGAAAGTGAGCACTGATATGAACAAAGGCTGTAATTTCATAACACGTTGTGCCATTTATATTTAAGTCCTGGACGTCTCTGTCAGCTGAAAGAAAAAGAAGCTTTCTCCACATAATAAGCCGAGTTTAGGTGGCTTTACTCTGCACTACATCCCTGCTTTTTTTTACCCACAATTCATATCCAGATTCCTCTGTGCTTCTTCAATATGTAGACTCTCTAATCTTTTGACATTCTCATGTTCCTCTAGTGTGGAACTACAGGCTTATTCTGTGTCAAGGGTGCTGGTTCGTTTTTACATTATTCTCTTCTTTTCTTCCGTCCTTTTCTACTTCTTTTTTTTTAGGGGGGGACGAGCAAAAGAAGATTATTTTGGGGGGTAATTCCATTGAAACCGCTCTGAAATAACTTGACTTGGCATGTGCCTATACAAGGCTCCACAAAAGGCTCCAAGAATACTATTCAGTAATGGGGTAAAGCCAGAGAAGAAGCAGGACAAAAAGCCTGTGTGTGTGTGCGTGTGTGTGCGTGTGTGTGTGTGTTACAAGAGCAGCTGAAATGAGGGAGAGGAGAGAGAGAATGAAATCACCTGAGAGAAAATAAGACAGCTAGCTGGAGGGGAAAAAAAACAAGAAGAAGAGGATGAAGGAGCAGCAGAGAATCCGGTGGAAACTAATCAAGTATTAAGAAAAAGAGAAAAGTGCACACTGGATATCCTACAAAGATAACACAATTTGTATGTATTTATTGAAAGGAGATTTGTATGAGAGATCTGGCCAGAATCTTTGTTTAAAATGCTCCAAAAAAAAAAGAAGTAAAATTGTCAGCAGGGGTTACAATGTTGATGTCTGTGAGTTGTGCAGCAGAGATATCCACTAGAATGAGCAGGCTAACCACCTCTCCTCAGCCCTCCTGTCCTGTAATACCACGGGTACCTGGGGAGGCGCTAGTGAGTCACCGTAGTCCAGTCTGTCCTCAGTCCTCCACGAGAGGACGGAGACGTAGAGCTGCCCCGAGGGCTCTTCAGTCACGTGAAGGTCAGGGTCCGTGTACGCTTTGATACTTTGTCTATTGGATTAAATCCAAAGTGGTGGCCAGATCTTCAACACTGCACCTTTAAGCAATGGCCTTGTACAGATTTGTGTATTCACCACCGTTACACCGTTAAATTTTAGGTCTGCTTTTTTGGGGTTGATAAAACTAATCTTGTAAATCAGATGAAACATAACAGGGGTTTGATCGTGGCTTCGGATCCAACAACTTTAGCAGAAACAGGCTCAGCTGAATTCATGCAGTCTGCAGTTTGGCATCTGTGATGCACAAAGTGTAATTTCCAAAAGAGAACTGGCACAAAGAAGAGAAGAAAAAACATAAGAGAAGCAAAGAGAGAATGCAAGAAATTAAGAAAAAAGAAGAGGGAAAGGCGGAGGGGAAGAGAGGCCGCTGGGTGGTGGCAGGCTAGTTCACGCTGCGGTCTAACGATAAGAGCTGCAGAGAGAAAGACAGAGGGAGACCAGGGCTAAAAGAAAGAGGAATGGAGGCAGGTTACAGCATTACAGCCACCAAGAGAAAGGCGAGGGTGGAGGTGGGTGAGGAGGAGGAGGGGTTTATGGGCCTCCCACACACTCCGGATTAGGAAACATATGCCGTGGAGTAGCGAGGGATTAGGGGGTGAAGGAGAGCTGGAAGGAAGAAAAAGAATGTTTTTTTGGGGAGGAGAGGAGGGGTGAAGGGAGGGGAGGGGAGGGCAACACAAGTGCTCGGCCAGGCTTATTTCCACCCCGCTTTCATCCTACATCCCCTCCTCTACCTTCCTCCTCCTCCTCCCACCCACTCACCTTCATCTTTGAACCTCTGGGATGACGAGATTGGTGTGCAAGGACTCGGAGGGGGAGACAAGGGAGTGAGGCCGGCGCCATCCTTTGATTGTGGTAATTTGCTGCGAACACAAGAAGCACATCGGGGAAAATTGTTAGAATGAGTACCAACCTTGAACTTAATTCCTTTTAGTTTCCATACAGCGTGAGCGGTGACTTGGGGTTTACCTGAGTGCTGAAGGAACAGGAAGAGGGAACAAAGCCGCTTGGCTTTTAAGAGACAGAATAAATAAAATGTATGTAAAAAACAACTTAAAACACATAAAATCTTTATTTGTCCCATAATAGGAATTTCTGAGGGCCTCATATAGTACATAAACGTTTGGACAGGCTAAATATACACAAAATAACAGCTGGAGCCTTGACATGTATTCAAAAACAAATGGTGCCTATTGGCCCATTCAGCAAAGCCATTCCCTTTGGATAAAAAAGAAAATGTCAAACACACTCAAACTGCATGCATTAAAATGTAAATTCCTGCAAAAAACAATATAGTATCCCAAAATGTTTCCTGTAGACTACAAGAGGTCGTGCAAATATCACACAAATAATGTATTTATTGGTACTTTAATCAAACTATTTAAACTGTGGCGAGCATTTAAAACAAACTAAACTTAAAATTTTACCGTACCAATATTTGGACAAACATTACAGTTTTGAATTGTGCTAAATAAATTCAAAAATTATTTTCAGGAACCCCTCCAAAATACAGATTTAAATCATTTCAGGGAATCTCTTATGAACGTAAATATGTGAAGCATAGCAAGGAACTTGCTGCAAAATGCTGCAATAGTATGAGTGTGTGTGTATGTGTGTATGTGTGTGTGTGTGTGTGTGTGTGTGTGTGTGTGTGTGTGTGTGTGTGTGTGTGTGTGTGTGTGTGTGTGTGTGTGTGTGTGTGTGTGTGTGTGTGTGTGTGTGTGTGTGTGTGTGTGTGTGTGTGGATTGTTGCTGTACACAGGGGAGTCTGCAAAACATTTCTGTCTGTGTGTGTGAGAGAGCTAATGCTTGTGTGTGTTGAATGCTCGAGTGTGTATTTCTGCGTGTGTGAGTGTGTGTGTGTTTGGGGTGTTACAGGTCATGAGTCAAGGTCAGGGGACAATTTGCCAGAAAAGCTGGGGAGAGATGAAGGGATGGGGGACAGCGGAGCAGACGGAGAGAGAAGAAGTAGGAGAGAAGGAAGGACTGGAGGCAAAGTGATACTGGGAAGGACCTTGAGGCCGGTTGTCACGGAAGAGGGAAACCTGCGACTGAAACTATCCACCAACCTGTCACTGTTCCGTTTTGACCGGAGTCTCCAACGTTTTCTAATTTCATTTACCTTTTTCCCTAGGTTTTCTTCCTCAATAAACTCTTCTTGCCTTAAAATAATCCACATCTTCCTCTTGCCATCCTCTATCCATCGCTCCTGTCATACCACAAACAATCACACACACAAGTTATATATCAAACACAATTGACACAAAATTTTGCTTGTCCACCAAATTTCTCTACGCCTCTCTCAGCCCTCTCTCTCTCTCACACACACACACACACACACACACACACACACACACACACTCCTGGCCCAGAGAGGTCAGCCTTCGGTGAATGAGGTCAGGTGTCTGGGATGAAGTTGACTTTTGACCTCGAGGGCACGATCACCTGCTTGCATCCTAACCAGCTGGACAGCGAGCCAGCCGTCTTTCTAATGCGGGTGGTGTATGTTTACATAGGAGCACTTGTGTCCGTCTGCACTGTTGTGTGTGTTTGCGTGATGTGTGTGAATGCCTAACGGTCTCACGCTTGTGGTTGAGTGTGTCTGTCACTGAGAAATGGGCTTTACCTTCTCAGAGGGAAGGTGGGGGGGGGGGGGGGGGGGGGGGTCGGGGACTTGGGGCTGCTCGTTACCGACGCCTATAGTCCCAGAACACTATTGATCAGGCCGGAGGGTCATCCATTGACAAATCCCGTCTTTAGTCCTTTCCGCAAACGCTCATCACTTCCTGTCTTCTTCCTTATTCAGGGTTAATATCTCATTAGCTGCTATAATCACCACACCGGTCACCACGGCAACCGCTGGAGGGACAAGAGCTGACGAGTCGTCGTCCCCCTCCGTAGCCCACATCCTGCAGATCAGACAAGCAGTGACCAGATTATTGGAAATCAATCGGAGGGGAGTTACTGTTTCCCTGACCTCCCAAGCTTCATTTCCACTATTTACTGAGGAACGCATGGTCAAATGTCGACTATTGTGAGGTTTACACAGACGTCAATACATGCAACCTCGCATTGGATAATCATGATTGCAGGTAATCAATTTTTAGGTTCATAAATCAGACATCAGCTCGGAAGCCGTTTTATGGCAGAAAAAAAGTGAGTTACGTGGATAAAAAAAAAAGATTGTTTATTATTTGCTGACTGCACTATTTTCGACACAGTGAAATGTTAAGCAGGAATTAAAGAGCTGCTCGTAGACGTTATCAGTTCCTTTGGAATGATTCCTTTCATACTGCTGAGTATGAGGGGGTGGGAGGCTTTTCTTTTCTTATCAGTCACTGGACAGTCCTGATCCTTATTCTCCACGGAGCGATGGAGGAAATATTATTTAACAGCCTATAGTTTGAGCTTAGCTGCACAACTTCAGAGTCACAACATTTTGATGACAAAGTTCGGCTTTTCATACTGATTACATGTGTACATCTGAGGCGAAGAAGATTCATTTAGGAGGACATGTAACCCATCTCCCTTACAAAATATACAATGTTACAATCATAAACAGCTGATCACATCCCTTATATGGAATAATTGTATATCATAATAAAGTGCTAATAATAAATAATAATATTTCCTCCATTGTTGAGCTCCCGCGCACAAGAGCAGAGGTCATATATAGAATTCCTTCATAATATTGAGATTATTTGTGAATACCCTCTTATGTTTATGTTTACATTCGGCCTGCAGAACCTGACTAATGGCTCGCTCACTGGGGGCACAAGCTAGCTCCAGGGTTAGCTTAGCACTCACAGAGCTAGCGTTAATGCATCTGTGTGAAGCCGGTTTGAATAACACATTGAAGCTCGTTTGTCTCAGTCTGACGATGCTGCTGTTGTTGTTGTTGTTGTTGTTGTTGTTGATGCGTTTAGTTTTGAGAGACGTCACACTAAACGTCAACTAAGGAGCGTCCATTAAGTACAGCTCGGCTAACCTAGCATGGATAACTTGTTGTGGCTATAAGCTAACGCCTCATTTAATTTAGTTTAGAAGGAGAGAGAAAGAAGAAGTTAAAACAGTTATTACTGTCATTAAAAAGGAGCCGGTCGTCTGCGGGGAGCTGAGCTGACGAGTTGCGGTAATAGCGGAGAGGCTGGCTGACCTTTGACCCACAGGGGTCAAGGCGTCGGGGTCTGGGCTCGCGAGGCCGCCAGTGACAGACAAATTGATGAAAACGCCAATCGAGGCAGCAGCCGCCGTCACCAAACAACCCACAATGGCTCCGTGACGACAGACACGTTGTTTTTGTTTCACGGGTCTGTGTTGTCTATATTTGGAGAATATATATTTCCAATTAAAGATCTTTAAGGAGGTTGCATTCAAGTCACAGTGCAGGACTCGTGTTTTCTAGTGTTTTTATAAAAGCTAATAAATAATAAATAAAGATAAATATTAATTTCGGTAATAAGTTCCTCGAATGGACAGCAGAACGTTTAGACATTCGTCCTGGAAAGATATGAAAACTGTTGTAGGCATCAGGGGATGAGTGACCCCCCCCCCCTAGATATGAAATTGTGGTTATTATTCATCAATTCAAATGGAAGTCAAACTGTTTGAGTTTGGATGGAAAATCGATCGATGACAAATGGACTTTTGAAAGCGTTGGCAATTTCCAGGCACAATGAGGATGTTTCTTTCTCCTCCAGAGGTCAGTCCTTAACTTTATTCACACAATGATATAAAAATCTACACGTGAAGCTTAATCCATATTATTTAAATATATCTTCATTTATGCACACAAAAGAAAATGAATAAACTAAATATAAAATAATTCCAACGAAGCAACAAACCTGCTTGTCTTGTTATTTGGTGATTTTGTTTTATTTATTTATTAATTTATTCATGCATTTAATTTCGTTTACGTCCACTTTGTAGCTTTTAATACAACATTATTCTCTCCCATGTTGTATATTTTTCAGTGACAAATAATCAAATTATTTTCGGTTCTGCCGCCGCCTCGACCACAGGCCATTTACATTTGATGCATGAATCAAAACTTCGCTCAAAATAATACAAAAATGTGCAGAATGACATGCTACTGTATGTTTCATTGATATTTGGCATTTATAATTGTACAAGATAGAAAAAAGGACACATTTGCGCGGACTGTGGCTTATTTGCATAAAAGCTAAATATTTAAATTCGTGGAATAAACTCTAAGATTGGTGTTTTTTTGTATATATTTGACAAAAACAGCTGACATTATTATGTGCAAAACGAAAAATGCTGTTATCATTTTTCGTTCAAATACATTTTAGAGAACAATGAATCATTTAACAATTTTAGTTTTAGAAATAAATAAAAAACTGTTCTTTTGTTTGCCAACATAATTGTGAGAACAAATGAATGTACACTACAAATATGCACTTTCTGATTCCTAATATATATCCATAGTCAGACATGAAACAGCGAAACTCCTGCAGATTTCTTCATTTACAAAATTATTCCTCGAACAGATTCCATTCAAGGCTCGAGGATGAGGCGATGTGATGCTATAATTACATCAAAGTATATCACAATCATGTAATGCATTTAATTACACTTACATTCATAAGCAGCTCGTGATCCTCGTGGGTTAAAACAAAGTTTGGTTGTAGTAATGAAGAGCAACACCAACAAAAAGACCTGAAATAGATTCTGATATTAAACCCTGAAGAACATCGAGGTTTGAAGGGAGGTTTGAAGGGATAGAGGCTGCATTCGCGTTTGAATTTGAGGAGTTAGTTTGAAACAATCCCATCACCACTTCTCAAAGGGGTGCGTGGCGATGAGCTAATTATTGTGCACACGTGCGTGGCGATGAGCTGATTAATGAGCTGATTAATGTGCAAAATGATCGTGAATTTAGGTGTATTAAAAGGATCCATGGCTTCTAGAGAGCGATTTAGGACGGAGTGTGTGTTTACCCTTAAGATCAGGGGAAATCCAATTGACCCCTGTGCGCGCGAGCACAGGGGTATGCGTGTGTATGTATGCGTGTGTGTATGCATGTGTGAGTGTGTGCGTGTATGTGTGTGTGTGTGTGTGTGTGAGTGTTCACATCCCTGACCGATGGGATTTCCATTCATTTACCTGCAGCCTCGACATTTTGGGGAGGGAGAACCAAAATACACTGGTGAGGGGTTGCTAATTTGGTGCTAAAGACAAGCTGATACGAGAGCTCATATAGTGAAAAAGAAAAAAGGGAGCAAGCATAAATCGTTTCCTCTCATTTTTAGTGAGAGAAGGAGAAACGATCGAAGAGAGAGAGAGAGAGAGAAAGAGAGTGTCTCTCGGTTGTTACCCCCCTCCTTCTCCCTCCTTTTAATTGATTTCTCATAATTAACTCAGTGTGTCCATCGATTTCCCTGCGACCCCCATCCCCCCACACACACACATCCCAACACCGCCTCAAGATCAGCAACCTCATTATTCCCACGTTAACCCGAATAATCCCTGAATAAAGACTGACCACATTCAATAACTATTAGGAGTCAGACGGCGCTAAATAAAGCAGTTTCCTTTAGGTGACCTGGCCTCGGGACCAGGGCTGCACCAAAACCAGAGAAGAAGAAGAAGAAGAAGAAGAAGAAGAAGAAGAAGAAGAAGAAGAAGAAGAAGAAGAAGAAGAAGAAGAAGAAGAAGAAGAAGAAGAAGAAGAAGAAGAAGGATGAGAAAAAGAAAAAGCATCTCTCCGTCTTGACTGATGTGATGTAATTCACCTCTCCACCATTTGATCAATTTACCCAATTAGCTCCCATTACAGGACCGCTGTCCTCAGCGGTCACTGCTGATGTGGAGCTGCATCTCTCTGTCGGGTTCAGTGGCTTTGTGAGAGGAGGAGGAGGAGGAGGGGCAACAAGCCTGCAGGTGGTAGATGAACCGGCACCCAGCTGAGACTTCTGCACCCATCCATCTTCATCTTCTCCACCTGAAAGTCACTAATGAAGAAACTGTTTTCCATCGCCATCATGCATGTCTCAGGACGCCAAGCCTGTAGTCAGATTAAAGAAAATGAGCTTGTGTTGCTGTTGAATAATGAGTGTTGCCCCTGACAAATACACAAACCAAGCAAATACAATGATTGACATTTGAAACATTTGAAAGAAAAAAAAATCCCCAAAAGGTGCACTAATTTAGTGTCTGTTCTGGAGCTTCTGATCATATAACAACATCTTCTTCAGATGGAGTTTACACGGTTTATATGTATTGAAGTATTCAGAGAATAAAAATCCAGTTCATCAAATAAAAGCTCACTAAACTGGAGGGAGATGGGGAGATGCACAGTAGCTTATATACTGGACATACAAACATGTTTCTGTGTATGATTAAAAAGAACATTTTTATAAAAAATAAAAATAAACAATTTAGCAGAGAGCAGGGGTGAAAAATTAAGAGGAAAAAAACATGAAACTTGACAACAAACATAGAACAAAGCACAGAGCGGAAGAAGAGTAGAGTAGAGGACAGAAAGCAGAAAGAGAGTGTGCGGAGGGAGGGAGGAGGGTGATGGTGTTGGTCACGGGGGTTAAAAGAAGGAGGCGTTTAAAGCTTGTGAATTAAACGCTGTGAGGCCCTGTGTCCTCGGCACGTGCACCGGGCCTCAAGAAGAAAAGGAGCTCCGGCCCATCTGGCTTTTTAGAGAGAGGAAGAAAAGGGGGGAGAGAGTGAGAGGGGAGAGGGAGGGAGGGAGAGGGAGGGAGACACAGAAGGGAAAGCAGGTGAGGTAAAGGGGGGAAAAGCGAGGGAGAGCAGTCGGTGTGGCTCAATAGAGAGACCGTGGCATGAACACGGCCAGGCGGTTTTAGGGTGCAGAAAAAAGAAGAGGGAAAAGGGAAATATTTTATATATTTTTTCGTGTTTGAAAGAAGGAAATCACTTCGATGAACTGTATCATGTCAAATCATGTGTGTGTGACCAGCGTGTGTGTGTGTGTGTGTGTGTGTGTGTGTGTGTGAGAGAAAGTAGGTAAGTATTCAGTGACAGGGTCAATAAAACACACTCACCTTTAATCTATGCGTGTCCTTCAGGAGATTTTTCTATACCTTCACAGTCTCTCTCTCTCTCTCTCTCTCTCTCTCTCTCTCTCACACACACACACACACACACACACACACACACACACACACACACACACACACACACACACACACACACACACACACACACACACACACACACACTGTGCTCTGCATCTTAGTTGTTTCCATGGCAATATAGTTGAGACCGCAACCAGAAAAGAGGGGGCTGTTTGTTTGTGTGTGTGTGTGTGCGTGTGTGTGTGTGTGTGTGTGTGTGTGTGTGTGTGTGAGTTTGCGTGTACGTGTGTGTGTGTGTGTGTGGACAGCAGCAGCAGCAGGTGATGAGGCTCAGCTCATGGCAGACAGTGCTTCAGCATCTGGGAAAGTGATTTCTTTCCCATCTAATAAAAGTTATATTAAGGTCAAAGAAGGACCCCCCCACCAACCCCCCAAAACAACCGGTAAAAAAATAAAGGAAAAAAAAAGAGGAAGCTGAAAGTGAAACAGGATACTTCACAAATCACAAAGTGCAGGACGGTTTTTTGTAATAGCTCATTTCCAACATGTGTAGTTCTATTTGAAGATACTTTAACAATTAAAACGCTTGGGTGTAATTCATTATGTTATGTGTACATTCCAACTGAAGACAGGAAGTTATTTAACATGGCCTGTTTTTGGGCACGTTGGTGACACATTTGTGTGTCATTTCACCAAAACTTGAGTGACACCAAATGGTGTTTTTCGAAATGTCTGTCCCTGTCAACAAACAAATATACTAAATATGTCATATACATATACTAATACACTAAAAGTGAAAGTGTTTATGTCTTAGAGATGAACCGATGCAGTTAAAAAACCTGTATTTCTTAAAATGATGTGGTGGGCTAATCTAAAACACCTGAAGTCTCCGACTTGGAGTATCATGACGTTAGCTTTCGCTATTTATTAGCTAATAGGGCGATGCTGCGGGAACCCATAAAATAAATTATATTTTAAAAGGCTGTATTAACCATACATATTATTCTTTTGAAGAAAGACAAGATGGTTTGAATTTGATGTGAAAAAACAAGGAAATTCTTTGAGGGGGTATTTTTTTGTTGCATATATTGTTAAATAGTTGCATGCTATGAATGGGATGTGTTCTGAAATGCTCCCCCTCCAGTTTCATCTCAACTTTAAAATAGTATTAGTGAAAAATAGAAAATGTACGGAGCGATGGTGACCGAGCATTCGCCCAAACACAACATGGACGAAGGAGGTTTTTGAATTCACCAAAAAGGGTATTTAGTGTCATGATAAACTAAAAGTAACAAAAAGCAAACATTGAGTGGGACCGAGGGCGCGACTCTCCCGCCCGTAGGGCCACGGAGGGAGTCTGCTCCGAGGGATGTCACAGGTTTGATTCCTGCGCCACAGACAGTCCCCTCACGGCCGTTACGTGCGGGCACACACACACGCGCGCGCACGCACACGCACGCACACACACGCACATGGGCAGGAACTTCCCGCTCACTTTAATACCAATACGGAAATTAAAGGCCGTAAAGCATCAGGGAGCGCGGAGGGGTTTCATTCGGATTTACAAGGTAATTTCCATTAAACACATGGGTGTGGTGGTGTACCGGAGACGGAGCTCGGCGAACGTAATGTGTGTAAACGCGACAGCCTGAGTGGAAGGCCCACAGTAGACGTTCTACGGTTCCTAAATGATAAACTCCTTTAAAACCAAAAAACCAGAGCCACGAGACTCCGTAGTTTAGCCGAGTTGAGTCGTGTTGTGTCCGGCTCGCTCGGCTTTGAACTGGGGGCCGACTCGCGTCCGGTCCGTGTGCAGCAGGCTCTCGCTCAGACGGCTGCGGCCGCAGGGCTTCGAGCGCCACCTCGTGGCCGAATGGCCGACCTGCCACCGCGCCGACGAGGCCGCGTTCATCCGACCTGAGGGTCTTCTTCCTCACCGTCCTCGCCGTGGCCTTGATCAGGTAAGCCAATCAGCACCCCTTCCCCCGCACACACACACACAGATCACGAGGTTGCTTTTTAAAAATATATTTAATTATATATATTTATAAAAAGTGCAAGTATTTATGTGTTCTGGAATAGGTGGATTTAATTCATTTAATTTCAGAAGATCTTCTAAAACCTTGAATCAAGTTCCATTTACCAATTAATCAGACATGTATTTTGTCCATTCAATCTGTTAATTATTAATACAAATGTCAGAAAGAAGTGAAAATACCAGTTACAATTCCCCAAATAGTGAGCTTGCTATTCAAATTGCTAATTTTGTCTACCCGAGAGTACCACTTTTTTTTCTCTTCGTATAGAAAACAAAGACGCAGTTTTTATTATCATTTTTAATATCCCTATTTATGGGAATGAATAAGTACTTAAAATCTGTTTATTCTTCCCTTCCCTGCAGTCTAACAATGTTTGAGCTCCATTTAACACATCCTCCATTGTGTAGTGTGTGATGAGGATTTCACATTTCAGTGTGGTTTTATTAAAATGTATTAGACTATTTATTAAAGGGGACACGCTATGGGGAATAGGGTAAAAAAAATACTAATAGATTTCATCATGAAACATTATCTAGCGAGATTCAAAATTCAAATTGTCTTGATATATTAGAGTCAAAGGTTTTTACAGAGGGAGTTTGGGATCTCGTTCCCTCCATATATATGAAAATAATGTCACAAGAATTCCCTTTTCTCCATGTTATTAGCAATAAAATGTCGTATAAATAAATGAGGGGTCTGTAGAAACCTTCAGAATACAGAGAGAACGTGTAAAGTCTGGAGGATGTAAGAGCTGCTGAAGTGGAGATATCTGGATCTGAGTCTGAGAACAAACTCATTGAGTGAAAACGGCCTTTAATGAGATGTTTAGTTAAACTACACATGTTGAAGACTCTACAGGTGAATAGGGTCAAAATAAGTAACTGACAGATATCACCATGAAACTTCCCCAAATAATTACTTATATTAACAACTAACTGTTATGTTTAAATATGCAAATTAGGCATTATCTAATGATAACTTTTGGTGAATTTAGGAGAAATCTACAAAGACAACAGACAAAGTATTAAAAAGAAAACACCTGAATTTGTATTTTGGATGTTTTCTTTCCAGCAGTCTGAAAGAAGACGTGGAAGCTAAATCTCACAATTGTGCACGAATATTTTTGCCTAAAAAAAACTATATATATATATATACAGTATGATGGCTGCCCTTGTTCTTCTACTCCTGCAGAAGCTTACATATGCTGCCAAACACGGCTGTCTGGGCATCTTCAGATCGCTTGGGAAGGGGCCCCGTTGTACTCGCTCTTCTGGTGGGTTTTGTTTGAATGGCGTGAGAAACGTTTGTATTTACGGCCTGCCACAAAGTTCCCTGAAACGCACACGTAACAGCAGCCACCGAGATGTGTCTCAGCGATGCAGCGGCCCAAGCTGCACAGGCACCGATTGATAACCCTGCAGTGGGTAATGCAAGATGCTGGAGGGGGGGGGGGGGGGTAGCACTGAGAGATTGGCTTTGCACGGACGCCTTGTGACTTTAAGATCCTATTTGGTCCACTGGCTTAAAATCTAGAACCCCCTCCCCCCCCCCCCCCCCCAGAAATCTTGGAACTAAGGTGCTTTTGACCAGATAAGTCAAGCTGGATGCGAATTTGTATTCTGAGCCACAGTCTGCAGAAATGTTTCACTTCTCTAAACACAGACGCGTTCCTCCGGTACATCTAACACTCAAAGGGGACGCTCAGTATCACAAACCAATTAATTTAGCCCTTTTGGGAAGATCTCAGTTTGTTTTAGTTTTACAATTGTTTGATTTTTAGCATATTATCATTATACACTTACACTTCTCAACAAATATGACATTTATTTTTGGGGCATGTTAAGCTTTATTGTATAAATAAGTGATTTTAATTTTTTTTTTAAATTTTTGTTTAATTGCAGCGTTGTTTGTTCTGAAGGTGACGTTGAAACGCTTTCTTCTCTGCATGTGTCCTGGAGCTGCTGTGTCGTTGCCTTCTTCTTCTTCACAAGCATGACGAGTGCAAACAATCCCAGCTCCCCTCCAGCAGTTTAATTAAACACAACGTAGCCGTGAACACCAGAGGATTGTTCTCACAGTGTTGATTGTGGGACACGTGTGATATTTGTACACATTTGATGATGTTTTTATGACATTTTCTTCCTGCTCTCACTCCAAGAAAAGTCCCACAATTTATCTGTGTTTTCTTGTCTTTCTTTCTGGCTTTTTAAATGAACCAGTGAATTAAATAACGCTACAATATTCTCCTCCAGCATTACTGTAAATGTGATGTTCATTGAGAGAAAATATACTCACAATATATACATGTCACCAAGTACAACGCGAGATGCTGCCCATGAATTGGCTCAGAGAAGTTGTGCTGTTCCGTAGGTGTGAATACTAAATACACCGTCGCAACGCTTTTTTTCTTTTTTCTTTTTTTTTTATGAACATGTGTGTGGAATGAATCCACAAGAAACGTTAATATCACAGTTTCTGGCGCATGTTTTACTGCAGAACATATAACCTTCCACTATTATGTGTGTCTTATAATATATATCTTATAATTCATATATATATCTGTCACCACTTTGTCTAGCGCGGCGACACAAGTCTTCTTTATTAAAGTACCTTTGAAATAAAATAAAAATACTGGACTTCACAAGCTGATGTTCTACTGCTTTGTATATTATTGCGAAACACACACACACACACACACACACACACACACACACACACACACACACACACACACACACACACACACACACACACACACACAGACAGAAGAAGAGAGAGACACAGATGGAGGGGGAGAGAAAGAGACAGCGACCACATACAACACCATTCATTATTAACACACACAATATAGCCCCCCTCCTATTAACACACACACACACACAGGGAGAGAATGAGAGCCCTCCAAGACCCTCCCCCTGACCCCGTGACCTAGGCACCATGGCAACCCTCTGACCCATCGCCGTTGCTGTGGTAACAACCTTGGAGCATGTCTGACCACTGCCCCCCCACCCCTCTCCCCACCCCCCACCTCCTCCAACACACACACACACACACACACACACACACACACACACTGCTCCACACCGAGCCGAGGCAAACCGATCGATATTCTATCACACAGAACAGTGGAGCGAGAGAGAGGAGGCCACGGGCCAGCCAGATTACTGGGTGGAGGGGTGGGGTGGGGTGGGGGAGGGCTAGTGGTTGACAAAAAGAGTGTGTGTGTGTGTGTGTCAGAGGAAACGAAAAGGGTTTTAGGGAAGGTAAGGGATGTGTGTGTGATGGGGAGGTGTGCAAAAAGGGGTTTTAGCGTGGGGGTGTAATCGGGTAGGAGATTGAGAGAAGGTGTGTGTGTGATTTGGAGGAAAAAGGTGGTGGTACGAGGGGGCTGAGAGTGTAAATGGGTAGAAGATTGAGAGAAGGTGTGTGTGTGTGTCAGAGTGAAGGTGGTTTAGTGTGGTTGTTATGGCGGATAAGAAAGGGAGTGTGTGTGTGTGTGTGTGTAGCATCATTATGAGCCGTGGCGCTATAAGGCATCTCCTTGCTTTCTTTTTTTTATTCCAACACACGTTTGTCAGTGGATTCCCGGCTGTGTGTGTGTGTGTGTCTTGTGTGTGTGTGTGTGTGTTTGTGTGTGTCCTCATGAATTGAATACTTCTATCTGAAGGGTCACACACCCGAGGGTGCCCGGCCCACACGGGCTGATGGGATGTTACTACATCACACACGGGAAGAGGAGAGAGAGCACAAAGGAACCGCAGGCTTGATGCCGGCTGCCGTGTTCCATGTTACATTAAACACATAGCGTACGCTCCAGTGTGAGCGGGGGTCAAACGTTGTAGAGACGCAGTAACACGAGGAGTGAGAGGAGGTATTCTGAGCTTCAGCAGCATCTTCAGATTACTGCACATCACTGTGTGCGTATTTATGGAGCACGTAAGCGGCAAAAGGGTTCTGGAAGGACAACTTTTTCTTGAAGATGCACAGAAATAAATCACACGACATATTTCTTTTAAAAAAGAGTTTTCAATAATTACGGAAGTATACAGGGAAGGTAATCTTTAATGTGTATTATATCATGTACAAAAGGTTTCTTTGGGAAATACTAATGTAAGACGTATCATATAATGTATATGTTATATTTAATATCAATTTATGTTTTTACATTATTGTTGTTGATGGAATGAAGGGGCTGAAGGGGTTGCAACTATTAAATAGTTTACAGCATCATGAAGTATGTTTATGTTGATTAAATAATGTTTGTAAAACAAAGTCATTATTGTGTATATTCAGGGTGTATTTCAGTTCATTAGTTTGTTTTTATTTTGAGGTTTTGAAGTTTAAGTGCAACTTGTAGTTTCGACATCTACTGGTTATTACTCAATATGTGCTGGGCAACTTAAAAAGTATTTACAGGGTAATTTAATCTTATGAATCCTCCCTAAACACTTTGTTTCATGTACTTCTGCCCTACCTTTAGACACCAAGTATATTCATTTTTTATTTTAAATCCTTTATTTACATATTTCATTAATATAGTTTTATAATATGCACAATTACGACACGGTATACTGCACCTTTTTTAAAACACAATTTCTCCCCAATGGAGACACAAAATGTATTGTTTTATTATTATTTTATCGTGCCTAAAGTATATTTTCTATGAACTACAGAGAGCAGAATCCAATGTGTCTGTGTGTGAGAGACAAGTGGTTAACTGCAGTTAATGAACAACAAGAAATCATAAAAGGTTGCACGAACGTCCCGACAGAAAGGAGCAGAGGAGAGGAAAACAAGGAAGTCACAAAGGAGGTGACCTATATCCTTGGGTTAGAAGAGTGTGAGTGTGTGTGAGTGTGTGTCTCCATGTTTCATGAATACTATTACAAGGCTCACAGAGCAAATGAGTGCTCCAGCTCACTTGACACGCACGCACACTCACACGCATGCACGCACACTCACACACACACACAAACACACACACACACACACACACTCAAAAGTAGAAGTGTAAAAACTATCGAACACAATCCAAGTCTGTTTATGCGCAAAAAAAAGATTCAATAGTGAAATTAATTTACAAATCGTCTTATTTTGAAAGGCTAAAAGTGAAAAATTCTGCATTCAGCATAACAGAAAATATAAATAATGAATACAGTTTAAATAATTGAAACCATAAAAAACTCAATATGGTTGTCGGAATCTAAAACTGAAGGTATGGCATGCAAGGATCGTCTTAAGACACATGTTATTTTATGTGAATTTCAAATTAAAATATTACAATCCCTCATCTTTTGGACAGTGTTTTGCTGGGTGAATGTCGGCAGATTTCAGACTAGCGTCAAATATTCAGTAATCAAGACAAAAACAAAACTCTGAGAATTGGTGAACTTCATGAAGACAACATAGATGTATGCAATAATTATTTTACAAAGATTGATTGCTCTATTTGTGACGTTCCATTCCACAGAGCGCTGCGGGGATGGTATCATCACACTGGTTCCCTCCACTAAAAGACAATGGGTTATTTTTTACTTTGGATTTTTATATATTGCAGAAAATAATCTCTGTGTGTTTATGATACTTCCATGTTTGTTCAGCAAGATAATCTTCACTAATGAACACCACTATCATGATTTATTTAATCCTTTAGCATCTATAAAGGAACTCCACTAGTCTCCACCACTAAGCTAAAGGAAGACCAGTGTTATCGTGAGGGCGCCTTTTAAGAAGAGGGATGTTTTCTGACCGGTTTTATCTATATTGTAGGACCAAGCATTAAAATCCCTCCCATCTTTATTTCAGACATCTAATCAAAAAAAACATAAAAGAAACACTTTTTTATGAGACGAGGGAACTGGAAGAGCTAAATCGCTGACTCATTTCCTGTTTTAGGACTCTGCAGCGCTCCTTTGACGGCACTCGTTAACGCAAAGACAGATTTCTAAATACTGTCAAAAATTCTGTTTTGTAAGATACAATACTGACTATATGTACCATGACATGCACACGGTGTATCATATATACTTTGTTGTATATATCCCTGAACACTGGAGAGTTATGTAGTGATAATCCACAGCAGCTGGTTGCAGTGAGACTTTGGATGCTCAATTCTCTGATCACTGGAGGACGTACGGTCTGAGTTTGGTGCCGATTGAGCAAAGTGGGAGGAGATGGGTTCAATTCCTTTTACAGTTATTGAGAAAAACACAATTCCTTTCAGCTTGAAAGCATCTGAACATTTCTGCTCACCCGGGCCTACATTTCGGTTGCAAAGTGGTCGCACACGTGACAGATTTGTTATGGAATTTAGAGTCTAGAGGCTGCAGGGCTGAAAACACGTTGAAAGATTGTGTGAGAACACATGCACATGCTGCAGGAAAATGAAAAAAAAGCTAACTCTGAATCCGATGCCACGTTTGATGGGTGCTTTCTAATGAATCTAAACGTGTAAAAATGTAGAAATTGCTGTAATGCTCTCACTGTTATCGCACAGGGTCCTGCCAATCACAAGCAAGCAGCTCTACCTGTTACCTGCTAGGCTAGTAGTGGTAGAGCTACAAGTGAACCCTGACCCTACTGTCAGGGGGAAACTCACTCGATTAAAACCAAAGTGGCAGAAACGGAAAAAGAATTACTAAAAGTTTTCGTTTCATCCTCTCTGGGAGACAGACCTTCGGTTAGCATGATTTCAACATGCCGTGCAAACCCCGTCACCGGGGGTCTGATCCCGGGAGATTGCCCAGACCTTCCGACGGATCAGCAAACTTCCTGTTACTGTCAGACTCAGACTCGGCATTCTCGGCTTCAGAAACAGCTCACCAAACAATTTTAACACAATGCAGTAAATCTTTACTGGTGCTTTTGATCACATTGCATGTTTTTCTTCAGCAGTGTCCCAGATGTCAGTGGCTTTTTTCTTTTCTTTTAGCACTTTTCATGACTTTTTTTCATGGCTTAAAGGTTTTAGATCTAAAGTTCAATCTTATGCTCGGAAACAGGAGCAACCAAAACCAACTAACCACAAGGTCCGTTTAGCAGCTGCTCTGGAGCTTTTGATCGTCTCACATCTCCATCGGCAGAATTAATTTCACTTTTATGCGTAAATGGACGAGAAGTCCTTTTAAGCAGCTATAATGGATTCTTTTTTTTATATAAACAATGTATCAAATAACAATGTGAAGGGCGTCATTTCTCCCGTGGGTCAGCAGCTTCCCTCAGCTTTACGGAAATGTATGGTGAGTTTCAGCTCATTGTTTAGCTGTCCGGTTTGGGTTCACTGTCACGGCTTATATAGGGTGGTTTACAATAAAAAACTGTAAAAAGCCAGTGTACACTCTGCTCAGCACCAAATAGTAGACAGACGCACTAAGAGACTAGCTGGTGAAGATAGAGGAGCATCTGTAAAGAGACAGATATTTGGCTCAGGAGTTGAAGACCAAAAAAAAGAATTCATTTTGGACCAACGCTAATCACATGTGCACAAACACGAGTCCAAATGAATGATAATGTTGCTTCATACACGTTCTACAGTATGATGTCGCCTAACATGACGGGTGTGTAGACATGTAACGTGTCAACACTTCCTCTGACTTGTTGAAGGTCCTCAGGTAGAAAACAGATGACTTGACACAGCTGCCATGGTCACACAGCATTTATTTCCATTTTCTGACAAAACTCCACACAAAAACAAACTGAAAAAGAGAGATCCTTCTATTTTCTTTTTTTGTGACTGCTTTGCAAGTTAAGGTACAGTGCCTTAATCCACATTTCCACAGATTTAAATATTGAAATCGTAGAGAAATCTCTTTTTCAGAGGACACAGAAATATTTGTATTCTTTTTTAACAGAGGTGAGTTTGGGGGAGGGAATAGGGGTGGGCAGATAAGATGGTGAAAGTGGGTGGAAGTTTACAAGGACGGAGGGTTTGCACACTGTTCACAAACAGACCGACAAAAGGGCATATAGACGGGCGGGGAGGAGGAGGTGAGGTAAAAGAGGGGGAGACAGTGTGCTTTGTCATGTCCGATTGAAAACAAGCAGCTCTCAAAACCACTCCCAACATAAAAAAACAATTCACAAACAATTTTCCTTAGAAAACGACAACAACACAGGCAGAACAGAACTCAAGGGGAGGAGGGAGAGAGGGAGGGAGGGAGACAGAGAAGGAAAGGAAGGAGTCCGACGGAGTGACCTTTTTTTCCACCGTGTTGAGGGCGTGAGTGAATGCTGAAGTTTTATGGTGAGATTGACTCTTTATTGATAGGGAGGAGGAGGAGGAGGAGGAGGGAGAGGAGGGAGAACAGCAGCAGAAGATTGGCAGTGAGTACATAGAAGTAGAAAGAGAGAAGAGGTCGGAGGAAGGAAGGAAGGAAGTCAAGTCTTAGTTGGCGGATGGTAGAAGATGGCAGTGAGTAAAGAGCTGATCTGGGTGGCAGGCTATGGCAGTAAAAAGATTAAATAAAGAACCCGGTTTGCTCGAATCGGCAGTCGAGACAGGAGCTGCCACGTTGTTGTTCTGCTCGGCAAGAGAGATCGCAGTGGAACAGTCGGGTTTGTCTCTATTCTGGGACTTGGGTTCTTTATCCGGGTGCACGCGGCGGTGTACTTTGAGTACGTGCGTGTGAAGAGCGGCTGCAGCTGACGGCGCTGTAATAGCCGTCAGCACGACAGTGTTACTGGCAAGCTGGTGCTGTAGAGACTTTGGATAGAAAAGAATAAAAAGGGGAGGGCAGAGGGAACAGAGAGGACAGAAAAGATGTACACCCCCCCTCTTGCATCCTCTCTTCCTCTGTCGTTGGTCCTCACGTCGTCTTGACGTGTGATTCTTTTCGTTTTGTTTGTTTCTTTGTGGGGGAGGAGGATGGGCAGGACGTTATCTTCTTGTACAGTTTGAGCATGTTGACGGGAGAGGAGGGATGGGTGGAGGGGAGGAGGAACAGAGAGGGGGGAGACAGAAGAAGGGGTGAGTTCAGGGGTGAGAAGGAAATGATGTTTTGATAATTTAGTAGTATGTCTCTTTTTCCACCCAGCCTGCAGAGATGTAGAGGAGAGAAACAGAGGGAATCAAGGAGAAAGAAAGAGAAGAGTTATCTATCAAATTATTTGATCTATTGGTTGACATTAGAGCAACATTATTATTTAAAATAAAATGAGGAAGGTCTGGATGAGATTTTCCTGCCCATTGTCCTTTAAAGTTGCGATTCTTTTTTTCTTTACATTTGCAATCTATTCTTCTTATCACCCTGTAAACATCTGTACTGGCATGTAATCAAAGTCGGAGTTATACCACATAATATGACATGCTGTTAGGGAGGTCAGCGGTTAACTGGTTAACCAACGAGAACAGTTTTGACCTCTTGTCTATTGTTAGTTGAACTTGGGAAGGACACTCCGGTGTCCCTGGTAACCAAATGAGCTGTTCAGACAGGACGCACTGCGGCGAGCTACGTGCTTGATGAGTCTGCAAAACACAGGAAACCTCCGGTTCTAAAATGTGATGCAGATGCTGAAGTGTCTTAAAGCTGCACCCTCTCCACTGTCCACCAGGGGGCAACTTCTCTGGTTGTATAGAAGTCTATATAAATGACTCTACTTCTCTCTTGATGTATTCCCTCAGTAAACATTGTAAACATGAGTTTATGTCTCAATCTCTAGTTTCAAGTCTTCTTCAATACAGCATGATGTTCATTTAGTAAACTATGGTCATTTAGAGTCAAATAGACCATAAAGCAAGGGATGCTTTAGGGCGGGGCTAGAAGGTGATGACAGCATACCACAGTGTTGTCATCCCCACAAGCTGGCATCCCCACATGCAACTAATGTATACATATTTGTGTTCTGTAGTTTAATGGCACGAAGGAAATGTTTGTTGTTTGAAAAACATTTGGTTTGCTCAGTGCTGCTATGAGTGAAACTACTGTGCAGCTGAAATAGTACACATACACAAGTATGTGTGAGCGTGAATGTGTGTGTTATCTGACCTCCGGGGTTTCGGCGAAGGATGAGTTTTCGTATTTCATCGTATACAAATATGAGGAAACTGTATGGGAAAGCACAGAACCACCAGCTGGGCCTGAGGGAAGAGGAGGAAGAGGAGTGGGAGGGAACAATGGAGAGTAGTTGGTAATAAAGAACAGACAACCAATTCACTTTCTTAAAACAAATGTGCATTGCGATTTCAGGACAAAATAATGGCATGAAATAATGGCTGAAAGTGAACATGGAGGTCTGCACATCATGGCACCGTGATGTCTGTTAAAGCGGTACTTACTTGAGCGGGTACATCCGTAGTGCCACGTCCATGCCGGGGCAGTAGGACAGGAAAGCAGCCAGAGCCGTTTCCTCAAACAGGCCAAAGATCAAAATCTTATTCCTACGAGACAATAAGTGCAGAAAGAAAAGTTAGTTCTTAATCTGCTTTTGGATCATACAATCGCTTCAAAGTTGATTTCCTGCAGGCAACCCCAGTATGTGGGCTTGTGTGCCTGGACTGTAAATGCTGTGCGCAGAACAGAGCAGCTAGGGGAGAGGACAGACGGGTCAAGAGCCAGACAAGGGGGACCCAGGGGAAAGGGGAACAAACAAACATGTGCCATAAATTGGGGCCATAAATTAAAGGTGTCAGTAAAACCTGGCTCTCTTGTGACGCCTAGTGGCATCTGTGGGAAACTGCTTTCTTCTTCTGCAACTTTCATGTTTACACCAGCTTTTGTAACTTATACTGTACGTCAGAGAAAACACACACACACACACACACACACACACACACTATACATATATATATATATATATACACACACATATGTATATGTATATATCCATCCTTTACTTGAATAAAAGCATTTGTATAACAATGTAAAAATACTTCTCTAAAAGTAAAAGTTCTGCAGTCTAAATCTTTGAAACCTACGGCATCAAAGTAATTATGGTGGGAGTTGCCGAGTGTTGGTGTAACCGAACTACACCCACCAACCGCATCACAGCGCAGAGGGAAGCGTGCATCTATCTCGTGTGCGGCTTGTGCTCGTGATAGCGCGACATTTAGACACGAATGGAGTCCCCCTTGGCTGAGCTGTAACCAGTATAAGCGCACGCATCCTTCTGCGCGTTGATACCGTTGGTGGGTGTAGTTCGGGAAAACAGTGCTTACATTGCACTGTTCACAACACGGTCTGTGGATTATCTTGAGTAAACGGGTCATGATGTCTCAGAAGAGTCATTGCTGATGAGTTTTCTTTGAGCAGCACAAGCCATCTGCAGCTCACACCGAAACTCCAGTTTGATAAGTAGCACTACCGGTGAGAGAACAAATATGTATTTTTTTAGGAACTGTTCCTTTAAAGACAAGGCACGATAAGAATAATTCTAGGCGTTTTTAAATGTAACAAAATGAGGTGAGCTGATGTTTGGTTTGTTTGTATTTTGACTTACTTCATGCCCTGCTGGAACACAGAGTTACGCCTGGTCTTGCAGATGATGACATCTGCCCACTGTACCACCACAATGCTGACGAAGAATGCCGTGTGGCAAGTGAACTCCACAATCTTCCGTTGCTCATAGGTCTGGACAGGGAAAGAGGAAGATGAACTTCTATTCAGATGGTTGTTGGCACGACAGGTTTCTATACATTTATGTTCATGTTTACGTCTTTGGTCATTCAAATATTTCTGTTGTTGAAGGAAATATTCTAAAAGCTTTGTGTTGAGTAACTTGATTCAACATCACGGTACACAAGGGAGGGGGTGTGTAAAACAGGTAACAGTGATTCTCCATGAGGTCAGTCAAACAGAGCTCATGGCAGAACACTGACACTGTGTGAGATCACTCGTACCCATTGCTGCCCGTAGCTGTCCTCCAGGTCGTTGGTGGAGCGATCGTCCCAGTTGAGCCGGATGCCGACAAGCACAGACGGCAGAAAACCATTTTCAGCCATTATGACGAAGTAGGCGAAGAACCCGCCGAGAGCTTGGATCATACCTGCAGACACAGAGTTTCACACCCGTTATAATCACTGGATATTATGATGAGATGACAGAAAAGAAGGGAACCACGCTCTGATTGGCCGGCCATCGATGGGAACTGTACTTTATATACAAAAAATTGTATTCAAATTTGTCAATCATAAAAACAAACAGACTTTTAATGAAGCTGTAGACTGCAGTAGAATCACATCAATATCAAGGTGCTGTCAGACAGCCAATATCTTTGTTTTAGCATTGTCTAAGAACACTGTCTAAGATAGCATGCTGTGAGCAAACAGAACGTAAACCTACGAGCTATGCAGGTGTAGAGCAGTGTGTTAGGAACCAAACCCATTTTGTGTATGGGACAGATTTTGGGCCCAGTAAAGGTTGTCAGATTTCTGCATGTATGCATATGGTCTTGCATGTTGACAATACTAATATAAAAAATAATTCAGGGACTCTGTATTTTTATTTGTGTTAATTACTCATTTGATATATATCTTTTAAAATTATATTTATTTACTTAATGTTTATTTCCATTCTAAATCTTTTTTTTCCTTCATATTTTAAGTGTACTTAATTCAACCTCCCCCCAAATTAAACTGAAATAAGTATATAAAATAATAATATTAAAGATTGTGTATATATATATATATATATATATATATATATATATATATATATATATATATGTTCAATTTAGGGGAAGGATAATTTAAGTATAAACAATGTTTTAAATGTATAAAATGAATAAATATATGTAGTAAATGCTACACACAGATTTACATATAGGTCTGTACTGTGTAAACATGGTACCTACCGATCTGTCCATAGGCGATACTGATGAGTCTCTCGTTGACCAGTTTGTCCCTCAGTGGGTTCCTGGGCTGCCGCTTCATGATATCACTCTCCGCTGCCTCATAGGCGAGAGAAATGGCCGGTACCTGACGGAGGAGATGCTGTTATAGTGATTTCATGTGTCGGCAGTAAACACATTTATATCTGGGTATATTTTTGCTTCAGTTAACTTTAACACTTTCCAAGCTTGACATACTGGACTGGTCTCACACTGCCACCTAGTGTCCTTTTCTGTGTACATACTTTTTAGCCATAACCTTGAACTCAACTTCAGAGCTAAATAGAGGGATTGTATTCCAGTTGGCGTCTATCCAGTCTGTAGGTCTGGTGGAGATGGGAGACTTGAACGATTACGACTTGATGCAGAAAACCCAATAATCACACATTTTAAACTCAATTCATTACATTGACACTTTTATCTAAAGCGACTTACATGCTATACAGTAGACACAGCAACGGTGAGCAATTAGTGTCTTGCTCAAGGACACAGACTACTGGAGCCTGGGATTGAACCACCAACCCTCTGATTGAAAGACAGACTTGGTAACCACTGAGCCACAGTCGCCCGACAACAATTCTCAACGTTATGATCGTCTGAAACGTGTTCTGTGACACAAGGCTTTCCATTCTTAACCGCTGCCCCTGAAGTTACTTCTGGGCAATTCATTTTGTTCTTTTGTTTATTCTGTGTCTCTTTAAAACTTCTCATTGAACCTAAATGTCCACAATTCCCTCAACTCGTGGTAATTACTTCCTAAATTATGTTTTTACTATTATTTTATTATTAAAATGCCCATAAATTATGTTCAGCATATTTCAGATTCTAAATGTTTTCATATGACATTGTTCCAAGTATGTGATTCATGCACACAGTTGAACGTATTAGGTGACTGGCCTGTGTGTCGCCCCGATGATGACCATTGCTGTGTATATACTAGTCTGACATGCATACAGTTCAGACAGTTGACATGTTTGTGTACAGCTGAGCTCCACTGGTTTACTGTGCTTACATGAGTGTTTAAAGATCAAGGACAAGAGCCGAGTGTGGGGGGCGCTTGATAGTGGATAAGTGAGTTCACACATTGGCTGCTACATTTCTCTTTTGCCTGACTGGACACATCGGAGCTGCTTGCTACAGTGTGAGTGTTACTCTTCTGTTACCATGTCGGTTCCCAGGTCGATGCAGAGGATGGTGATGGTGCCCAGAGGCAGCGGGATGTTGACCAGGATGAAGAACAGGAAGGGGGTGATCTCTGGGATATTGCTGGTCAGAGTGTACGCGATGGACTTCTTCAAGTTGTCAAAGATCAGACGGCCTGTAGGGATGAAAATAAACGCAGACCTCTGAACAGGTGAAGCTCGTTTGAACTATGCAATAGAAATGGTGCCTACGTTGGTATTTTTGCTCTTGTCATTTCTTGGCGTATCCTGCTTCACATCCCTTAAGTGAGTACAACCTCAGCTAAAAGCTTCTGTAAGCCAATAATCATAATACTTAATAAACGTTGAAATTGTGACATAAATATTACCGCCTTGAGGTTGTATCCCTTCTCCGATCCATGTAGTTTACATCCATGTCGGTCCAAAATGTCATCACTTCATTATTTTATCGTATTAGACAATTTGTGAGTTATGGTCCGAAAAGTTTTTGTCAAGCAAACCATATTTTGTCGCAGCAGTTTTGAATGTAGAAACATGAACAACATATTTCTCAACACAACAAACATCATCTGAACGATGTACATGTTTTAGATGTTGACATATGCTCTTTTGGATGAGCAGTAGTTTCGTTATGTTGTTATCACGAGCGCACAGCGTGAGGACGTGAAAGAAAGACGACGTATCGCTCCGCTGCAAGAACACCGAATGCTCGAGCTGTTCTAGTTTTTATTTTAGGTTGATTGAAACAGGATCATCCCGGTTAAATAATAAAGATGATGGAAATTCTACTTGATGTAAAGTAGACCCCAACCCACTAGCTCTATAAAATACATTATTATTATAATGAACTCATTAACACATAGTGTATTTCTTGCAATTCCATCTTATTTATTATTTTTCACTGTTGCTTCTACTATTTTGGTGAAAACAGGACAAAAAGATGAACAACAAAAAGATAGAAAGAAGATACAACATCCTTCTTGCTAACATCATTCTAAAATGTATTTCTCCTCTAAAACATTAACTGCTTTTGTACTCTCTGAAATATCATAAGTAGAATATTACACAAGCATGTGCAACCTACATATACTCTCAACCTAAGTATACTCTTGTTCTTCTGAGGCCCAATGCAAAAACTTCTCAACTTTGGCCACTCTTTCTTCGAACCGCCTTTGAACCCTTTCTCGTTCCTCCCTCACCTTCCTCTACTCCAGTGACGATGGAGG
The DNA here is from genome assembly GCA_023566465.1 of Cottus gobio. NCBI lineage: Eukaryota > Metazoa > Chordata > Actinopteri > Perciformes > Cottidae > Cottus > Cottus gobio. The sequence goes on along the minus strand of CM042231.1, from coordinate 20,238,815 downwards.
CAAAGTTGTCGTCCAGCAGGATCATGTCGGCAGCCTGTTTGGACACGTCTGACCCAGAGATTCCCATGGCGACGCCGATGTCAGCCTTCTTCAGGGCGGGTGAGTCGTTCACACCGTCGCCTGTCACGGCCACGATTGCCCCCTGACAGAGGAGGGGGCACGCATTTTAGGGTTTTCATCCCCGTCCCGGACACACAACACTAAAAACCACGAGCTCCCTGCATGTACTGTGAACGTACCTGTCTCTGGCAGCCTTCTACAATGATGAGCTTCTGCTGCGGGGAGGTTCTGGCGAAGACGATCTCCGTGTGGTTCTTCAAAATATCGTCCATCTGATCCTGATCGAGGTCTTTCAGATCTGTGCCGTGGATCACACAAGCCTTGGCATCCCTACGCAACGCAGATAAAACAAAAATACTTTTGTATAACAAATCATAAAACCTACTTTGATATAAAGGTGCTGCAAAGTGAAAGACCAGACTGTTTGATGGTGTATTAGGGCCGTTGTGGGGGGGTGCTCAAAGTTTACTAAAATTAAAGACTGCATTTTCCTGTATGCTCTTTCTGTGTTCTTTTACGAAGATAATGCTGACATTGGAATGCATTGCACTTTGTCCTCAGGTTAGACCTGCTGTTACAAATAAATCCTAAAGATTACGGTTCCTATCCTCTCCAAAGGATCGCCTCTGAGCGAGGCAACGGTCCTGAAAGATACAAATAAGCGTTTTCTTTCATGTTCTTTCAGTGTTTTTATGGACATAAATAAATACTTGTATAATATATTTTGCACTCGCCGGCTCCCGTTACTGCAGTGTTTAACGGTGTCATCTGCGGTGTGATGAGGTTGATCCAACATTGCAAAGTGAAACAATTTATTTCTTTTCTGTGACTTTAATCTCAGAGAATTATTTTTTTTCCCCCGCAAATGTGTGACTTCATAATCTCAGAGAATATTCATGTTTGTTTTCTTGTAAATTTGCCACTTAAATCTCAGAGAATATCCAAGTTACACATATATCCCGGCATCCATATTAAATCTTTTTTTACTTGTAATGACCCTAATACGCTGCCGTAAAACAGAACTCGGCTGTATAAAAGTGATTGTAAAAGTCCAATCTATATCTTGCAATGCATGGAATTATATTATACATATATATATTATTTTGTATGTCTTACCTTGGGTTGACCTGGCTGACGGGGATGTTGAGGCGTGCAGCAATGTCTTCCACTGTCTCGTTGCCCTCAGAGATGATGCCCACACCCTTAGCAATGGCCTTGGCTGTGATTGGGTGGTCACCAGTCACCATAATTACCTGAAATATAGGAGGATGAATAAGAAGATAAAGAGGTTGGCAATGAAAGGGAAAGAAAGAGAGACAGGCCTTTTGAAATGCCAGACTTGAAAGACGCCCACCTTGATGCCAGCGGAGCGGCATTTGCCCACGGCGTCGGGCACGGCGGCGCGGGGAGGGTCAATCATGGACATGAGGCCTACGAAGCAAAGGTTGTCCGTCTCGAAGTTGACATCATCTGTGTCGAAGGCAAAACCTTTGGGGTACTTGTCCTCTGACAGGAACACGTGGCAGAAACCTGGAGGGATTAGGGACGAATGAATTATACATGATACATGATGCTACGCAATAAAATACAGGACACACCAAATCATGAACCTTTTGTTGAATTACCACTGTGTTCCATCATCCTTACCGAGTACTCGCTCTCCCAGTCCTCCTAGTTCCAGATAGGCATTCTGGAAGGCCTCTTTCATCTCATCGTCCATGGGCTGCTCCTTGCCCTGCACCATGATGGTGGAGCTGCGGTCGAGGATCCTCTCTGGGGCTCCCTTCATCACCAAGAGGTAGCGGTTGTCGTTTTCATCATCGTTTTCATGAATTGAGAGCTGATGGGAACAGATTATAATGTCAGCATGAGAACCTTTTAAGACGTTTGTGGTGTTCTTGCATGTTTAAGCCCATTTACTACAAATGAAATGGGACCAACCTGGTACTTGTTGGTGGAGTTGAAGGGGATCTCGGCCACCTTCTTGTTCTTGTCTCTCATGGCTTTGACGGCGCCACAGGACAGCTCGATACACTTCAGCAGGGCGGACTCGGAGGCGTCGCCGGCCACCTCACGCTTAAGGATGGGCAAAGCATCCTGGCCGGCCTTGAACGAGGCGCGGTTGCACAGAGCAGCGATGCGGGCCAAAGACCCCCATGTTGCGGAGCTTTTGTCGAAGGAGGAGCCTACAGAATAATGGGGGAGAGAGGAACCTTTATTGACAGATGTCTCAGCCTATGGCATTCACCCAAGCGGAGCAGCAAGGGACACTTCAAGTCTGCAACAACTGATCAATTCAAATCAATGTAATAATAGTTGGCAATGACGTTCGTCACCCATTAGTGTCGATGTTACAATGTGTCAAGGTGAGAGGAGTGAGCCAAAGCCTTGAGTAGCTCATGTGACGAATGACAAGAAAGTCTTCTCCTTTGAAACATGGCAGAGAAAAAAAGGGAGAGACTACAGTGAAGAAAAGTGCTGAGGCAAGCGCACGTCCACAGGTTCTAATCTACAAACAAACGTAACAGAGAGAAATGCCTTGCATCTGTTTTCTCTCCGTTTTGAAATGGAGCAATGAATCCTGATGACGCTCTATTTCAAAGATAACACTTGATGAAGATCAAAGGACATGAATCCATCAGTAGAGGGGAGTGAAAACAGATGGTATTTATGTCCTGTTACGTTTGTTTTGAAATGTAATTGTGAGTTTGTCAAACGGACAGAAAACTGCCGGCTGACGCTCATTAAGGTCCGAGAGTCACTGGAGTATAACGTAATGTAATGTTACTTTGGAATACTTTCTTTCTTCAACTATATTACATTTCCATTTTATTCTCTTCATTTTTATTGTGGTAAGAAAGTATTGTACAAGATGAGGAATATTTTTTCCTATAAATTGCTGGAAATAATAAAATATAGCTTTTCTTCTAGTAATCAAAGTAATAATCAACAGATAGATTGACTATCAAAATAGTCACATCTGTTCTCGACACCATTGAGCTGCCTTTTGACGGTCTGAAAACATATATTCAGCTATTTTAGTTTATGGTTTAAACAATCCATGCAACTGAACATGGTTTGATGTAATTACAGGCAAGGAACATGCTAAGATCAATGACTTGATAAAAAACTAAATAGATCAGCTTTCAAGGCTTCTACCAAACGTACATTTGGCAAATGTTCATTTTGGGCCAGTAATTGGTGCTGTCAGAGAGGAACTCAGGACACAGATATTTTGAATATTTTGCAGGACGTCTTAATGCACGCTGCATGGAAGCAGGGACAGAGGGTGGGCAAACCTCACCAGACTGGTCCTCGGTGGTGTCGGCCTCGTGGATCTGGTTGTCAAACCACATGTGGGCCACGGTCATCCGGTTCTGGGTCAGTGTTCCCGTCTTGTCGGAGCAGATGGTGGAGGTGGAGCCTAGGGTTTCCACGGCCTCCAAGTTCTTCACCAGGCAGTTCTTGCGAGCCATTCGCTTAGCCGTCAGAGTCAGACACACCTGAGAGGAGGCAAGAGGGAATGGCAGAGAGAGGTCGCAACAGCGAGGAGAGGAGGAACGACAGGAAGGAAAGGAGTCGTTGATGGCAGAGTGGGACAAAAAGGAGACGGAGCCAAAGGGGAAAGAAAAAACATTATTAGTATCCGTGTGTGAAACTAACAGTACAGATGAACATCTCCAGGTATTAAACTAACTCGGTGCAATACTGTACCTGAAACTATAACTAAGCACACCCAGGAAGAAACCTGCCCGACACCTGGAGACGTTCATCCTGCGCTTAACAATGCTCAAAAAATCAAAATGCACTAAAATCTTAACATCCTTTCCGAAAATTAAAAACAGCCCAAACAGCAGAGATGCAGAGAGAGAGAGAGAGAGAGAGAGAGAGAGAGAGAGAGAGAAAGAGAGAGAGAGGGAGCGTGAGAGAGAGAACAAATGAGGCTTGAACGAGTGAAGCGGTGAAGCTGAGCGGCGGGTGCATTATGCCATCATGCCAATACGGCAAAAGACCCATGGGCCAAACAGAACTAGCCAAGCAGAGAAAGGCCGAATTCATTTCAAGAAGCTGACTGGTCATTAGCCTAATATCATTACATTAGCTAGCCGTTGTCATTGCAGGCAGCACCACGACTGGCCTGGAAAAGAGAGAGAGAGAGAGACATACGGAGAGAAAGATGGAGAGAACACAAACACACAAAACACATGTGGGGCTGCTTTGGGAGAAGGAGAGATGTAAAGAGATACAAACGCAAGACAATACACCACCGTCACCACGGGAACAGGTGCTGACACAGAGAGAATGTTAAAAGCACATCAGAGATGCACACAAGAGACGAACATTGACAACAACAACACACCGATATAAACACAGGGAGACGGGGGATGCAGGGACGAGATCAAACAGCAGACAGCACGAGACAACATCGGACTGAAAACAATGAACGCACAATCAGACGTGGGTGAAACCACAAACTGCTTGGGGGGAATTGAGTAACCTAGAGTCTGGGTCGGTGGGCAAATCAATTCTCTTGATCCCAGAATCTACAATTTCGTGGCTTATGTAATGGACTACAGCGATGGGGAGTTGGCTGGCTCATAAAAAAAAGAGACATGTCATGGCAACAAAAATGTAAAGAACATTTTTAAAAGTTCTCAATGTTCAATGATTGTGTATGGCTTCTTAGATTTCTCTAATATATGAAATATATAAAGTACATAAAAAATACAGTTTGACCAAAGTCTGTAAAAACACTGGAAACTGAAGAGGAAAAAAAAATAGGGCTGCATGATATTGGGAAAAAATTGTTTTATTCCATCTTTGAAGTATTTTGTGATATGAAAAATACAGGAATATTCACCCTGAACTTAAATGTATCAATCCGGCGCACTTACAGAGCAAAGTTTAAGAGGCTTGAGAAACTATTATAAGCTTGTGCACTGACCAGCAATTTCATTATTAACACTCATCATTAGATTTCCCTGTTCCTCTGTAGGCCTTTTCAAGCTGCCCTACTAGAGTTGGACACAAAGCCCTTGGAGGCACCCAGCCAGTTCCACAGAGAAGATCCTCCAGCACCAAGCGTCCGTCCCTGAGTTGAGTCCCCCAACACGGACCCCACCGGTGTAAAAATATTCTGGTTTATTATGAAACTGTGGCAATGAGAACCATTTGAGTTGTAGCAGAGCGTGTTTGACTTACATTTACGACATTGCATGTCCTGTAATAACTATTGCAAACATCACAATGATGATGCTGAGATGATATATCATGCAGCCAGAACTAGAAATACCACCATTCTTCTCCCAATCACAGATGAGAAAACACAACCTCTCTCTCTCTCACACGCACACACTGTGGCAGACCAGGGAGGAAGACGGAGCACAGGGGGAGGAGCCACAGGCTCCGGTTGGGGGAAGTGATAGACGACAGGTACTTCCCAGTGCAGGCATTACAGCCAATGGGAAACTGGCACTGGACGCACCTGCCAGCAATCCCCAATTAGGGAAGTATATCTGCAGCTGGGAAGACGGGAGAAGGGAGGAGAAGCGCGACAGGAGGCGACAAGAGTACAAGGAACCCCAGAGAGGAGCCGCATCGGAAGGGAGGTAAAGCACCTACTCACCTCTCAGTTCTGCTCTGCTTATAGGAAAGAGGGATCAGCCTACTACGGAGAGAGCCGACGGACCCCGGACGGGAAGATATTTGAGTTGGATTTATCCCATTCCCCGATTCCCCACGTTTTGCCATTAAATTACTCTTTTTGTTAAACTCATCTCTATCGTGTTGTCTCCTATTTTACTACTGAACCTTGTCACCTCACCACGGGTTGCCACATTTGGTGGAGAATGCGGGCACTGTGATCCAGCACTAAACGGTTCAGAGTAAAATAGGGACGCCGAGAGACGTACGCGCCACGTCATGGAGAACGCACTAGCTCTATTGCTACAGACCCAAGCCCAACAAACAAAGAGCCTCCAAGCGCTGCAGGACGCCATGATGAGGCTGGGCCAGCAGATGGTGAAACGCGAGCGGCTCACGCCACCCGGGAGGGTACTCACCAAGCAGACGGGGGAGGACGACGTCGAAGCCTACCTGGAAGTGTTTGAGCGAACGGCGAAACGGGAGCGCTGGCCCGAAACGGAGTGGGCAGGGATCCTGAGCCCTTTTTTGACCGGAGATGCACAAAAAGCCTGTAGGGACCTGTCCACCGCCGAAGCAGATGATTATGGGGCGCTGAAGGCGGCCGTACTAGCCCACTATGGGCACAACCTCCAGACCCGGGCCCAGCAAGTCCACGCCTGGACCTACGACACGACCAAGCCCGTACGGCCGCAGATCGCCGCCCTGATGCGCTTGACCCGCCGGTGGCTAACCACGGGAGAGGGACCCCCCGCCCTGGACCGGGTCGTGATTGACCGATGCATCAGGGGGCTTCCCGGAGAGACCCAGCTCCACGCCTCCCGCAGCAGCCCAAAGACGGTGGATACCCTCGTGGAGGTGGTGGAAAACCACCAGGTCACCATGGAGCTGGTGCGGAGCAGTCAGCAGGAGGACCTCCGGCCCCGACGACCCCTCAGAGACCCGGACCGCTGGAAGTGTTTCACCTGTGGCCAGGAGGGCCACCTGGCGCGGACCTGCCCAGGAAAGGACGCGCCGACGCCGGCCTCCTCCGAATCCCCGAACCCAACCGGCAGTTATTTGACGACGTGCTGGGCCCATGAGGGCGCTCGGGCCCCGAAACTCCCGGTCAAGGTGGGGGAGCAGGACACGGAGGCCCTACTGGACTCGGGGAGTGCGGTCACCCTCCTGCGGCCCGGGCTGGCCAGGGGCCCCCGGGGACCACCTATCCCAGTCGCCTGTGTCCATGGGGACTCCCGAAGCTATCCCACCACCCAGGTTAAGGTGACGACCACCCGGGGTGGGTTCGAGGTCATGGCGGGGGTAGTGGACAATCTGCCGGTACCGGTGTTGATCGGTAGGGATTGTCCCATCTTCTGGCGGCTGTGGGCCCACAAGGTGACGGATGACGGGAGGAGCCACCCCAGCCGACTCCGGGGTGCACGAACAACCAGACCGGTCCCTGCCTGCGCGAACCCCTCCGGCCCGGCCAGTTCGTCCGAAAGGGAGGTGGAGGAAGAAGGACGGAGACCGGCAGAGACCACCGGGGCCCCACAGGGGACGCAGTCATCAACGGGGGAGGGGTTCTCCGAATTCCCCCTGGCGGAGGGGGGAGCGGCTGCCGGCCCGGGGAGGTTCGGGACCGCCCAGCTCGAGGACCCCAACCTGGAGCAAGCCCGGAGGGACGTGAAGGTGATCGACGGGGACCCCGAGGTGAGTGGTACCACCTTCCCGTTTTTTGCAGTGAAGAACGGCCTCCTTTATAGGGTGGCCAAACTAGGAGACACGGTCGTTGAACAGTTGCTGGTGCCAAAATGTTACGTCCCAAAAGTCTTGTATCTCGCCCACTCCCACCTGATGGGAGCCCACCTTGGCGTCGAGAAGACATATGAACGGGTCCTGGGGCGCTTCTACTGGCCGGGAGTGAAGAGGGCGGTCCAGGACTACTGCCGGGCCTGCCAGGAGTGCCAGAAGACGGCTCCGAAGGTACACTATCAAAACCCGTTAATTCCACTGCCCATAATTGACATTCCCTTCCAGCGGGTGGCCATGGATATCGTGGGGCCCCTACCCAAGTCCAGCAGGGGGCACCGCTATATCCTGGTCATTATGGACTATGCCACCCGATACCCCGAGGCCATCCCCCTACGCGCCGCCACGGCGAAGGCGGTCGCAAGAGAACTGTTCCTCCTCTGCAGCAGAGTCGGCCTGGTGAAAGAAGTCCTGACAGACCAGGGGACCTGCTTCATGTCCCGCGTCCTGAGAGAAATGTGCAAGCTGCTGAAGGTGGGACAGATCCGGACATCGGTATACCACCCCCAGACGGACGGGCTGGTGGAACGATTCAACAAAACTAGGGATGCAACGATACCATTTTTTACAAACCGATACGATACCGATATTTTTATTTGTGTACTTGCCGATACCGAGTACCGATACCGATACTTCTTAGATTTGGTCTCCATGAAAGTGCAATTAATTTGGAGGCAGATTTTATTTTATCCTCTGCAGATTATGTCAAGCCTATAGTACAAAATTAACAGAAGGCTATCCCAAGCTTTAAACTTCTTGTAGAAGTCCCTCTAATGTCGGACCATAAAACGCCCCGTGTCCGGGTTCATAATGTAAGCGATAATATTAGGGATCGAGCAATTATATAGGAAGCTGTGTTCCAAGTTATGTTTCCGGTGCTTTTATTGTGGAGGGAGAAACGGAAAGGAAAAGAGTGGAATTGTGGGATATACGTGTGTGAAGGAGATAAAAAAGTGGTTCAAGTTACCCTGCAGCGTGTTTTCACTTTATTAGAATTACAAATATAGACACACAACAGACACTCGGCTACAATAATATCATCCGTAGCCGCACAACAGCGTCTGAATGAGGCCGCTGCCAGCGCTACTTCTGGTGGATCAGCAACAGTTTGATTCAAACCGGCAGGACGGCGGTGATGACGCGCAGAGCTTCTCAATTATAGATGTATTAAATATGGAAAATTTCAACTCTCGCGTCTAACGTGCCGCCGGCGTAAATTTGCGTCTGTCGCAACCACACGCGTCTGTGCATAGACTTTACATGTAATCTGGTCGCGCGAAACATTTGCGTCGCGTTGGGACGGACTGATTACAAGTAACTCCGGGGCTGTCAGCCACTAACAAGAGCACTAATATGAGCACTAATATGTCATACACACGTATGCAACACCGGTTAATAAGCACAATATCGATAAAGTCTTGTATTGTACTCGCGTCTCACTTTTCTCCTGTCTATTGAAAGAAGTGAGCGCTGCGTAGCGAGGATCCAAGATGGCGGCTCCAGATTCTGCTGTTGAGACAAACTGGCCATCTGATTGGACGGCAAAACAACTTGGATAGCGTGATTGGCTGCTCAGAAGTTGAGACTGTTGAGACAGTTGAGACAGAGAAGAGTGTCTCCGGCTCCGCCACAGGGTTGCTTCTCCACAAAGCGCGACCAGTTTGTTGTAGTGAAATACTGTTGAGTTAGTATCGGTTATTGGTATCGGCCATTGAAACCGATGCGAGTACGAGTATTTAACACAGTATCGACCACCGATACCGATACCGGTATCGGTATCGGTGCATCCCTAAACAAAACCCTAAAGCAGATGCTGAGGAAGGCGATTGAGGTGGACGGTAAGAACTGGGACCAACTAATCCCCTATGTTCTGTTCTCCATCAGAGAGGTCCCTCAGGCGTCCACGGGGTTCTCACCGTTTGAACTACTCTACGGACGGAGGCCCCGGGGCCTGTTGGACTTGGCGAAGGAAGCCTGGGAACAGCAGCCCTCACCCCACCGCTCCACCATAGAGTACGTCGACCAAATGCAAGAACGGATGAGGAAAGTGTGGCCGTTGGTAAGAGAACATATGCAGCAGGCCCAGCAGGCCCAAGCCAGGAGCTACAACCGGAGGGCCCAGGTGAGGGAGTTCCAGCCTGGCGACATGGTCCTGGTCCTGGTACCGACCTCCGAATGCAAGTTCCTGGCCAAATGGCAGGGGCCCTGCGAAGTGGCGGAGCGCGTGACTGAGGTAAACTATAAGGTGAGACAACCGGGGAGGAGGAAACCTTACCAGTTGTACCATGTTAACCTCCTGAAGAAGTGGCATGCCGCTGATGACCTCCCGGGCCCGGGGGTGGCCCTGCTAGTACCAGGTCCCGGACCAACGCAGGTGAACCTGGGGCCCCAGCTGGCGCCGGCCCACCGACAGGACCTAGTGGAGCTGACCAGCCAGTTCCAGGACGTCTTCTCAGACCTGCCAGGCCGCACCCACGTCATCCACCATGACATCGTCACAGAGCCCGGGAAAACGGTGAGACTGAGGCCCTACCGCATCCCCGAAGCCAAGAGGGAGGCCATCAAGACAGAGGTGAGGCAAATGTTGGAGATGGGTGTTATTGAAGAGTCCCGTAGCGCATGGTCCAGCCCGATTGTCCTGACCCCCAAACCGGACGGCACGGACCGCTTCTGCAACGATTTCAGGAAGGTAAATGAAATCTCCAAATTTGATGCATACCCGATGCCCCGCGTAGACGAGCTGATCGAGCGACTAGGGCCGGCCCGGTTTGTGTCCACGCTGGACCTCACCAAGGGGTACTGGCAGGTCCCCCTCACCGAAAGGGCGAAGGAAAAGACGGCCTTTGTGACCCCGGAGGGCCTCTACCACTATAAGGTCCTTCCCTTCGGGGTCCACGGCGCCCCAGCCACCTTCCAGCGAATGATGGACCAGGTCCTCCGGCCGCATCGGGAGTACGCAGCGGCCTATTTGGACGACGTGGTCATCCACAGCACGGACTGGTCCTCCCATCTCGGGCACGTGCGGGCGGTCTTGGGGAGTCTACGGCAAGCGGGACTGACCGCCAACCCAAAGAAGTGCCACCTGGGCCTGGAGGAGGCCCAGTATCTGGGCTACACGATCGGCAGAGGCACCGTCAGACCCCAACGGCGGAAGGTGGAGGCCATCACCACCTGGCCCAAACCCGCCACAAAGCGGCAGGTAAAGACGTTCCTGGGCTTGGTGGGGTACTATCAATGTTTCATTCCCCATTTTGCTACCATTGCAGCGCCCCTACATGAGATGACAAAAAACAGCCACCCACACCAGGTACGATGGACCACCGAGGCGGAGAAAGCCTTCGCGACCCTGCGGGAAGCGCTCTGCACAGAACCGGTGTTGAGCACACCGGACTTCGGCGGGCCGTTTGTGGTGCACGCAGATGCCCCGGGGTCGGGGCAGTCCTGTCCCAGGTGAGGGGGACGGAGGAGCACCCAGTGACCTACATCAGCCGTAAGTTCCTCAAACACGAACGGAACTACTCCACGGTTGAGAAAGAATGCCTGGCCATTAAGTGGGCCCTAACCAAGCTCCGATATTACCTCCTGGGCCGGAAGTTCGTCCTGGTCACCGACCACGCCCCACTAAAATGGATGGCCACGGCCAAGGACACTAATGCCAGGGTCACGAGGTGGTTCCTGGAGCTCCAAAATTTTAATTTCTCTGTGGAGCACAGGTCCGGAAAGGCGCACGGGAACGCCGATGCCCTGTCCAGGAGGGAGGAGTGCTGCTGGGTCGACGCTCCCAGCCACAGCCTGGAGCTGGTGGAGGGGGTGTGTGGCAGACCAGGGAGGAAGACGGAGCACAGGGGGAGGAGCCACAGGCTCCGGTTGGGGGAAGTGATAGACGACAGGTACTTCCCAGTGCAGGCATTACAGCCAATGGGAAACTGGCACTGGACGCACCTGCCAGCAATCCCCAATTAGGGAAGTATATCTGCAGCTGGGAAGACGGGAGAAGGGAGGAGAAGCGCGACAAGAGTACAAGGAACCCCAGAGAGGAGCCGCATCGGAAGGGAGGTAAAGCACCTACTCACCTCTCAGTTCTGCTCTGCTTATAGGAAAGAGGGATCAGCCTACTACGGAGAGAGCCGACGGACCCCGGACGGGAAGATATTTGAGTTGGATTTATCCCATTCCCCGATTCCCCACGTTTTGCCATTAAATTACTCTTTTTGTTAAACTCATCTCTATCGTGTTGTCTCCTATTTTACTACTGAACCTTGTCACCTCACCACGGGTTGCCACATTACACACACACACACACACACACACACACACGTTTGTTATGTCTCTGCCTACTCACAGTGACAGTAGCCAGCAGTCCCTCTGGCACATTAGCAACAATGATGCCAATGAGGAAGATGACGGCCTCCAGCCAGGAGTAACCCAGGACGATTGACAAGACAAAGAAGCTCACGCCGAGGAAGACGGCCACGCCTGTGATGATCTGGATGAAGTGCTCAATCTCCTTTGCAATGGGAGTCTGGGAAGTAGAAGAAGGTGTTTGGATTGTTTGAAGGAGGTGATTGACTGTTTTTTGTATGCTCATGTACTATCGTTAAGCAGTGAAATTTGACTCTGCATTTCAGCATTTAGAAGCAGTGAGCTGGTGTGGAGCTAAGAACACTTAATAGTCAATTTCTGAGCTGTTAATATGTTAATGAGCAACTAAACAATTACATAAATAAGTATGTTTATAGCAAGCAACCTCATGTATGTTGCTTGCTATAAACATACTTATTTACAACGAGTATGGTACCTTGCCAGTCTCCAGACCCGAGGTGAGCGTGGCGATGCGGCCCATCACTGTGCGATCGCCAGTGCACACGACGATGCCACGCGCCGTTCCTGAAGAATAAGAGAAGAGAGAGCAGTGTTTTTAGTTTAAATTTTTTTTATTAACTTCTTTATTCTGTTTCAGAAAAGATGAAGATGGAAAAAAATATAATAGCTGGAAAAAAATTACTAATGCAGAATATACTAACATTTGACCAAATGATTTATGTCATTTCTGCAAAACGTTGCCAATTAATTTTTTGTAATCAACTAATCAATGAATCGAATAATCGTTCAGGCTCTACCTGCATAATCTATTATACACAACATTATATTTTATAAAAATCTTTTGTATGTGAACATCTTAATTGTAAGGAAACTAAAGCTCTCAGATAAATATGGTGGGACAAATTACAATATCTCCCTTTGAGATGTAGTGGAGTAGAAGTAGAAAGTGGCATGAAAAGAAAATACTCAAGCAAGGCACAAGTGCCTCACATTTATACTTAAGAACATTACTGAGTTCATTCATTGTTTAAACATCACATGATTTCAGGGGGAGGAGCTATTAATCTGAACATGTGACCAGTATCAGAAGTCTGGTGTGGTATGGACAGTTGAGAGTGATGATGCTTGGATAGTAAATGCAATGTAACAGTGTGTCCACAGGAGGGCCCTGCGTATCACGGTGTTCCCGTTATACTACTGTGAGGAGCTTAATGAGAGTTGGAGGGGTCGTCACGGTGATATGATGGGATGGAAAAGACACAGTGGGGGGTCATGTTTTCAGTCAGTGGGCCCCTGCAATGACCGGTGATGCCACTGACCACCAAACACTTTGATTGTGGCCTACAGCGAGAGCTAATGTGCAGCATCTTTGTTTGCAGGACTATCTGAGCACTGAACCGGAACAATACAAACATACCCGCAGCCATTCAAATACACACACACTGTAGATAAAGTATATGGAAACAAAATGTTCTAACCCTAACAGTAAATGCTTTGTACAGTACATGTGATGAATATGATGGTACATAATATGTCACAGGGCGGCTTCTGAGAAAGAGGAACCAAATGCTGATGCAGCGTGCATCAGTACATTTTAAGTAAAAAAAAATTTAACAGACCAAATAAAAAAACAGGCAGAGGAATGAACAGGAATCAGGCATACACACAGTATGAACCACAAACTTAAGCTAATGATCCAATCATAGGGCAGGAGACAAACAGGGTTTAAATACACAGGGAAGGTGCAGGTGATTAGACACAGGAGGAAATCAGGGAGGCCGGAGATCAATGATCGACTTCGTAATCATATCATCTGATCTGCGGCCGTATGTTTTGGACACTTGGGTGAAGAGAGGAGCAGAGCTGTCAACTGATCACCTGGTCGGTGAGTTGGATCAGATGGCGGGGGAGCCGGCCAGAGAGACCTGGCAAGCCCAAACGTGTAGTGAGGGTGAACTGGGAACGTCTGGCGGAGGATCCTGTCCGGAAGGTCTTCAACTCCCACCTCCAGAAGGACTTCTCACACATCCCGAGGGAGGTTGGGGACATGGAATCCGAGTGGCTCATGTTCAAGGCCTCTATTGTGGACGCGGCCGCTAGGAGCTGTGGTCGGAAGGTCATCGGTGCCTGTCGTGGCGGCAACCCGAGAACCCGGTGGCTGAAGAAGGAGGCCTTTCGGGCTTGGTTGGCCCAGGGGTCTCCTGAAGCAGCTGACAGGTACAGGCAGGCCAGAAGGACTGCAGCTGTGGTGGTCACGGATGCTAAAACTCGGGCATGGGAGGAGTTCGGGGAGGCCATGGAGAAGGACTTTCGGTTGGCCTCAAGGAGGTTCTGGCAAACCATCCGAACACTCGGGAAGGGAAAGCAGGGCCTTCCCCAGGCTGTTATCAGCGGGGGAGGGGGGCTGCTGACCCAGACAGAGGATATCGTCGGGCGGTGGAAAGAGCACTTTGAGGAACTCCTAAACCCGGTCAACATGTCCCCCGAACAGGGGGCAGCGCCTGAAGACTTGGGGGTGGATGAACCCATATCCTTGGCAGAGGCCACTAAGGTTGTCAAAAAGCTCCTTGGTGGCAAGGCGCCAGGGGTGGATGAAATCTGCCCTGAGATGCTGAAGGCACTGGACTTTGTTGGGCTGTCTTGGCTGACACGCCTCTTCAATGTCGCATGGGGGTCGGGAACAGTGCCCATGGACTGGCAGACCGGGGTGGTGGTTCCCATCTTCAAGAAGGGGGACCGGAGAGTGTGCTCGAATTATCGGGGTATCACACTACTCAGCCTCCCGGGAAAAGTTTATGCCAGGGTGCTGGAACGGAGGCTCCGACCGTTCCGTCGAACCTCGGATTCACGAAGAACAGTGCAGGATTTGTCCTGGTCGTGGAACAGTGGACCAGCTCTTTACCCTCGCAAGGATACTGGAGGGGTCCTGGGAGTTTGCCCAACCAGTCACCATGTGCTTTGTGTACTTGGAGAAGGCTTTCGACCGGGTCCCTCTGGGCTTTTTGTGCTTTTTTGGTGCTGCAGGAGTATGGTGTGCCGGACCCGTTGCAACGGGCCATCCGGTCGCTGTACGCCTGCAGTAGGAGCTGTGTTCGTATCCTCGGCAGTAAGTCAGACACGTTCCCGGTGGGTGTTGGCCTCCGCCAGGGCTGCCCTTTATCACCGGTCCTGTTCGTGACTTTCATGGACAGGATATCTAGGTGCAGCCGTGGGGCGGAGAATGTCAGGTTTGGGAATCTCAGGATAGCCTCTCTGCTGTTTGCAGCTGATGTGGTCCTGTTTGCCTCCTCGGACCATGACCTCCAGCATTCACTGGGGCGTTTTGCAGCCGAGTGTGAAGTGGCGGGGATGAGAGTCAGCACCATGAAATCTGAGGACTCTGCTCCCTCCGGGTGGGGACAGAGTGCCTACCACAAGCGAAGGAGTTCAAGTATCTCGGGGTCTTGTTCACGAGTGAGGGTAAAATGGAACGGGAGATCGACAGGCGTATCGGTGCGGCTGCAGCAGTAAAACAGGCGTTGCACAGGGACGTCTTGCTAAAGAAGGAGTTGAGCCGGAACGCGAAGCTCTCAATTTACTGGTCGGTCTACGTCCCAACCCTCACCTATGGTCACGAACTTTGGATCGTGTCCGAAAGAACGAGGTCTCGGTTACAAGCGGCCGAAATGAGTTTCCTCCGTAGAGTAGCCGGGCTCAGCCTTAGAGATAGGGTAAGGAACTCGGACATCAGGAGGGAGCTTGGAGTTGAGCCGCTACTCCTTCGTGTCGAAAGAAGTCAGCTGAGGTGGTTCGGGCATCTAATTAGGATGCCTCCAGGACGCCTCCCTTTAGAGGTTTTCCAGGCATGTCCAACTGGTAGGAGGCCCCGGGGAAGACCCAGAACACGCTGGAGGGATTATATCTCCCAGCTGGCCTGGGAACGCCTCGAGATCTCCCAGAATGAGCTGGTAGATGTTGCCGGTGAGAGAGAAGCCTGGGTCAGCCTGCTGGACCTGCTGCCTCCGCGACCCGACCCCGGATAAGCGGTGGAAAATGGATGGATGGATGGATGGAAATTAGGGACAGGGCAGACAATCACAGAGGCAGGAAGTGCAGGGAAACAGAGGACAGAAGAGACAAGTACTTCAAAATAAAACAGGAAACCAGAAACAACCCAAAACCGTGACATAATAACAATGATTCAGGTTTCGGATAGTGTGCTGGTGACCTTACCCTCGACACAGTTGGTGGAGAAGAAGGCAATGTTGCGGGTTTCCAGTGGGTTGTCATGAGTGCAGTCGGGTGACCTGGTCTGGGGCTCTGATTCCCCGGTCAGAGATGAGTTGTCCACCTGGGTAAGTGTGCAAGAGAGAGGGACAGGGACACAGAGGAAGATGAGGGAGCAGGGATTGATGATAAGAATATGTACGGAGCCAGATTGCTTTGTTGGTGCTTGCCAAGCCTCTAATGGTTGTGTGTTGCTGTGCACAGGTTGTTTTCATCAAAAGATCTTTCCCGGATAACATTCTGAGGATGATTTAAAGATCATATGAGGGAAATCAAAGAGTTATTTAACACGGAGATCTGTGTTTGTCCTCAGCTTGCACCCGCACCATTTAGGGGGAACCAGGACTTTAAAAGCAATCAGGTTAATGTTTGTAAAGCAGTTATAACACAATGAATTTAGAAGTGGGGGGAGCGCGATCATAAAGCCGACGGTTTGGATCCGGTCACAGATGTGAGTATATAAATATAACTTTGAGAGATCCTCTGTTGTTTTGTTATAGCAGTTGGTATTCACCATCCCAAAAATCCTTTCAACGCCTCTGACCTCAGTGTAACAATTTTTGAATTAATTTGTTATAATCATCTATAGTGTTTTCTTTTATCCATAAGACACAATTCAAGTGATTAGGATTAATAAAAGGAAGGTGTTTTTATTGATAAAAAAAAAACACAGGTGTCCTGGTATTATAAGCTGCTCACAGGTAGTGTTAAACAGTTTATAATTCATCTCTAATATCTATTTATCTTGCTGTGGAAACATCTCCTATAAGAATCTGGATTTCACCAAAACTACATTTCACAAGATTGCATTAGAAAACATTCTAACGTTAAAATACTCGTTTTCTCTGAATAGCGTCTGAACGCATCATAATGTAATTGAGTAGAACATGCTGTTAGCACCGATGAGGCTGACGTTACTGAACTTCTTCCTCTCAATTTCAAACCAGATCAGTTGTAAACAATGTAACATTATCAAGGTTACAGGAAAAGAAAAAAATGGAATATAAAGCTTTAAAACCGATCCCCTGATATTTAACTGAATAGCGACAATACCGCTTGTCAGTAAAAATATATTTCACACAATCAAGGATAAGCTGTGTAAATAACCCACAGTTCACAACGCATGAGAGAATCCGTACGGATCACGGATCAACAACGGTCCACTAATTTAGAAAGATGTCTTATTATCAAAATGTGAGGTGGGTTTGCTTGTTTTAGGTTTTAGGTTGTTTTAGGTGTTCAGCTGATGAGCTGCATGTGTTTACAGCTGGCTCCATCCTGGCATCCGGATCGAGATGCACTTGACGAGCGTACCGCAGGAGAGAGAGTGCAGGACTCCATCTACATCAATGCTGCTTGGTGATCGAGCCAAAAGAGAGAAAGTAGCAACGGACACCCGTGTTGAAGAGGTGCTGACCACCAAGTGTAAAGGAAAATAGTCGCACACTCGTAGCCACGCTGTAACGCTGTTTTGTCAAGTTTTTCTTGTGTAGCAAATAGGCTACAGCTGCATATCTTTGTGTAACTCTGTGTTGCATAAAACAATAGATGATCCTCGAGTCCTCCTTGGCTTTTCCGTGACTGAAGGAGTGAATCTGTGCCTGGAACCCACCTTGCAGCCGTGGGAGGAGACGATGCGGAGGTCAGCGGGGATCCTGTCTCCTCCTTTCACCTCGACCAGGTCGCCTGCCACCACCTGCTCAGCATTGATCTGCATCTTCTCTCCCTCACGGATCACCAGGGCTTGCTGGGTACAGAGAAAAAGAGAGAGAGGGAGAGAAAGAGAGAGTAAATATGTAAAGCTAAAAAAGAACACAAACTATTGAGAGAAAAGATGAAACAGGCCAGAGACTAAAGCAATTGAAGGTTACATCACAGATGGGGTGTGCTTGCTGTGACAGCAGGATACTCTGGCCTGCAGCATCATAAAATAGTTGACCACCTAATAAACACTTGCTTTACTTGGGAACCCAATGTAATATAGTTATTATGACCTTGTTTCCATTATTCTTTTTCATTACTCAGGCTTAGCACCTCCAGGAATAACTGTGAATTATTGAGTAACCTCATACCCATACATAGTGCCTACTGTCAGGGTTGAGCTGATGAACAATGCCATCGCTCATCCCCGATTGGCTGACAGTCATCGACCACTGAGTCCAACATCGTGATTTACCCCTGAGATTTATATTTGCATAATGTATATGTATTTTCTTTTGCTGACATAGCATTATGAAAATTAGCTCAGTCGTTAGCAAACGTCAGTTGCAAAAGTGTGTTGCCGAGACAGAGAAAAGTCAGCCTTTCAAGGTTCAGGCTTGCTTTTAAACAGTAAGCCTGTAGAGCCACTTCTAACCCTTGATATGGCATTTTTATGAATTAGTTAAGACATTATCTCATACCAGCATTGATACGTTTCATCACAGTACAGTTATGTGTACATGTTTAAGTGTGGAATACCTCTTTATTATCTAATATCAAATTAAAGCACCTGTTTTTATTTGATTTTGTTTTAAGCATTAATTCACTTTTCATTTGTAATAAATATGTTGTTGCCATCTTCTAAACATAGTGTACATATTATGATATTTTGAAATAATTTACAGTTACAAAGGAATATTACTTTTAATTTTTAGCCTAACATGTATTTTGTTGAATCCATCTGAAAGCTTAAGCGTGCACATTTTCAACTTGCATTTCTTTAGTTAAAACCTTTTTGGAAACACCTATCACAAAAACGGACCACAATCCTAGTGTACAATCCCTAACTATTCCGCGTCCAGTACCTGAGGGACCATGTTCTTAAAGGACTCCATGATCTTGGAACTCTTCGCTTCCTGGAAGTAGGAGAAGCAGCCGGTGATGATGACGACCGCTGACAGCACGATACCCAGATACAGCTGCGAAGAGAGGCAGGGAAACAAAGATGAGACCTCATGTTTAACTTCACCTTTAATCTAAAAATGTATCACATGAGAGGGAACAGACGAGTGGAGAGACAGACAGAGAGGCAGAGTTGAAAAAGCCATCAGTGACACATTTTGTCATGCTATTTCAGGAAGTTCAGGCTTCTCAATCCAACAAAATAAGACTTTAATTTATGTCCCATCTATGTGCTGCACAAGCTGACGTAAATGTTAACTAGTAATCGGTGTGAGTATATACGTATTCCGGCTGTGTAACTCATGCTGACTCGTCACAGTTGTTTCACCCCCTGAGTCCTCCCGTGTAGTCTGAACCAAGTATTTTGTCCTGTCATGCTGTGTGTGTGTCAGTGCTGCTTAGCTTCAGTCCCCCGGCTCTACTCTGCATAGTGACTCCAACATGAAACGGTGCTGACCCATGAATGCCCTCTTTTAGGCCGCCATTACGATCGGCGGGAGTCACGCACTCCCCGTGGCGGGCTCAAGCGCGTATGCTAACAGGCTGGCATCTGTCACACTGACGACCAGTTTTTGGCTGGCACGATTCAGACAAACGGCTGACGCAACGCAACCTTTGTCACTGACAAAGCTAGGTCCCTGAGGAGTGGTGACTCAGCAAAACACTTTTTGAGTGATGTGCTGGAGGACGGGGAGCACAAACACACACAAACTGGACTCACATCTCTCTTGCTTACCCACCTTCTGGTGGTTTTTGATATCTGGCTTCTCACAGGTACCACAAGTAGTGGTGAGACTAAGAATTCCTCCTACTGTCCAGGGTAGGGCGATATTGGCCTACTGACAACGATATAAGAACGTATCGTCCAAAAAAAGCTGAGGAGAGATGTACATTATATATATATATATATATATATATATATATATATATATATATATATACAGTTAGGTCCATAAATATTTGGACATTGACACATTTTTCATTATTTTGGCTCTGTACACCACAACAATGGAGTTGTAATGAAAAAATCAAGATGTGCTTTAAGTGCAGACTTTCAGCTTTAATTTGAGGGTATTTACATCCAAATCAGGTGAACGGTGTAGGAATTACAACAAATTCAAATGTGGCCACCCTCTTTTTAAGGGATCAAAAGTAATTGGACAATTGGCTGCTCAGCTGTTTCAAGGTCAGGTGTGTGTAATTCCCTCGATATTTCATTTACAAGGAGTAGATAAAAGGTCTTGGGTTCATTTCAGGTGTGGTATTTGTGTTTGGAATCTGTTGCGGTCAACTTTCAATATGAAGTCCAAAGAGCTGTCACTATCAGTGAAGCAAGCCATCATTAGGCTGAAAAAACAAAACAAAACCATAAGAGAGATAGCAGACACATTAGGTGTGGCCAAATCAACTGGTTGGTACATTCTTAAGAAGAAAGAACGCACTGGTGAGCTCAGTAACACCAAAAGACCTGGAAGACCACAGAAGACAACTGTGGTGGATGACAGAAGAATCATTTCCCTGGTGAAGAAAAACCCCTTCACAACAGTTGGCCAGATCAAGAACACTCTCCAGGAGGTAGGTGTATCTGTGTCAAAGTCGAAAATCAAGTGAAGACTTCACCAGAGTAAATACAGAGGGTTCACCACAAGATGTAAACATTGGTGAGCCTCAAAAACAGGAAGACCAGATTAGAGTTTGCCAAAAAACATCTAAAAGAGCCTGTACAGTTCTGGAAGAACATCCTATGGACAGATGAGACGAAGATAAACTTGTACCAGAATGATGGGAAGAGAAGAGTATGGAGAAGGAAAGGAACTGCTCATGATCCAAAGCATACCACCTCACCAGTGAAGCATGGTGGAGGTAGTGTTATGGCGTGGGCATGTATGGCTGCCAATGGAACTGGTTCCCTCGTATTTATTGATGATGTGACTGCTGACAAAAGTAGCAGGATGAATTCGGAAGTGTTTCGGGCAATATTATCTGCTCATATTCAGCCAAATGCTTCAGAACTCATTGGACGGCGCTTCACAGTGCAGATGGACAATGACCCGAAGCATACTGCGAAAGCAACCAAGGAGTTTTTTAAGGCAAAGAAGTGGAATGTTCTGCAATGGCCAAGTCAATCATCTGACCTGAATCCAATTGAGCATGCATTTCACTTGCTGAAGACAAAACTGAAGGGAAAATGCCCCAAGAACCAGCAGGAACTGAAGACGGTTGCAGTAGAGGCCTGGCAGAGCATCACCAGGGACGAAACCCAGCGTCTGGTGATGTCTATGGAATCCAGACTTCAGGCTGTCATTGACTGCAAAGGATTTTCAACAAAGTATTAAAAGTGACAATTAGATTTATGATTATATTAATTTGTCCAATTACTTTTGGTCCCTTAAAAAGAGGGTGCCCACACTTTAATGTGTTGTAATTCCTACACCGTTCACCTGATTTGGATGTAAATACCCTCAAATTAAAGCTGAAAGTCTGAGCTTAAAGCACATCTTGATTATTTCATTTCAACTCCATTGTTGTGGTGTACAGAGCCAAGATAATGGAAATTGTGTCAATGTCCAAATATTTATGGACCTGACTGTATATCGTGTTGAGCGGTGATGTCATCATATTGCCCCAAGCCTATGACCATCATCCATCCAACCCTACAACTCTCCACTTACGTTATCCCCAGCAGGCTCGTCCTCTGTGGCAGCCTGGATGGCGTAGGCCAGGAAGCAGAGGATGGCGCCAATCCACAGCAGGATGGAGAAGCCACCAAACAGCTGGCGACAGAACTTGACCCACTCTGGGGTGGTGGGGGGCGGAGTCAGGGCGTTGAGGCCGTCCTTGGCCAGGTACTCTGCTGCCTTGGCATTGGTCAAACCCTGAGAGGGGAAGATGAAATGGAGAGGGAAAGATGGAAGTTGGATTAAAGGAAATGGATGGATGAGCAGAGATGCAAGAGGGCAGTGGAGAGGTTGAGTTATGGAGAGGACACAGGAAAGGAACAGACAAAGTTAGGGGAAAGAGGATAGTATTGTTAGTGGGAAACACTGGATTGAATCATTGTAGAATCATCAGCACTGTGTTGAATCAGGACAGAAGCAACCAGAAGCGGACTGACGTGTCATTTCTGATCTGAAGTGAACGACCTACCTGGACGATATCAGTGCTGTACTTCCGGCAAACCTCCTCAACAGACATTTTGTGTTCCGTCTACAAAGAAATTAAGAAACAAAGCAAACTTAACATAATTTAATAAAATTATGCAAAGCAAGAAATTAATTCAAATGTTGTAGATTTCATTTAGAACTCTCCTTACTGTCCAATGTCCTCTTGAGATTTTATACAATCATTTCTTTGTATTTTAGAAAAAAGACTTACTTTGGAAAACAATGTGTCTGTGACCCAGCTCATTCAGTTCTTTAACAAGGGATATCCTGAGGGTTTGACCCCTGTACAGAAGCAAATCCTTTCACAATTTGAATAAATTGCTCTGAAAAATGACATCTAACTACAGCAGCTGGTACAGAATATCAAATATCTGGTATCTCCTTTTCAAACAGGGAGATTAGATTAGAGTTGGATTTCCAGCACTTGGAATGCTGGACTGAGGCCAGGATGCACTATCTATGAACTACTCACTGCTCGGCTGGGACTTCAGGGCTTATGTTCATTATGTCTTTCTGCGATTGATTTGAAATGAGACTTCAAGGTTGCTGTGTGCCACCAAATCTGGTATTCAAAGCAGGTGAATAAGAGGCAACCACAAAATGCGTGACAAATTGCAGCGATGTCGTAGGAAGGAGGAAGCGGTGCACTTACGATGGGAACTTCCTTCTTGAGGTCATCCAGATCCTTGCCTCCCTTCTTCTTGGGCGACTCCTTCTCATCCTTGTCCTGCGTGGTGGCCACGCGGTAGCTGTCCGACCGTCCATACTAAAACACACAAAGACAGCGTCAGTGAGTTTGCTCCCGCTTTCAACTTTTTTAAACAGCCGACTCGTTTCTTTATTCTCACTGCTGCACAGGAAGACATTTTCAACAATTATTTCACACTGCTTGACATAAATACAATCCAAAGCAAGAGCATAAAAACAGGAAACTTTGATTGTCCTACTTGCATTTGTAATAACCGTAGATGTATTATACACAGCTAAAACACTGACTGACACTCTTTTTCTTCCGCATTAAGACCCAGTCAAAAAAAACTAGATTGAAACCCAAATTTAGATGTAATCCCCTGGTGTGAGAAAGGGGAACTCGACACTTCCTGATTAGATCCAGCATCATCAGAGCACAGGCATGTCTCAAGAGCTCCACTTAAACTACAATTTATACAAGGGTTGGGCTATGTCTGCCCAATCTTTGGATTTGCCTAAACTTGTTTTGGGGAAAATGCGTACACCTTCAAGGAGAAAATGTATTCTGCACACAGTTAATAAATCTGAATTGTTCATTTTAAAGCATGCAGTGAATTCCATTAGCTTCACCGCGAACTGGAACCCTGCACGAGACCAACACCAACACTTTCAGCTCTCTCTCTCTCTCTCTCTCATGTGAATCATGAGGTTGGGCTCAGAGGTATTGTGGTATTGTCTATCCGCCCAACCTAAATGGACACCACCGCTATTTAGGCCACCGCCGTTAAGACTACAGCTGCATCTGAGAAAAGAAAAAATAACAGCAGTCTGGAGACTAAGTGAGATGAGGGTAAAATGAAGGGCCAGAAGGCAGACAGGAAGAAAAAGAACCCAGACAAAAATCTGTCAGTAAGATGCATCATGGGATTTTCACAATTGCCAATGACCTACATTACTGTGTGTGGAGGTGTGTCTGTGTGTATTAGAGCCCCTTCATCTATGCTTGATAGTGTGTTCATGTCCGTGCAAATAGTACATGGTTGTGAAAATCTGTTGGCTGATTAATGGAAGTCTGCGGCTTTGTTTTTGTGAAATAGAATTAAATCATTTTGAGTTTTTTTTTTTATTTTTTTTATTCTCAACCTTCTGTAACAAGGACCAATTCGGATCGCTAATGACCACGTTCCCAAATAAATGAGAGAAAGAAAAATGCCAAAATGGGAGAAAATATACTGGGCTGTAAGTATGCGTTATGTCTCTGTTGCCACACACTTTGGAGCGTTTACTGGCGCAGTGTTGTCTCCCACATCACTGCATCTGAAGGAACTTTAGCTAGCTAACAAAACACATTTGTCTCTACTTGATAATGTGTCGTAGTTGGCATGATGATACACAGCAAAAATTGGAGTGTTGAAATTTCAGGGTTAAACATTTCCGAGTTGATTTTCACTCCCAGAGTGTAATTTTAACACTTTCTGATTTAAATGGTGTTCAGTGTTGGAGTTATTTGGCAGAGTTGATCATGTCAGTGTTAATCCGAGTTGATTTTCACTCCCAGAGTGTAATTTTAACACATTCTGATTTAAATGGTGTTCAGTGTTGGAGTTATTTGGCAGAGTTGATCATGTCAGTGTTAATCCAACTCCGCAGCGATGTAATTAAGCTCCGCCCATGCATTTCACTACTTCGGTTGGAGACAGAGAAGACAAGTCTGCGCCATTTTCTACCCCTCATGCAGTACCACACGGTAAGTGCAATTAAGTCAAACTTACTGAAACAATTATAAATTGATGCTGAGAATTTCAGTATGACGAATTAAATATCTACAGAGAATATATGCATTACAAAGCCGTGTTTGTTGCCAGGACTGAACAGTAAATTTGTCCTGGTGATTAGCTAGCTAGTTAGCAGTGTATGGTAAGCTAGCTAACAGTTTGTTACGAAAGCTATCTCCAACTTTATCAATAATGATTTAACAATTCACATGCATGCTTAAAGCTACGAAATACAAAGCATTATGATTTTTAACTATATCAGGGCTCTCAACTTTCAAAAAACCTTGGAGTGACATTTTGTCGTTAATGCGAAGGCGCGCGCGGACGCTACGGCCGACGGGGGGCGGGGGGACGATATGGTCGACGGTTGAAGAGGAACCTGCGGGGCTCGGACCAAAGTCCATTTCTCTGCGTGAGAAATACAAGGTGTGGCGTGTGAACGGGTAGAAATGCGTATGAGAGCCCTGCTATATAAAATCTTGTTTGAGGCTGGAGCTAACTCTTTTTTTTTTTTTTTTCTCACTTTGAAGCAAAAAACATGGTGTTTCACGTGTCTACTTGTCTGTGTGGCCGGTGTACCACTATTTGGTGACCCATCAGATTCTATGACCTGCAGTGTTGGAAAAAGTACTCAGATCATTTACTTAAGTAAAAGTACGTAAGTATCACCATTACTTAAATTTACTAAGTTAAAGCTAAAGTACAAAATTAGCAGAAAATCGGGCTGGGACTGATGTATTAAATACTATTAACATTTAAGTTCATCATTAAATACTTATGAGTCGATGCATAAGCAGCCGATTTTCAGGAAATTAGTACTTTTTCCAATGCTGCAGGTCACAGAATCTGATGGGTCACCAAAAATGGTGTAACACTGTCGACTTTTTACCATTCTTCCTTAAATGTGTATTGTGTATGTTTCAGTCTCTAGAAAAGCTGTTTATCACCATGTTTTGTATTCTCATGTTTTTGCATTTTATTAGTTGGTAGAAGCTGTGCTAAGAGGCAAGTCCGGAGGTGAAGAAGTACTACAGGAGTACCAAACGACAGAAACCCTAACAGATGCTGCAAGAAGACAAATGGTTAATATCCTGGTGGCTCACATGATTGACAATCATGGGTATGTTTGTTTCACATTATTTTTATTTGTGCCAAATAAATGCATGACCATTGCATAAATGTACTAATTTACTAATTTAATATCTCCTCTCAGGCACTGCCCCACTAAAACAATCAGAGAAGATTATGCACGTGGGATAGTGATGCTGTTCCCTTCCCTTAAGGATCCATACTCCAAGAACGGCTTTTTGTGACCCAAAACTGTGGATGACATTGAGATTGAGATTTTTCATGAGCCTGGTATTACAACGCATTTCTTTTCTTTTTTCATTTCAGGAACACTTCTATGATGCCTCAAGCAGCACAGGATACATTTCTTGGCGTCTGAAAACAGTCCAGAGGAAGATTCGTCAAGGATCTGCACTGCCATCAAATCGCCCAATTGGCTTTTCTCCAGGAGGCCTAAATTTCCAAAGGACTGTTAATGTTGAAGGGCAGCTTGATGGTGATGCTTGCATACAGGCCATGTCTTTGCTCAACCATACTGCAGACAATTCCCTG
The DNA here is from genome assembly GCA_023566465.1 of Cottus gobio. NCBI lineage: Eukaryota > Metazoa > Chordata > Actinopteri > Perciformes > Cottidae > Cottus > Cottus gobio. The sequence goes on along the minus strand of CM042231.1, from coordinate 20,212,600 downwards.
ATTTTCCAGAAGATTAGAGAGACCTTTCAGCATCGTCAGAAGCTTGTTAATGACCCAGGCAGAAGTGTTGATATACTCTCCAGCTTCCCAAGATTCCTGGATACAAAAGGATTGGTAAGTTTGGGATGAGATGTTTGGACTGGCTTGAAATTTGAAAGTATTTCCAGTAGTAGTCGTTGTTTAATATCTTCTTTCCTAAAGGTGGACCAAGACTTCACTCTCCTATTTGACGAAGACACATCCTCCAGGCTTCTTCAGAAATGGGATTTGTTCTTCAAGCCAAATGTCATTAAAGAGGCTAAGCGGCTCACCTCAACACCAGAGTTGCGTCGCTTGGTGCAGTCAGCAGAAAGTCCCCCAGGAAGTGATCTTGATGAGGCAACAAGTGAGTGTTTTGTTTATTAGAATACATTTGCTATAATTTCAGTTAAACTATAACTGCAATAATATTTAATTTGTTTATTCTGTGTCTCTGAATGTTGATCTGATTTTTGGGACAAGTGTGACTAATGGATGGATGACTGTTTAAAACTTTGTCATAATGCCTCCCTGTTCTCGTTCAAACTTGAAAAGTATTACATTTGAAGGGTTTTTAATTCTTGTGACTGTTTGTCCTCAGCCTACGACCAAGAAATGGCCTCCCTGTTGTTGCTGTTACATCTCCTTCCACCACCTCCAGGGGGACTGAAGTCTCCAAAAATTAGTGCATGTGATGCAGTTGAAAGACTTGTGGTCTTTCACAAGGTAATTGTGTTATCATGGTGATCGTAATAATTTGTCATGTTAACTTTTTAGCCACATATGTAAATGACAGTTGTGGATAAAATTGTAATTATGTCTTCATTCCCATCTTGCACTAGCCAATGAGAAAATGTTTATATAATCACTTCTATAATGTGGTTTTCTCTGTGGCTGCACATGATTCTTCTGTCTAATGTTGAGTTTTCTGATCTCAACCCTAGTCGTGCTGCAGTTTGGAGGAGCATCTCCGCAACCAGCAGGGTCGGCAACCATACCTCCTCGCTGTTGGGCGTCAGAAGAGCAAGATTGACAGCTTCTACATCGCCATGGATAAGCATCTCATCCCATGCAAGGCAAACCGCTCCCTCGGGGCATGTGATGAACTTTTCAAAGTACATTTTGGGTTTAATTTGTCTTACGATGTGGCACTGGTGAATTTTTACACATTTCTGCAGACAACAGTGTATAACATCGATGTGGGGAAAATGAAGGAGTCACCCAGAGTTAAAGACTTGAGAGCGAGACTGCTTAACTTATCATGCTTTCAGAGTATTACGAAGTGCGAAAAGATGTTTACTGAAAATGTCTGAGCTTAAATTTCATAAACCGTTTGATATTCAAAGCTCATACAATGTTTCAGATGAAAGTTTGTACATTATACCTTCATTCACAATGTTTTAATTCAACTGACTGCAAGGGAGAAAAGGAATAAAGGTTTTTGAAAAGGTTTTTGTTTATTGTGATGAATTATTATTATAAGTATATATTAAATTAATTAAATATTTAATAAATAAAAAATAGTTTTAACATTTTTTCAGTGTCGACAATTGACACTTTAGGGAGTGTAATTAACACTACCAATAGTTAATTTTTAACTCGGAGCAGTATTAGTTGTCTAATCCTTTGGTGTTACTTTAACACTGTTTTGTGTCAGGACAGGACTTGTGTTGGACCCAAATGCGAGGACACGACACGAAGAGGTAGATTCCACAGTGGTATTTATTCCAGTTAATCACAGGATATAGACAGGCCGTCATTCACCACCAGAACGTGCTCATGCATAAACAATCTCCTCACGCTGGAGCCACGGAGGAGTTCGGCCTTTATCCACCACCTGATTAAACAACGAGCTCCAGGTGGGTCAGGCGGAAGCGCTTCTCTCCGGCTGTCCAGCCTCTGCCTGTACTAAAAACAGAAAACATGTTAGTTCTCCAGATTCCCACAGCTCCACCTTGTGGTGGCAATCCTGGATCCCCACAGTACCCCCCCCTCAACGGACGCCTCCAGGCGTCCTCCCTGGTTTGCCCGGGTTTGCCTTATAGAAGTCCCGGAACAGCGTCGGGTCCAGGATCAGGCGGCGCGAGAGCCAGGACCGCTCCTCCGGGCCATATCCCACCCAGTCCACGAGGTATTGAAAACCCCTTCCTCGGGGTCGGACGTCCAATATTCTGGACACCGTATGCGCTGGATGACCATCGATGAGTCGGGGGGGTGGAGGGGGAACGGCCGGAGGGCTGAGATCACTCTCTGCGAACGGCTTGATGAGTGAAACATGAAAAGTAGGATGAATCTTCATCGCCTCCGGGAGGACTAACCGGACAGAAGAGGGGTTGATGATCTTGGAAATGGGGAAGGGTCCCACATAACGAGGGGTCAACTTACGTGGCGCCGTTGGCCAAGGGAGGTCCCGGGACGACAACCACACCCTCTGCCCCACCTCGTACGCCGGAGCACGGTGCAGGTCTGCCAGTCGCTTGTTGTTCGCCGAGGACCTTGTGAGGGCTGCCCTTGCCTCCCTCCAAACCGCCCGGACCCTCCGTAGATGTTCATCCACTGACTGCACCGCCACCGCCTCCTCCTGAGCTGGAAATAATGGAGGCTGAAAACCATAACAGGCCATGAACGGGGACATACCTGTGGCGGAACATGAGAGGGAATTGTGAGCGTATTCGACCCATGGCAGATTTGTACTCCAGGATGAGGGCCGTTGTGCGGTTATGCAGCGAAGCGCCGTTCCCAGGTTCTGGTTGGCCCTCTCGGTCTGTCCATTGGTCTCGGGGTGATATCCGGAGGAGAGACTGGGAGTGGCGCCTATGGACCTGCAAAAAGCACTCCACACTCCGGACGTGAACTGTGGTCCGCGGTCGGACACAATATCCTGAGGGATCCCGTGGAGCTTGACGACATGATTAGTGAGGAGCTTTGCGGTTTCCAAGGCGGAGGGTAGTTTGGGAAGGGGGACATAGTGCACGGCCTTGGAAAACCGATCAATGATAGTCAAGATGACGGTGTTACCTTCAGATGGCGGCAGCCCGGTGACGAAATCCATGGCGACGTGTGACCAAGGCCGGCTAGGGATGGGCAACGGCCGCAGGAGACCTGCAGGCGGCTGGTGCGATGCCTTGCTCCGGGCGCAGACCGAGCAAGCCGCCACAAACTCCTGGACGTCCCGTCTCAGTCCTGGCCACCAGAACCGCTGCTGTATGAAAATGCCGGTCCGGCGGACTCCCGGATGGCAGGTCAGAGTCGAGGAATGCCCCCACTGCAGCACCTGTGACCGGACGGCCGGCGGAACAAATAAACACCCTGGAGGAGACCCGCCCGGGTCCGGACAATCACGGAGGGCCTTCTGGACTGTCGACTCGATCTTCCACCTCGCGGCCCCCACCACACAGGTAGAAGGAACGATGGTACCTGGATCCGGAATGCTGGTCTGTGGGTATACCCGGGAGAGTGCATCCGGCTTTCCGTTCCGGCTCCCGGGACGATACGACATCACATAGTCAAAACGGCCGAGGAACAGCGACCATCTGGCCTGACGAGGGTTGAGCCTTCGAGCCGCACGGAGGTAGGCGAGATTTTTATGATCAGTCCAGATCAGGAACGGGAGCTTGCTGCCCTCCAGCCAATGCCGCCATTCCTGCAGGGCCAGTACTACTGCCAGTAGTTCGCGGTTGCCGACATCGTAATTCCTCTCCGCCGGGCTGAGTCGTCGGGAGAAGAATGCACACGGGTGCAGCTTTTGGGAAGAGGGATCTCGCTGGGACAACACTGCGCCCGCCCCAGTGTCCGAGGCGTCGACCTCCACCACAAACTGGAGGTCCGGGTCAGGATGTTTTAAGATGGGGGCACTGGTGAACCTGGACCTTAGTTTGTGGAATGCGCTGGCTGCCTCGGAACCCCAAGCAAAAGGGACCTTGGGTGAAGTAAGCCGGGTCAACGGGGCGGCCACGCTGCTGTAATCCCGGACGAAACGGCGATAGAAGTTGGCGAATCCCAGGAAGCGTTGGAGCTCCTTGCGGTTCTCGGGGACCGGCCAGTCCGCGACGGCCTTGATCTTCGCGGGGTCCGGCGCCAACTGTCCCTGGGCAATGATGTATCCGAGAAAACTGACGGAGGTGGTGTGGAACTCGCACTTCTCCGGCTTTACGTACAGCTTGTTCTCTAGCAAACGCTGTAACACTAGTCGCACATGCTGCCGATGTTCTGTGAGAGAACGAGAGAAAATTAGTATGTCGTCCAAGTAAATAAATACGAACCGGTTCAGCATGTCCCGGAACAGGTCGGTCATCAAGGCCTGGAAGGTAGCGGGGGCGTTGGTGAGTCCGAAAGGCATGACCAGGTACTCGAACTGTCCGAGCGGAGTATTGAAGGCGGTCTTCCATTCGTCTCCGTCCTTAATCCTGACGAGGTGGTAAGCGTTCCTGAGGTCCAGCTTAGAGAACACCTGGGCGTGACAAAGTGGCTCAAAAGAGGGGTCAATGAGGGGCAGCGGGGTCTTATCCTTCACTGTTATGAGGTTCAAGCCCCGGTAATCGATACAGGGTCGCAGAGACCCGTCCTTCTTCCCCACAAAAAAGAACCCTCCTCCCAACGGAGCGGAAGACGGACGGATCAACCCAGCCCCCAAACACTCGTGGATATATGTCTCCATAGCGGTCCTCTCCGGACGGGAAATGTTAAATAGCTTACTGGTGGGAAGAGGGGCTCCAGGTAGGAGATTTATTGCGCAATCATAAGGGCGGTGAGGGGGTAGCACGTGCGCCAAGTCCTTACTAAACACCTGAGTGAGGTTGTGATATTCTGCTGGCACGGAGGTCAAGTCTGGGGAAAAACCCTCTGCCGCAGCCTGCGGTGGCTCCGGAGCAGCTCCCCGGAGACAACGGGAGTGACAGGACACGCTCCAACCTTGAAATGGACAGAGTCGTCCAATCCAGCTGGGGGTTGTGTAATCGTAACCAGGGGATGCCCAGAACTATCGGGGACTCGGGAGAGGGGATAATGAATAGCTGTAAGGTTTCACTATGATTACCAGAGACAGTGAGTGTTAGTGGAGCAGTGCGGTGCGTGATCTCAGCAATTAACCGCCCGTCCAGTGCGTGAACCGCCCGAGGACGTGGTAGAGGCTCGAGAGGCACCTCCAACTGGGTTGCAACTGTAGTGTCCAGAAAGTTATCGTCCGACCCTGAGTCGATGAATACGGGCAGGGAATAGGACCGGGAATCAGTTCTCAGGGTCGCAGCAAGGGAAAATCGATTAGGAGAGCGGGGGGACGAAAAGTTACTCACCGGTAAGCTCTCCTCTACCGATGAGCTCGTCCTTTTGGGGACTCCCCGCAGGAAGCCGCCTGATGTCCTGCGAGTCCGCAGGAAAAACAGAGCCGGAACCGCAGGCGTCGCTGACGTTCCGTCGAGGACAACCGGGCTCGCCCCAGCTGCATCGGCTCCTCCCACGTCGAGGTCTCCAGGGAACCGGAGCTCGAACCCGCCACCCCGGCCGGGTTTGGGATCTGGTAGGCTCGCTCCCTCCGGCGCTCCCGGATCCGGCGCTCCCGGATCCGGTTGTCGATCTGGAGGGCTAGCGAGATACACTGCTCCAAAGAGGTGGGCTCGTCTCGGGAGACTAGCTCGTCCTTGAGGCTCCCCGACAAATTCCTGACGAACAATGTCCTTAAAGTCTGTTCGTCCGTGCCGCACTCCGCCGCCAGAATCCGGAACTCGATTGCGTAATCGGCCACGGAGCCGGATCCCTGCTTTAGGGACAACAGACGATTTAGAGCATCCTGCCCCCGAACGGGGTGGTCAAAAACCTTCAGCAGTTCCGCAGAAAACTCAGCAAAAGAACGCAACACGGTCGCCTGGCCAGACCATAAAGCTGTAGCCCACTGAGCCGCCCTTCCCCGGAGCAAATTGATACAAAACGCTATTTTAGCTCGATCGCTAGCGTAGCTCTGGGATTGAAGATCGAAGACTAGCGTACAATTTAACAAAAATCGTCCGCATGAACCAGGTTCCCCCCCGTATGGCTCCGGGAGGGGAACCATAGGTTCCCTAATGGAAACAGGGTTTGCAGGAACCGGGGAAAGGGTACTCACGGCGGGTCCCGGAACAGGGACCGACAACTGCGCTACTTGCGCCGCCAGCTGCTGCACACTTCGGGCCAAACTCTGCACTGTGTCCGTCACTTCGCTCAAATCCCGGTCGTGCCTCCCGATCACTGCTCCCTGGGCGCTGAGAGCGTTGTGGAGAGCCTCCGGGCTCGCTGGGTCCATGTTCAATCTTGGTGAGGAGATTCTGTCAGGACAGGACTTGTGTTGGACCCAAATGCGAGGACACGACACGAAGAGGTAGATTCCACAGTGGTATTTATTCCAGTTAATCACAGGATATAGACAGGCCGTCATTCACCACCAGAACGTGCTCATGCATAAACAATCTCCTCACGCTGGAGCCACGGAGGAGTTCGGCCTTTATCCACCACCTGATTAAACAACGAGCTCCAGGTGGGTCAGGCGGAAGTTCTCCAGATTCCCACAGCTCCACCTTGTGGTGGCAATCCTGGATCCCCACAGTTTTGTGAGTTAATAAAGGAACTCTGGCAGGGTGTTAAATGTTTAACTATTTCAAAAGTGTTAACTTAACTCTGGAGAGTGTGGAGCTATATAAACCCTCAAAAAGTGTTGAAATCAACTCTGTGGGAGTTAATTCAACACTGGACTTTTTGCTGTGTATTCAAATTCTACTAGTCACCTTGGTTTATATTTGTGAATTAGTGAGCACATTTAAAAATAAATCCAATTATTTTGAGAAATAAAAAATACAATGATTGCAGACTTTTAGGAACTTCAGCCCGAAACATGCAGAAAACTGAGCATTTGGACCAGTGAGATAATACATCAAGTCTGTTTCAGTCTGAAAATATCAGATTAAATGCATTTCTAGAGACTTGACTTATGCTTTGAAAAGTCTTCAGCATTAGGAAGGTGAAGCTACTTTTCTCACACAGATCCATTAGCCTAAATAGGTCTTCGAATGCTCACATTTTGTGTGTAGTTGCTGCCTGCTCATATGCTCTTGGGGTAGTCCCTTTTTCCCCCTCAAATCACCCTTTTACCCAGCATGCACCATCCAGGATGAACATCCTCAGGGATTCTAGAAAAGAATACAAATATCAGCCAGCTACTTGACTCACCGTTGCATCTCCCTTAGAAACGGGAAAATGGGAGAATGGAAGGCAGGATTTGAACATTTCTATGTCGAGATTTGACATAAATAATAAATGTTCACGATGTTTTGATTTTAATATTTGTCAAATAGGACAGAGGCTTTGATGAAGGCCCTAATGTAAAATTGAATGCAATATCTCATACTTAAAAATATATTACTATATACTGTGAGATTATCCATTTATATTATTTTACCTCACAAATGGCATTCATCAAACTCCAAAGGCATACACTTCTGTAGCATACTTGCAAAACAGTTTCATCCTGTGTTAAGGAAGTTACAGTACTGTAGTAGAGCTTACTAAGTGTCTCTTAGCAATAAAAGCATCAATGAGCCTTTTTTAATGGAAGACATGTTAACAGATGTAATTATAAAACTAAGCATGGCTGAATTGCATTTAGCAGCTTTGGTTTCAAGCCCCTGGGATTGTGGGCGCTGGGATACTTGAATAGAACGAACTAGAGGACCGCAGTAGGACACAACACACATCTTGTGGGAGCGGGCTGTCTTAACTTTGCTGTAGGGTGCGAGCAGGCAGTGGAAAAATAAACTACAGGTCCTGGGATTTAGTTGGCGCTAACCAAAACTATGAAGCTAACACATTAAGTTGAAAAAAAGATTAAAGAAGGCCACAAATCGCTCACGGCCTGCACATTACCGCTCTGAGCGGGTGTCTGTATCAGAGGAACCCCATTACAAAAACAACAACGTGTTTACAACCAATCACACTCCAATACTCTAATTACAACCAAATGTACAAATAAAACTAGATCCACCACATATTTTGCATCTTTCCAAGCATCTCCAGGTATTCAGCCAACACATAATCCATCAACGAGCATGTGTTAAATGGGCGGTACTAGAAGCACCTGTTTCTTGCGTTGTGTATTATTAATTCAGCCACACTTGATCTTGTATTGGCTCCAACCAGCTGTTTATTCAGGTAGACAGCTCCAGTAGACTTGTAGCATGGAGATAACGTACTGGCAACGTAACAGACACACACACATTAGCTTCCTCATAGGCCACCACGTGGTAACAAGCTCCGGAACACGGAGATAACGTGCTGTATACTGGGTCTACAGACACCCACATTAACTCTGTAGACCCAGTCTAGGGTTCATCCGTCTCTTCCTGGATGTGTGTGAATGTGATGTGTATGTGATCTCCAGTCAATCCAAAGACGAGGATTGTAACCAATTAGATGTAAAGATACAATGGTGACTGTGTCCGCCCACTTAACTGTCAAAAAGAAAATCTACTTTTCCTCGAGCGAGAGGGACTTTCACTCGCAGAGTGATGTAAAAGCATTTGTCAAAGTAAATTACATGAGCGGCTGTTTGATTTGCGCGCGCGTGGAGCTCATTTGCTCTCTCCGATTATGACAGGGATGCAATCACGTCCCAGTAGGAGGTTGTGTTAATGAACAATCATGGTTCAGCATCTATTTTTAGAAGCAAAGACACATTGAGGCAATTAATTCACATAAATATATAATTCACTGATTGTCTAATGTGTTAAGTTAAAAATAAAATGTAATAAAAAGATGATGAACAGCATTTCAAATCGAATCACACTAATAACTACACAAAATATACAAAGGATATATCATGGGAGAAAAATATCCCATGGAACAGAGATCCATCTGCTCCAATCTTCCGGATGTGTAACTGTTTTGTGGGGTCTTGATGTTTTATGGATTCCTTCCACAATCACCTAATACATTCCATAATTCTAACTGATACATTTGTGTAATACATACAGTGTCATTCATTTGATATTCATAATCCATACAGTTATTTATTCGTCTTGACCTTCTCACTAGGAGCACTATAAAACATACTTTTCTTACAAATGTTATTGTTTAATCTTATGCACCACCCGCCATAACAACTTTCTTGTATGTGAAACATACTTGGCAATAAACGGTTCGGATTCTGATTAACATACTGTGGGTGGGGGCGTGGTTAGCGCGCCTGCGGCGCGAGAGAGGGAAGGGAGAAAACACTCGAATCAGCTGTGGCTTATTAGCCACAGCTGATTCTACTGAGTGGGCCAGGCTATTTAAGCCCGGCTGGGTAATCAGTCGGGGGGAGACCGGTAGCAGGAGGAGGCAAGAGAGAGTTGCAGTGTGTAATCCTGAATAAAGAGACCGATGAAACCCGTACAGGACGTCATGTGTGCGTATGTGCTTCCCACCACTGCTACAGTGGCGCCCAACATGGGGCCAGAACGGACCCCGGAGGCGGTGGAGCGGAAGCCGATCCCGTACCGCACGTTCGATGAGTGGCGCGAGTACCTCGAGCGGCGGGCGGCGGAATGCACAAGTCCCGAGGACGGCCAGATGGTGGGCGCCGTGAGGGCGCTCAGGCCGGAAGAGGTCCCGGAGGGACGGCGGGCGAAAGCCCGGAAAAAACAGGGAGCCGGGGCGGCGGCGACGCCCGCGGCGGCAGGAAGAGCGGCCCCGACAGAGGCGCCGGCACCGGCAGTGGTCCAGCGGGGTCAGACAGCCGAGGAGCGACGTCGGGAGTTCCGAGCGCTGCGGCTGGGGCCCGGGGCTCCGCCCCACCTGCACGCGCTGGAGGTGCGGCGCCAGGCGGACCGGTGGCTGCGGTCGGCGGCCGGAGGAGGGTTCGAGGAGGCGCTGGAGCTGGTGGCCACGGAGCAGTTCCTGGAGGGACTGCCGCCCATGATGGCCACCTGGGTCCGTGGCCGCCAGCCGGCGGGGCTGCTGGTCGCAGCCTCCCTGGCAGAGGACTACCAGGACATGGGACTGCCCGAGGAGCCGCCCGTGGGGCCGGCGGTCCTGTCCCGGCCGGCCCCGACCTCGCGGAAGGGAACGGGGGTCCAGACGGACAGGGTGATCCGGCGGGAGAAGTTCGCCCAGGCCGGCCCGGCAGCGCGGCCCGAGGCCGCGACGCAGACCCCGGACGCGGCCGAGCGGCGGGCCCCACCGACGCGGGAGGACGCGGGGGTGGGCACCGACAAGCCCATCCGGGCCGGGGCGGCGACCCAGACCGCCGACGCGACCGAGCGGCCGGCCCCACCGACGCGGAGGGACGCGACGGCGGGCAGCGACGAGCCCACCCGGGCCGAGGCAGGGGCGCAGACGGAGCCGGCGAGCCCGACACCAGCGCGTCGGAAGGCGCCGGGCCCGGCGGCCGCCAAGCCACCGGCGGCCCGGACGAGGACGTCCGCGCCTCCAGCGGAGCGAGTCCCGGGGAGAGGAGCAGAGCGGGGGCGGAGGCAGCGGAAGGCGCCGCCGGAACCCGTGGCGTGGGACCCGCCGGCGATAAGGAGGTGGGGCATCGCCGCCCGCGACGACTGGTGGCCGGCCCGAGGACCGGGCCTGCTGGAGCGGGGGGGGGACCCCGACAGCGACAACGCCGGGCCGGATCCAGGGGGGCCCCCGCGGCTGGCGGGGCCCGTTTGCTGGACGTGCGGGGAGCCGGGGCACCGGCAAGCGGATTGCCCCGTAATGGAGGTGGATCAGGGGGTCCGGGTCTGGGACCCCTCCGCCCCAGGCCGGAGATGGTGGCGGCGGGCCGCCGAGAGGGGCCCCGCCCCCAGCCGGCACACCGGCAAGGGACAAGGGCGGGAGACTGAGCGGCTCCGGCAGGAGCTGCGATGGGCCGCGCAGGACCGGCGCCGGGATAAGGCGACTATTAAGCGGCTGAGCCGGCAGCTGCGGGCCGAACAGGCGGCTCGGGCCCGTGCCGAGGGGCAGCGGGCCGGGGGGGCATGGGGGTGGTACATGCCAGAATAGAGTGTGCCTAATTTTCTCTCTCTCTCTCTTGTGTTGCAGGCTGCCGCGTCGGACGGAGGGGGAGAGCCGGTTTGGTCCCGGGGGGGCCGGCGGAGTGAGTGAGGAGCCGGCCCCCGGGACGCTCGATCGCCCTCTGTCCGGGCCATGGCCCGCGCCCGGACCCCCACGGATGGATGATGCCAACGCCTGGACCACCCGTTGGCATCTGGCGGAAACGCAAGTTAATTCCATGGTGGTCCATAGGTCGGGGGTGCAGATAGTCGGGGCTGACTCCCGCTCCCAGTGGGAGGGAGGGGGGGGGAGTTGGTTAGGCCGGTGGCTCCCCGGCCTAAGTCGGGCGGTGGGGGTATGTGGGCGGGGGCGTGGTTAGCGCGCCTGCGGCGCGAGAGAGGGAAGGGAGAAAACACTCGCTATAAACACACAGGCTATTTAAGCCCGGCTGGGTAATCAGTCGGGGGGAGACCGGTAGCAGGAGGAGGCAAGAGAGAGTTGCAGTGTGTAATCCTGAATAAAGAGACCGATGAAACCCGTACAGGACGTCATGTGTGCGTATGTGCTTCCCACCACTGCTACACATACTAATTTGGTTTAGGAACAAAACAAAGTGAAGTCTGGGTAATTCAATTAATTCATACATTGACAGCAAACAATCTTTTAGAATAAAACTAGCCTGCTTAACCTCCTGAAATTCATTTCAATTGGACTTTGAGCCCACGCTCAGCTGACGTTTCCCGGAGGTGTTATCATGGTGTGCAGGTGTACTGATGCATTTTGACTTGACATTTGTTCATCAGGCAGGTATTCTCTATCATCATTCCCTACAACGAATGTGTGATGTCCTGTGACAAAACACGTATTGGGATTCATAGTGTGTGTAGTAACCCTGCGTGATGAGTGGGAAGGGCAGAATTATTTTGGGAAAGCTCTTATGTGGATTAGTCTGCGCTGAGAGCTTTGGCACTGATTTGATGGCTGTTGTATGCTGTTTGACATCTGCTTATTTTTTTCCTGGAGAAGCGAGCAGGGTGCTGACCTGTTGACACCCAACCAACTAGATTTTCGCACCTCTTTTACATCCTCTTACCTCTATGCAGCTCTCTATGTGCACTATTGTTTTGTGTTAAGTGTTTCACAGATCTACTTTTCAATGATTTAAGTGTAAGCATGAAATTAACCTTGTACATGTGATGTCATTTTTCTTATGAATGCATTGTGTACTTACTGCAACTTATTATTTATCCATTATGTTTGTTTCTTAATTAAACCTTAATTTAAAGGAAATCATGTAGGGCAGATCAACATATCAGCATTATATCAATATTGTGATTTGAGACGAGAAATTTACTTTGAAGACAACAACTTGCATGGTTTTCTCACAGCCAATCCCTGCAAGAGTTCAAGGCTGCAGATACAACAGTCGGGATTGCCTAGACACAGCTCTCAGCGTGGAGATGGATGAGACGGCTGGGGGCAGCAAGAAGATAACCTTGCTTACAGCGCTAACAATACCAACAGTGTTGACAGAGCTATGAGCGTAGTGGGACAAGCCAGTGGGACACCCACACACCCAGCTTCCATTCACATGATGGGTATTGAATAAGAGATAAGTAAAAATATAGTATTCTATTGGAATCGGTATCACTTTAACAGTAGGCCATACAGAGTTTCTGAAAACTGCTTTTCAGCAGTGTGATTAAGTGAGAATTAGAAAAGAAATGGTACGCTTCAGTACCAGGAGAAAATAATATACTAAAGCGGTGGGTGGACCTCTAACCTTCTAGGTTGGTCTGGGACGAGTCCCCCCAGAAGAAAATGTTGGAAGTTCAAAGTTAAATGCATCAATCTAGTGCCCTTAGAGAGGGAAAGGAAGAGGCTGGATCTATAAAGACCTCTGTGCTCCAGTAAACCATATGCTATTTATGTTTATGGTCTCAATGGTTGTCTGTCTATATGTGATCCCTGCGATAGACTGGCGACTTGTCCAGGTGTACCCTGCCTTCGCCCAATGACAGCTGGGATCGGCTCCAGCGCCCCGCGACCCAAAACAGAATAAGCGGTTCAGATAATGGATGGAACTTAACTACCATTATTTGATTATATTAGTTACTAGTAAGGCTACTTGGCAGACTCAGATTCTTAATACAAAATATAAATAAACTAATACAGTATGATTTATTAAAAATAAATAATAGGCTTATTTAGAATATAAAGTATTCAAATTAGCCCTTTAATAATTACAACACAATATTTTTACACTGTACTCTGGTATCTAATTAGTTCACTGGTTCATGGCCCCGAGGGAAGTGGCTAGATCTGGGCGAGGGGTGCTGTGAAGCTGACATGGACAGAGCTGCGGGCCACTTTCCCTTTCCGAGGGGAACTGGAGCCGGTCGCAAAACGCACCACGGAGAGAGCCAGCCAGCCCACCCGAAAATATTTTTGGCTCATTATAAAACTATGTCAGGGAAAAATAGAATATGGCGGGCCGCCAGAGTCTAAAGGGAAACACTGCTGTACAGTTTGTTGGCTGTGTGTGTAAACCTGCCCCCTACATATCGCCCACTGCTAAGCAACAGAGATGAGACAGCAGTGTTTGCTTGTCCCCACCATATGCCACCACCGAATCCATATTGGTGTTTTTGTTGCAGTGTTTTTTTGTGTAAAATCTGTGCTGTACTGTATACAGTGAACATTGTCTATACAACTTTTTTCCCTACGTATATGCCCACTTTTTATTGCTTGCAAAACTTGTATTCCATCTGTGCAGTTGTACACATGTTGTATACACACCACTGTATATTTATGTCTGTAGCAGTGTGTGTCTGTGTGTGTGTGACATGTTTGGCCATCTGTTACGAGGTGCAGGAAGTTCCCCGGGCGGTCAAATCCAGCAGGTCATCAGATTATAGCTGTTTACTACACTGACAGATTAACCCACTGAACAATGATAATCCCTCTCCCTCTCTCTCCCATCTTCTCATCCCGGTCTCTCATTCCTCCTGTAGTGCTCACTTCAATTACTACGGGGAAACATCTTGTGCCTTTTTTTGGCATACATTGCACTGAATAGATTTGACTGTGAACACAAGAGACAGTCAATGGAAGATTAATTAGTTTGAGCAGTCACATCTCAGATTTCATTACAAATCCCGGAAAAAAAAGATGTATTTTTTTAGTTTGCGTGTTTCTTATCCCCATCAAATTTAGTGCATTCAGTGTCGAAATGTAACTAGATGACTCAGGGTCATCTGCTGCTACTGCATAAACTGCTGATTGGTATTCCAATAACTCCAACTGCTGTGATGAAAAGCAGGTAAAAAAAAGCTTTCCAGTGTACCAGTAATTTCCCTTTGAACGATCAAACGAATAAACACCTTACAGTGATCACTGTCACACTGTTAACTAACACATTACGAGGTGTAATAAAGCACCAAAAAGCACAATTTGACTATTAAAAGCCTCAAAACCGTGTAGCTGTTCTCACGTGATCTCTGGAATCCAGTGGTAACGTGATTTGGTCAGACATGGAGGAGGGTTGAGTTGTAAGTCAAAGCAGGAGGAAGCATCCAGAGGAGAAACAGCAGTTACAAGAAAATTATTCACTTTATATTTTATATACAGTGGCTTGCAAAAGTATTCATACCCCTTGAACTTTTCCACATTTTGTCACATTACACACCACAAACATATTGGAATTTTATGTGAAAGACCAACACAAAGTGTCACACAATTGTGAAGTACAAAGAAAATGATACATGTTTTTAAAACATTTTCACAAATAAAAAACTGAAAAGTGCAGTGTGCAAAATTATTCAGCCCCCCTTAGTCAATACTTTGTAGAACCGCCTTTTGCTGCAATTACAGCTGCAAGTCTTTTGGGGTATGTCTCCACCAGCTTTGCACATCTAGAGACTGCGATTTTTGCCCATTCTTCTTTGCAAAACAGCTCAAGCTCAGTCAGATTAGATGGAGAGCGTTTGTGAACGGCGGTTTTCAGATCTTGCCACAGATTCTCGATGGGATTTAGGTCTGGACTTTGACTGGGCCATTCTAACACATGAATATGTTTTGTTTTAAACCATTCCATTGTAGCCCTGGCTTTATGTTTAGGGTCGTTGTCCTGCTGGAAGGTGAACCTCCGCCCCAGTCTCAAGTCTTTTGCAGACGCCAACAGGTTTTCTTCCAAGATTGCCCTGTATTTGGCTCCATCCATCTTCCCATCAACTCTGACCAACTTCCCTGTGCCTGCTGAAGAGAAGCACCCCCAGAGCATCATGCTACCACCACCATGTTTGACAGTGGGGATGGTGTGTTCAGGGTGATGTGCAGTGTTAGGTTTCCGCCACACATAACGTTTTGCATTTGGGCCAAAAAGTTCAATTTTGGTCTCATCTGACCAGAGCACCTTCTTCCACATGTTTGCTGTGTCCCCCACATGGTTTCTGGCAAACTGCAAACGGGACTTCTTATGGTTTTCTTTTAACAATGGCTTTCTTCTTGCCACTCTACCATAAAGGCCAGATTTGTGGAGTGCACGCCCAATAGTTGTCCTGTGGACAGAGTCCCCCACCTGAGCTGTGGATCTCTGCAGTTCGTCCAGAGTCACCATGGGCCTCTTGGCTGCATCTCTTGTCAGTGCTCTCCTTGTTCGGCCTGTAAGTTTAGGTGGACGGCCGTGTCTTGGTAGGTTTGCAGTTGTGCCATACTCTTTCCATTTCCGGATAATGGATTGAACAGTGCTCCGTGACATGTTCAAAGCTTGGGAAATCTTTTTATAGTCTAACCCTGCTTTAAACTTCTCCACAACTTTATCTCTGACCAGTCTGGTGTGTTCCTTGGACTTCATGGTCCTGTTTGCTCCCCAATATTCTCTTAAGAAACCTCTGAGGCCGTCACAGAACAGCTGTATTTGTACTGAGATTAGATAACACACAGATGGACTCTATTTAGTCATTAGGTCAACAATTAATCATTCAGCAGTCATCAGGCAACTTCTGAAGGCAATTGGTTGCACTCAGAAAAAGGGGGCTGAATAATTTTGCACACTGCACTTTTCAGTTTTTTATTTGTGAAAAAAATTTAAAAACATGTATAATTTTCATTGTACTTCACAATTGTGTGACACTTTGTGTTGGTCTTTCACATGAAATTGCAATAAAATATATTTATGTTTGTGGCGTGTAATGTGACAAAATGTGGAAAAGGGGTATGAATACTTTTGCAAGCCAGTGTAAGATGAGTAAATCCTGCAGGAAAAGACAACTATTTTTTTCTTGATTGAAGTCAGGTTGGTATTTATTTTTTACATCTGTTAACCAACACTTGAATTTATTGTTCTCAGGAACCTGAAAATGTTTAGTTTTTGGCTTCACTGTTTTGTTTTTAACTTGTGTTGTCTCACGTGGGGCAGTTGTTTGTTTAGAAGTTCCAAAGAGAAGATGAAATTAATCAAATGTGATGACGTATGGTATGTTTTACGGAACAGATCCTGTATTGTGATGAATACCATTGTGATATAAAATGTTGCACACGATGAAAGAAAACCCTAGCCTTATATCCCACCCCTAACATAAGAGTCTTTTGTTCTCCTCTGTCCTCGTGCTCATGTGATAACACATCCATTCAGGATGATGACTGCATGGCCTGGTTAACAGACTCTTCATTGCCAAGCAGGACTGTGCTGCCCACCGGCTGCTAACAGCTAACGTTAACCAGCTCTCCTTCTGCCGATTTCAACATGAATTTGTTGTTCACAATGTAGCATTACCAGGGTTGCCGATCTTCTTCATACCGGTGAAACTGTCAGCAAGCCTGACAGAAGTAGTTTTTGTTGTTAATGCAATCTATAGTTGTCTTTTGAGCTTGTGCCATCACTTTATACTGCTGCTTGAGGCCACACACTCAGCTTTCACACTCTTTATTATAACACCACAGGGACGCATGTCAACTTCTCACATAAATATTTGACCACTCCTAGGTAGTTATCAAGGGCAATATATTCCCCACCAATTTTCATTTTACAGGCACAGTATGACTTTCAATGTCTTTACTGAACCACACTAGGGCAAGAATATTGCCTACATTTTAGGATGCTACGGTCTTTTGTTTCATGAGAATTCCATTTTTTGATGCATCGAAGTCCATTTAGTATTGTGTAAAAAATGCTGTCAAACTGAGTAAAAGTCTGGAATATTTTCCTGCATATATTGGGCAAAAAGCGCAGCCCGTATTTCATCTGTAAATAACGTGACAAAAGCTGCACTACTGCTGTTTTATATACCAGGAATTCTATAACAATATATATATATATATATATATATATATAGGGCTGTCAAAATTGCTAAAAAATGAGGTTCGAACATTCCCTTTAAAAAAACACATATATTCGAACATATTCGAATATTCGAAGTTGCGCGTTAATAACAGGACAAATGAATACAACGAGACATAACTACTTGTATAGGTAATTTATTTAAGTTTAAACATATTTAACAACATATTACCTACACGAAAATAAGTAAATTAACTAATGGCCAAGACCGCAGACCTCTCGCTCGCACACGCACTCTTTCTTTCTCTCTCTCTCTCTCTCTCCCGCACCGTCGTGCTCACTGCGCATAGCGGTTTAAATGAACGACAACAATAAACAAATGCTGAGTGCTGATCAAGAGTTTTGTGCAAGCAATTTAAGGTCGCGATTCTTGTCCCAAATATGGCAGCTTCATTCTGTGATTGAAATACCCGCAAAGCAGACAGTTGCGCCGCTGCTGCCGCTGTTGTGGTTTTTTTTTACATTCGAATATTCATTTTCACATTAAAAATTCTGTTTTTAACAACTATTCGAATATATATTCGAATATAGAATATTTGTTGACAGCCCTAATATATACACCGCGTTCCACATTATTATGCAAATTGGATTTAAGGGTCATAAACATTCATTTTTTTGTTTTTCAATTAAACTCATGGATGGTATTGTGTCTCAGGGCTATTTGGATGATTGAAATCAATCTCAGACACCTGTGATAATTAGTTTGCCAGGTGAGCCCAATCAAAGGAAAACTACTTAAGAAGGATGTTCCACATTATTAAGCAAGCTACATGTTTCAGGCAAAATGGGGAAGAAAAAGGACCTCTCTGCTGCTGAAAAGCGGCAAATAGTGCAATACCTTGGTCAAGGTATCACAACGTTGGATATTTCCAAAAGAATTGTGCGTGATCATCGGACGGTGAAGAAATTTGTCACCGATTCACAGCACAAGCGGGTTCGTTCAGACAAAGGCAAAATAAGGAAGATTTCTGCCAAACAAATGCGTAGGGTTAAGAGAGCAGCCACTAAAATGCCATTGAATAGCAGCAAACAGGTGTTTGAAGCTGCTGGTGCCTCTGGAGTCTCGCGAACCTCAAGATGTAGGTTACGTAAGAGGTTTGCAAGTGTCCTTAAACCTGTTATTCGGCCACCCTTGAACCAAGCTCACAAGCAAAAAAGGTTGCAGTGGGCTCAGGACTACATGAAGACTGACTTTCAAACTGTTTTGTTTACGGATGAGTGCCGTGCAACCCTTGATGGCCCTGATGGATGGAGTAGTGGATGGTTGGTGAATGGCCACCATGTCCCAACAAGGCTGAGACGTCAACAAGGAGGTGGCGGAGTCATGTTTTGGGCCGGAATCATGGGGAGAGAGCTGGTCAGCCCCTTCAGGGTCCCTGACGGTGTGAAAATGACCTCGGCAAAGTATGTGGAGTTTCTGACTGACCACTTTCTTCCGTGGTACAAAAAGAAGAACCGTGCCTTCCGTAGCAAAGTCATATTCATGCATGACAATGCACCATCTCAGGGTGCAAAGAATACCTCTGGGGCATTGGCTGCTATGGGCATAAAAGGAGAGAAACTCATGGTGTGGCCCCCATCCTCCCCTGACCTCAACCCTATTGAGAACCTTTGGCGCATCATCAAGCAAAATATCTATGTGGGTGGAAGGCAGTTCACATCCAAGCAGGTGCTCTGGGAGGCTATTATGGCATCCTGCAAAGACATTAAAGCAGAAACTATCAAAGAACTCACGAGTTCAATGGATGCAAGAATTGTGAAGTTGATATCAAAGAAGGGGTCCTATGTTAACATGTAACTTGACCTG
Organism: Cottus gobio; assembly: GCA_023566465.1. NCBI lineage: Eukaryota > Metazoa > Chordata > Actinopteri > Perciformes > Cottidae > Cottus > Cottus gobio. The sequence goes on along the minus strand of CM042231.1, from coordinate 20,193,449 downwards.
TTAAGATGTTTTTGATTACAACTTTTTTTGATTTCAGTAAATGTGACCTCCTAATGCTGCAAATTCAACAAATGACAATTTTTAGTTCTTTACAACCTATAAAATATCTTGAAACTCTGCATAATTTGGAACACTGCATTTTGAGTTTTTTATTTTTGAAAAAAATACTGTTATCATTGGGAGGTTTGTTCAATAAAATGTTTATTATACTCTAACAGTTGATGACTTGAAAATTATACTGACTGTGCATTACTATTTAGGAAAATCTGAGCAAAATGTAATTTGCATAATAATGTGGAACGCGGTGTGTGTGTGTTTAATGTATGTGTGTATATATATATATACATATATATATGGTGACTAAAAATGGCAACTATATTTTCAGTTGGGGCGACCAAAAGCGGATGCAGTTAAGTGTGAACCCTTGGCTGTAAAACCTGAGGAGGTCTCAGCGGCATCCAGATGTTCAGCATGAGCAACAGAACAGACTGTGCATGCTGAACATTTGTCGTCCTCTCCATCTGCTGCTATCCCGTCTCCAGCTTGGCCTGCGGCACAGAGCACCACAGGTCTGAGGAAGGCGGGATAAGCCATTTTTTAATCTGCTGAAATCACTGGTCGAATCTCAGACATCAAACAGGGACATTTCGATTTGTGCATCTTAGTATCTGCCCACCAACAAAGCAAATGTAAAACCCAACAGCAGCTTCACACTATAAGACTTTGGTGAAATATCCACCAGCTGGCACTCAATCGTCTGGTGTTAAGTCATGTTTATCATATGGTATTTATTTTTCAACTATGCTTAATAATGTCCCAGTGACTTAGGTATCACAATTTTACTAGCTCTTGCAGTGCCACGGTGGAGCATCGTAAACACTCAAACACACACACACACACACACACACACAAAGAAATGGATTATCACACAGATCAGTAGACTGACCGACCTAGAAAATACTGATGGACTGAGTGTGTGCATGCACACACTCACAGTTTAGGGGGCTTCCATCATCATCTATCCCTCCCCTCATCGTCCCACTTTGTTTACATTCTCCTCCCTCCAGGCTGCCCATCTGTTTCTTTGCTCACTTCTGCTTGGATCTAGTTATCTGCACTAAGGTTTAATCAAGAGGAGGCAGTCCAAGCCATATCCGTGAGGATGCCACTGTGTTTAAATTCAGTGCATTTGTATGAATATCCTCAGTGGGATAAGCCATCAGGTTGATTTGATTTTGATTTTATTCCTGTAAAAATGTTTGATCAGTGGGACCTTGGGGATTCTGTGCTGTCCCCACTATGTAGCAGTGTGTCGCCTCCAGCAGTGAGGCACGTCTGAGAGGGCGACAGAAAATGGCACTAGTTGAGGGAATCAGATTGACAGCATCTACTTCCAGTGGGTTGATACATGAGGGATGTAAGGTTTCTTAGCAACATCCAATCCAATGGGCATATCTAAATAACTGAAATAAACTGTGGGGGGAGAGGGTGTATTGTATTGATGTACTTGGAGAAACTAAACCCCCAAACCACCTTATTTAGCTGAAAACCAATGTGTATGTGTATTCAGTAGCGTTGTTGATGGATTTAGGTTTTAATCTGAACAAAGCAATGTCTCTTGACTCAGCAGACTGTGGATAAAGAAGTAGCAGCGAAGAGTAGCTGTTACCATTTCAACTAGCCTTTAACTCGCTAATGCTAATCACTAATGCTGACCTCTATCAGCTCTGCTCACTTTAATCTTGAAGCTCTCTTTTTAATTTCCAGGGTAGACACACTTGGTCACTATTTAATGTGAAGGTGTGTTATGTAATACTTCTGCAGTGCAAGTGTTCAGAGTGCAGTGTACTGTCACTCTCTCATCCTCCCAGTCATTAAAGCATGGCGGTGTTGCAGGAAGCGCAGAAAAGTACTTGTTACCCTTCACAAAGTGACCTCACAGGGCATTCCAGGAAATGCACGATGCACATGGAACAGAATCAGTGACATTGGAAAAACCCTACTTGGTGGTTTGCAGTAGTATGGATCCACGCTATTTTACACAGGGTTGTTGAGAGTCAGTATTGATGAAATATTGACCGACTGAAACATTTATGTAACAGAGTCCATGACCAGCAGAACATACATGTGGAGTAACTACAAACATACGGAATAACAAACCATGCAATGGATTACAATGCATTTGCCGGCTTTGTGCCTTCATGCAGAATTTAGATGTTATTTTGAATAATGCACTTTGAATTGCCTTTATACAAAAGCTGCACAGGAGCACTCCGTTCAGCAGTTACATAAAGTCCAAGTGATTCTGTTTTTTAATCTTTAACTAAAATTTTGTGCACAGACTAGAGATGCAAGCCGTTTTAAGCTTTGCAAAGTCAGTGGGCATGGGCAAAGTATGGAAATCACAATGGGTCTGGCTGTTTTAATTTGCATCATAAGACACTTTATGAGATGTAATATTTGTTTCAATGGTTACACTTGGTCAAGTTACATCTCAACTACGGGTAAACTCAACCTTTGATTTTGTGTACCGTTACACCCCTATTCTCAGCTGATTCTCAAGGGGGGTTATAAAGCAAGGAATCTTCATTCATCTGATCTACTTTATACTTGCTGGGTGATTATCCGGGGGGCCCTTGGTGTGCTTTGTGGAATTTGGTGCAATTTGAACATGTTCAATATAAATAAACTTTAAATAAACAAGCACTCTGTGTGGCGTCCGCAGTGGGGCTTTACAGGCAGCTGCATATTGACTGCAGTTTTTTTTTGCTGCTGGATACAATTGCATTGCTACCAAACTCTTCCTCGCTTCCCTGCAGGACGCCCGGAACCTGGAGCCAAACAATCGACCCGCTCGGAATGGGCACATGTTTTTGAATGGAAAACCCCTGTTCCCCCCGTCACATGCTGTTAGTAGCAATACCGGGAGCCAAGCAAAGTTCCGTTTCAATCGGACACGCCCTTTGGTGTTTGATTCTGTGCACTGATATTAATACGCTACAGTAAAGACAATTATTATCGTAGACAAATATTAAAAGTACAGACAATTAATATAAATCTGAAACTACAATGAAGAGATCACTTTATATTGAGAGCTACTGTGTGAAGCATCATGTTTAACATGGATTGATTAGACACTATAAACGAAAGCTGGTTTAGACATTAGAGCCGCCTTCCCAGACACACACACACACACAGCCACACCGTCCATCGTCCACAGTGATTGGCTCCCCTCCTTGAGCTTCCGCCACAACTGCATCGTGGGGTATTAGCAGTTACATGCATCCCTGCGTATCTCTTGTTCTCCTTCTATACCTCTCAATTGATCTCCTCGGTGCACGAGCAACAACCCAGCATCTCTTTGAGGCATTCCTCCACTCCGCCATGTTTCCCAGAATCCACCCATCTCAAGGTGACTCACCCCAAAAGGCATCACTTTCTGTCCTTCCCCCTTTCTCCACTTAAACAAATGCAGTGCCAATTACTGGTTCTTGGTTGGTTTTCCTCCGAACAGGGCCTCCCCATGAGGCCTGCAGGGGCTGACCTTCGCTTAATTTCTGCCAGCCCTTCTCTCACCCACCCAAATCAATCATTTGCCTCCTGTAGCGACAGCTTCTGTCAATTAATTGGCACGGATCAAATGGCACCAGTTGCCGTGTCAACTGAATCTCCCTCTGGTTCCCACCAACCGCCAATTTCATCCCAATCTCCTCTCTCACTCCACCCCTATGAATTTATTATAGCAAATCTCCAGGCTGAACTGGAGTCGGTCGGGTCTTCTGGAGTTTCCACTAAACACACACACTGTCCTCATCCTGTCTCTGACGCAGTGGTCAGAGTCGTGCGTGGTTTTCCCCCTCCGGCGATCTAGTGGACAGCCTCACAAAGTGGCACCATTTCCACGTCTCGACCCAAATGCGTCCTCGTCCCATTCACTCAAACATGGATGTGGAGTAGAGTAGAAAACGCCGCCCATCACACTTCATTTTTACATTACATTACATTTCATTTAGCTGACGCTTTTATCCAAAGCGACTTACAATAAGTGCGAATAAGCACTTCATTAGCCGGGCCGAAAAATGACACCACGAACACACAAAAAACGGTGCTACAGTGCATCTTTACATCATTGTACAGGCGCCACGTACTACAACACAACTTGACACTATAATGCAAACACTTCAAGTCATAATACAGCATGTGACAGGAAATTCTGAAATTTCATATAGCAATAACAGCTTGTAGTACGTCACTGCTAACTATAAACACTGGATAATGCCTAAAAAATAAAACTGCAGGGATGCAACAATTATGTTTTTCTGCTGGAGGCTAAATTTAATGGCTGAAACAGGATGCCCTTTCCGACCTGACAGATCAGCACTTGTGTGAGGGCTGCTGGAGTTGAAAAACGAGATGGTGGAGGTGTCGGCTATGTCTAACCCTGGTGGTGAGCACCTTCCTTTGAGACCCATCCACCCAACATTTAAAGGGGGGAGGGAGGGTTTTGACCAATGCCGAGGAACCATTTTGTCTGTGCCCATTTGGTACCCAGACATAGGGTGCCTCCACATCCTCACCAAGCATCAGTGACAGCGACACGGCACACCCATCCATTATGTAATGTTTGACTGAAAATGCACCAAATTTTTGGGAGAAGAAAAAAAAAGAAAGGAGAAGAGGGTTTTCATTCCCAGGCCCCACCCACTTCCACCTGATTATTTCAAAATAAACACGACTTTCCTTTTGTTAGGAATACCTGATGATGCACGTGCTGAGATGATGAAGAGTTGCAGCAGTCAGACCTGGGGAGGAATGACATGATATTCCGCAGTCTAGGGCTGCGGTTTTCACCACACCACCGTGCTAGCTTCCACATTATTCACAGAACTGTTTTTTTTGTTGTATTTCTGGCCGGACACGCCCGTGTCATTACGCAGTGTGACTAGTCATGTTGTTTCGGTGAGCTGTGCATTCCCTCAATAGTCTACAGCGGGTCCAGCTCCTCTGTGACGGGGGCCAGATGTTCGGTGGGTGTAATCTTTTTTTTTTTTTAACCGGTCAATGAAGCAGCACATATTTTCCGCTACTGCTTGTTAGAAGACTACAATCCCTTTTGTGTTTGTTTTGTTGTCACATTCGGTTGAGCGCCAGTAAGCGTCTGTCCCTCTGCCTGGAGAAACGTGACCCTCCACGGCTCCTCTTCCACGGAGGGCCACTAAGGGATTAGGGGAATTGTTTGACTCATCACCATTAACGTGACGTCCGACAGGGCGGTAAAAAAAATTAAACAAACACAGCGACATATTTGTTTTATATTTGGTTGAGAAGAGACGACTGAGCCTGAGAACCGGCGCGTCCACCCTGCGCCGGTTCTGTTACACCGACTGGACTCGTTAACTCACAAAATGCGGCGCACATTCCTCAGAAGTAAAAAAAAAAGAAAACGGCCGCGTTCAGACAACAAACACCCCCGCTATTAGCCGTTAATGTCGGCCGTCGTCGTTGACTTGGCGTGATAAGTGACGTTCGCGGCGGACACCCGCGTTAATGTAACGACCTGTTCAAACTATGAATTATGGTTCTGTCACGTACTGATGGTTGAGCTAGCTGTAACATTATTACACACCCCACCGTATTCTATGTATTTCTAACATCACGTCTGCGCTTCTGCGCACTTTAGCAATTTCCTCAACCCCGTACAGCAAACTTTAACAGAATACGTTTTTCTTTTCTTTTTTACAACATATTATCTAAAATCACAAGAGTTAGCTCTTACCCCCATTTCGGCGCAGTCAGTCGGGTCTTCACAGAATATGAGTCGCTTTTCGGCTTGGTTCAACCAGAGTAGTTGGCTTCACGGGGAAGGGAACAGTCGTCTGATGATGAGAGGAAATAAAAATGTCTCCCGTTAGTTGACAGCTATTACTCTCCTGTCACAAATCAATTAACTAGCTAACATAACACCCTGACAATACACGTTTTGAAGAGGAACAGGCATATGGTAACTAGGCAAAGCGGCACCCCGTTTGGATAAAAATCCAAAGGGGTTTATTTATCCGGCATAAACTGAAAATGAATATGCAGCCGTTACAGGTACCTCACAAGCCTTCTCTCCCGTAAGGCGCAAATGATGCCGGTGGAAAGTAGACCCGCACAGCAGGCTTCTTCTTTGGATGCTGTCTCCCTCCGCGACTGTGCCCCGGGCTGCCGCAACACTCAGGGTTCCCTGGGTGTCACTCCGCAGATGAAACCAACGAGGCAGTTCGATGCTCTAACGGTTCTAACCCTATCAAACAAGAGCTGCGTTCATTTGATGAACAAACCAAATATATTGATCAAATAAACGTGTATGCTCCTTATATAAGTTTTTATGCAATAAATCCGGTTTGGAAACAAGGGAACCAAACGCTTTTTTATGGCTTCATCTGGAATATTAATGCAAGACAGTAAAACATGAGGGGAATTACTGATTCATATGAAAGATCTTTGCTATGTTGAATCACTGATCTGTCGGACAAAAAATAAAAAATACACACGCTATTTAAATTAGGAATAAACATGACTGGAATTGTAAAAGAAATGCTGCTACCGACCTCCCACCTACTATTCTCAGTGCAATATGTATCTAATAATACACATCAGCGGGGGCCACAGCGGGGGCCAAACATTTTCTGATTGTGCATGGGCTAAACACAGAACAATATAAGGAGCAGGCACGTGCACAGATAGACCACTAGTGGTGCTCAAGCACCTGCCCTTTTGCAGCCTACTTCTCCTCTGACCCGCAGCATCAGACTAACAGGTAATGACGGTGTTTGTGCAATCCCCCGACGTTGTTTGGTGATAAATTAACCACAACATTAGCGCCGCTGAAAACATTACGTCACAACTGGTCCGACGTTTCCTAAAAAAATAAACAAACAAAAAACTCACAAAATCCGTGATTTCAAAGCCTTGTCCAGCTGTTTACTGACGTTAGTCATGTTTAATGAAGAGAGAGAGGGAGAGATATACAGGCAGGCATCTTCTTTGTGTTGTTGTATAAATGCCGTTTAGACAATTTCGAAAGTATGTTGATCGGTATGTAGTATGTAGCCAATCATCTTTATTCATAAGGAAAATGTAAGCTAGCTGTCTAATCTAGCTAGCTGTCTAGTCAGAAAACAGTAAAAATGTGTGTGTACTGTGTTGTCAGCTTTATAGAGATTATGTAAGTCACTCTTGATTATTATGCAGTGCATAATAATCAAGAGTGACTTACATAATATTCATTTATTTATTCAATTTGATAAGTTGAGTTAGTTTAACAACAATAAATATATAAGTTGAAAATATCCTACTGTGTTTTTTATTTATTTATTTATTATTATTATTTTTAATTTCATAAATAATTTTGGCGATGGGTGCCCTTTTTTTGGTTTGAGCACCTGCCCCCCAAAATGTCTGTGCACTTGCCTGATAAGGAGTCACGTGCCAAACTATAATAAATTCATAGTTTTATACCATTTGCACTGCACTAAAATCAGTGTTTCAGATAACCCTATGTGCCATAAAAAAGTATATTCTGTCAAACATGAATATGCAACACTACTAAACAGTTTAACATTGGTCATATCAGTATTCTATTGTTGGAGGATAAGCGTATGTGACCTTATGATATTTGTACACAGCCAGTAAATTAATAAGTCATTAGAACATGATAACTGTGATTAGAAACACTTGTCAGAGAACTGGAGACAGGGCCTGTTTAAATGTCAGCCAGATCCATTGCACAATCATGATGTGACTTGCCAAAGACATTCAACGACCAGCCAAGAACCACACTTGACCTGAACAAGTTGAATATATGGGAAAGTAAATAATATGCGATTCGGTACAGATGTTTTCAGGTCGATGTGCTAGAATCTGATTGGTGGAAAGTGCAGCGAAGGGAGGGTTATAATTTGGACCAAGAGATTCTGATTCTTTGGAATAGTTTGAAGTTGTTGAAAGATTGTATTCTTGACCAATTCAATAAACGGCTCCCCGCTGTTTGCCTGAATTTGAATCCTGTCTCCATCTTCATTTGCCACAACACCACATATTACAATAAGTATTTCTGTATCTGCTGCTTTTCAATTTAATTTACATTACATTACATTTCATTTAGCTGACGCTTTTATCCAAAGCGACTTACAATAAGTGCATTCCACGGTTACAAACAAGAATCAGAACAACAAGAATCAAGAAGGTACAATTTCGTCAAAAAGTTCAACTACATAATGCTATCAGTAAGAGTCATTCCAGTGCTACTATAGTGCTACATCCTTTATTCAAGGTATAGTCGGAAAAGTTGTGTTTTTAGTTTGCGACGGAAGATGTAGAGACTTTCTGCTGTTCTGATGTCAATGGGGAGCTCATTCCACCATCGAGGAGCCAGGACAGAGAACAGTCGAGACTTTGTTGAGTGTTTAGCTCACAGTGACGGAGCTACAAGGCGATTGGCAGAAGCCGAGCGGGGCGCACGAGCTGGGGTGTAAGGTTTTACCATGTCCTGGATGTAGACTGGACCAGATCTGTTCGTAGCACGGTACGCCAGTACCAATGTTTTGAAGCGGATGCGGGCGGCCACCGGTAACCAGTGAAGGTCGCGGAGGAGCGGTTTCGGGAGGTTAAAGACCAGTCGAGCTGCTGCATTCTGGATGAGCTGCAAAGGTCGGATGGCACCAGCAGGTAGACCCGCCAGGAGGGAGTTACAGTAATCTAGGCGCGAGATGACCAGAGCCTGGATGAGAACCTGTGCCGCCTTCTGGGTGAGAAGTGGACGTATTCTCCTGATGTTGTACAGCATGTACCTACAGGAACGAGTTGTTGCGGTAATGTTGGCAGTCAGGGAGAGTTGACTGTCAAGGGTCACACCGAGGTTCCTGGCAGTCAGGGTCGGGGCCAAGACTGAGTTGTTGAAAGTAATCGTCAGGTCGTGAGTGGGGGAGACTTTTCCTGGAAGGAAAAGTAATTCCGTCTTGTCAGGGTTAATTTTCAGGTGGTGTGCGGACATCCATTGTGAAATGTCAGTCAGACAGGCAGAGATTCGTGCTGCTACCTGTGTTTCCGATTGGGGAAACGAGAGGATCAGTTGCGTGTCATCAGCATAGCTATGGTAGGAGAAGCCATGTGAGCGAATGACAGAGCCAAGAGAGTTGGTGTACAGGGAGAAGAGGAGAGGACCGAGGACCGAGCGACAGGACAAGAGGACAATTTAAATTAATTAAATACTTTTAAACTCTTAATACATTGAATGGCTCAACTATTGTGATGTTATGTGTAAATATGAATAAAGCTGTCCTAAAACTGGCAACCAAAAAAAAACTAGTCTGCATGCTTCTGGCTGCGTTTGTGACCGAAATCTGACATAAAATGTGTTAAAAATATAATTGGACGCATGTGAGGCAGACGCATGTTTGGACGCTCCGAATGTACACATTCTTTGGTTGTAAAAAGTGTATTTGTCTCAGCCTGCAGATGTGGCACATTTAATACGATTTTTTTTTTTCCAATAAGAATTGTGGCAATCACAACTCTTCAATCACATGAAATTGAGCATGTTGTTTAGTTGGCAGCAGCTGTTCCGACTGCAGCTTCTCTGCTGCAAGAAAAAGAGAAGAAAAAAAACTAAAGCATGAACAAAGTGCACATCTGCATCATCAATGTCAAGGGGAAAAAAAACTATTCTCCAATGGCATGATACACCGTGTGCTACTATGGCGGTATATGACGAACAGATGTGATGGAGAAGTGAGCGCAGTGCAAAACACGGGATTGATCTGAAGTCGTGCTGACAATTGGGAGCAGAAAAGAGAGAAGAGCAGTGCTGAGGAGGAGACAAAAGAGAACTGCAAAAAACATTCTCAGAGAAAACAAGGAAAAGAAGAGGAGTGAGACCCAAGAAACGAGGCCTTCCTTTAATGAATCACACTGGAATAAAGATGACCTACACAGTGCTAACATGGGCAATGTGATGTTTATGGTCGGTCGGAGCAAAGCCGAGGCTCCACATGCTTTTATTTCTGTGTGCACCACCTGCTGTGGGAGATTAGACAATTACACTGCTGTTTTTAGAGCCTTCAAATAGAGCAGGAGGCTATGAATATTGTGCAGCTGCCATACGCGCACAAACACAGAGCAACACACACACACACACACACACACACATGCACCCGTCACCGCCCAAGGTGGTTCAACCGTGAACAGTGAGCAGATGAGCGAAGGGGGGGAAGCATACGACGGTGCCTAAGAAATGGGCGAATAGGACGGTGAGTGTGTGAATGTCTGGTCGACATGCGCGCGTTGCTATGGACATGTTTGTATGTGAATGTGTGCGAGCATGGCCCGCTCCGCTTAGAGGCGGCCACCGCGTTCAGGTGCGATGGATACTGCTCTGCGTCATGACTGACTTTGTGGCCTGGTCTCTGCTCTGCTCTATCATCCCTCACACGTCCTTTTTTCTTAAAAAGTCAAGTTGGAGAGATGTGACAGTGGATTACTGAGCGGGCCTCACCCAAAGTGTCAGGGGGCCTCCTTCATGGCCTTCACCCACAAAATGTCACTCAACGAGACATGTACCAACCAGACGGAGATAAAATAGAGTCAAAATAAGAACAAAGACACACAAAACGGCAACTAAGAGACACAAAGCAACAGCAAAGAGACACAAAACGACCACAGAGAGACTCAAAAACAACCACAGAGACACAAAATGAATACCAAGAGTTGTTTATATTTTGTATTAATAATCTGAATCGGCACAGTTACTTAAACTGTCAGATAAATGAAGTGGAGTAAAAAATACAACATTTGTCTCTAATATGTTGTGGAGTAGCAGTAACACGTAGCATCAAATCTGGTCCGGTTTATGCTTCAATACAATGGGAAATTCATAAAGCTAGATGTGTTGCACTTGTGGGGTTTTGAGGTGTTTGGAAACTAAATGGAAGCTGTCTGGAAACCTTTCTGCTGTTTAATCTGTTGAATGAAAGAAACTACGTCAAATGAAATAAGGCACTTAAGATTATTTCATAAGCCGAGAGCAGTTCTCTATAGCATCTGTGCAAACAACTTTTTAGCCACGCTGGTAGCAGTGTTTCAAGGGTTGGCAGTGTGGGTGGACCTGTTAACGGATACCATGACCTTTTGGATGACACAGAGGATGAAGTCGACAGACTTTGGAGATCCTCTGACTTTGTCTTTAGCGCAACAAGCAGGTTGGCGTAGCTCAGGCTGAAGTATTGTTCTACAACCGTTAGATTGCAGATTACTGCGGAAATTTAATGCAGACATTTAGGGTCTCCGCGGAATTTGGTGCTCCCACTTTTGCCTCCACCCGTTTCATTTTATTCAAGTTTAAATGTTCATCATACTTTGGTAAAGGTTGTCGCAATTCCCCCAGTATTGACAACAAGCTTGACATAAAAAAATTTAATCTTGGTATCGTGAATAATCCTCACCTCCTTAAACTTCCTACACACTTTTTTGTTGTTGTAATCATTTGCCAAAAAAGAGGCAAAACACACAAACAAATTGACACATTTGAAAATGAATTGTAATATTATTTTATTTTGAAATTGTTTATAGATATCACAATAGTATAGTTGTCATGAATTATTTTGGCCAAATGATAGTTGTTTAAGGAAAATCTGATATTGTGACAGCCCAAATTTTGTTTATATATTTAGCGTTTTTTTTTTTTTTTTAGAATGAGCATCACTCACAGAGCTGCTATGATAGCTATTGACATGCTTGGAAAAATTGGGAATAATAGTCTTATATCTATAGACTCCCTGGACAATAACTCTGGAACTGTTGGTTCATTCTGTCTTGTAATAATTCAATTCAATACTCTCTTTCAATACTCTATTTATATTTTTCCTCATAAAAAAAGACAGAATAGTTCTTTTACACCTTCTGGGTCTTCTTCTCTCCTCCTCTTCCTCAGCCGGGTGTTCTCTCAGGTGTGTGCAGCCGAGTTAAAGCAGGAAATAAAAGAGAACAGCTGAAACGCTCAGTACATCTTTTCATAAAGGTTAAACAACAAAGAGTGTATTTTAAGGGAAGGCAGAAAATCAGAGTGGAAAGTACAGAGCAAAAACATTGAAGGGACCCAGTCACCATAGCAACAGATAACCGCATCTCCCTAATCATCTCGCTGAAACAAAACAAAATTGGGGAAATTATTAACAGCAGGAATGTGTGGAGGAAGGGAGATGAAAGCAGAACCAAAGGAAAACAATGCAGAACATGGCTAATGCTCGTGCCGATTGAGGTTTAGGTATCTGCCACAGAAGGAATCAGACGGATGTGAAGAGATGTTGTGGTGGAGAAATGCTTGGTCACTCTTCCTATTGGAGACCAATGTGAGCTGCGTTTCATTTGTAATCACAAGACGACCTGTGTCTGGATCTTCTAAGCATTTCTAACAACAACAACGAGGACGCATCATCTAACGCCTCACTGACAGGAAATCAGCAACAAAAATAAATGTATTGGGACTGCTTTTATTCTTGTGGGTACAGTTACGATGAGTGGAGGAAACATTTGATCATCAACCACCAATTCCCTGATAAAAGCGCAGCAAAACATCCTCCTGGGAGAAATATATTGTATCAGAGCCAAAGTCACACTAAATACTGGAATCACAGTTATACAAATTTGCCTCTGAGGGCTTTACAATCTGTACACATACGACATCCCTGTCCCGGGACCTCACATCGGATCAGGAAAAACTCCCCCCAAAAATAGTGAAAACCCTTTTACAGGGAAAAAAAGGGAAGAAACCTGAGGGAGAGCAACAGAGGAGGATCTGTCCCCGGATGGACAGAAGCAATAGATGTCATGTGGAACCAGCTTCCACTTTCAGTCGTCTGTTGAAATATTTCAGTTTGGACAAAAGAGGTGGCCTAAACCAACATTGTCCTCCATTGATCTGAGCTGTTTGACGTTCGCATTACTGCCTTCAGATCTGGGGGCCTTACTAGTAAACACAGTCGTCTGGGCAGCTCTGCCGCAGCAGCTCTGGGGCTGAGTGCCTTTGCATCTGGGGGATCTTTGTGGTATTCACTGATGCACTGGAGGGTGTTACTGGCTCATTTCCCTTACAGGGACATTCCCAGTATTTCCAGACTCTGTAAATGCCAGAGTGCGAATATCCTACTCATAGGTCTACTGGCATTCGTGCTGGATCACCAGTTAGTGGCGTAAAAGGGCCCCTGTGACGGGCTCTAGTGCCAATTATGAAGCACAAGCCATTGTATTGTCAAGTCACATGATCAAATACAGATTTCACATAAGACAGTACTAATATACATATTACCCAGCAATCATCAATGAATATTGTATTGTCAAGTCACATGATCAAATACAGATTTCACATAAGACAGTACTAATATACATATTACCCAGCAATCATCAATGAATATCTGTTTAAGACAAAAATATAAAAAAAATAAGGATACATTTATTCAACTGAATAGTTTAAAAAAAAAGTGTATTTACAATGAGCATATCTTTTGTTTGTTGCTACTTCCAAGTGTACCGAATGAAAACCATGACTGAGATGGGTTTGCCTTTTTGAGGGTATGTACAGTACATAGCCAATGGTACAACTCTTCTCTCACATAGTGGTATTTCTGAACTGGCATTTTGGATCACTCTAAAAGGCCTGTTTTTCACTCAACACATTATTGGAGGGCCTGCTCCCTGCACTCTGGGCTTGAGTACCTCACTCTGCAAATTACTTCCTCATAAGTAGACCCCAGGCAGTTCGGATTGGCAGGCAACCCCATCCACTATGGTGTGGAACAACGTAGCCCCCCAGGGCTGTGCGCTCAACTACTAACTACTAACGGCAGGAGTTTGGCGCCAGACAAGAGAATAACTTTCAATTCAATTCAGTTTATTTTGTATAGCCCAAAATCACAAATACAAATTTGCCTCTGAGGGCTTTACAACTTTGCTTCTAGTCTGTCATGTTAAGAGAATGCTACCTAGAAACAGTTGAAGGATTAGCCCGGATAGCCTGCTAACCCCGCTACAAAAGACACAAGATACACAAAATGCACAAAACCAATACATTTTCAAGATTCTTTCCTCTGGCTGTGAGACTCCTTAACTCAGCCTCCACCCACGATATAAAGAATGTAGGCCTTGAAATGTTACGACAATCCAAAAAGTACACTGAACATTGTTTTAAAGACATAGAATATATTTGTCTTTACACTGAATAAATAAACAAAAACAAACTAGACACCATCCTACAATGGGATCGCACTAGCTGTGATGCAAAAAAGGTCTACATCTGCATTCAATCTCTGCCTTCATTCTGATCTCAACTACACAATCTCCTGCAATATAAAATTGTGTTAGTTAGTTAGGAAGTACCTTGAGATGTGCAGGATGCCATGTGTGCCCTAATGAACATTATTGCTGCATCATCAAACACAGACACGTTCCTGCAGGTATGCAGAGATGCACAGAAACACACAGATAAAGACACACAGACACAAACACACACACACAATGTGAGAGGTGAACGAGCAGACTTGCAGCCATACTGATACGCGTCACGTTGCTCACGTGAGTTTACTCTCTCGACTACATGTGGTTAATTTGCGTCATTCGCTTACTCACTTTACTCGCGCCTGAAAGGGGGCGGGGCTTATCTCTGTGGCTTATCTCCGTAAAAACAGTACCGTTTCCACCATTAAACTAACCACTAGTTCTACTTGCGCGAATAATTTGCGCCGAATTCAGTGTGAACGCACCTTAAATGTCTTAAAACTTGCATTCCCTTTACTTACCATCAGGAGAAAATGTCTTTAGAAAATGACTCTACTTCTCTCTTTATTTATTCCCTCAGTAAACATTGTAAACATGAGTTTATATCTCAATCTCTAGTTTCAAGTTTTCTTCAATACAGTATGATGTTCATTGAGAGTCAAACAGACCATAAAGCAGAGTATGCTTTAGGGCGGGCTTACTGTGATTGACAGGTCACTGCAGGTTCCAGAAACATAACGTGTCACTACGTAATTCTTCCACGATCCAAATTATGTAACTTCTGGTTCTTGGTTGTGAAAAAAACGGCCGTAATCCAAGATGGCGACGGCAAAATCGCTGAACTCAAGGCTTTAAAGCAGAAGTCCACAAACCATTGGGTGACGTCACAATGACTACGTCCACTTCTTACAGACAGTTTGTGGTCATACACTGTATGTAAGAAGTGGACGTGGACATAGCCCCCTGATGGTCATGAGAAGGAATTACATTTTTAGGTACTTCTCCACTGGCTTCCCTTTAGGAGCTGTATTTAACATTCAGAGCATTAATATAGCAGCAAACAATGACTTGCTAGCTAAAGATATAGTGGAGGAACTTCTGCCTGCTCTTTCTCTAAGTGTTTGGTTATCTGAGCTTCTCCACGCTTTGTTTCAATAGATGGGTCAAAAAGGAAACTAAATAAAACAGCTCACAGTAGTTTAGACTTTACAACAGTATAGCTCAGACACAATGGCAGACGCTGCTCTGGAGTTCAAAGTCAAATTAAATATCCATCTCAATAAAAGCCTATATACTGGTTGTTTGGACATTAAACAGAGTCAATATGGAGGATGGTTCATAAGCAAACATCTCAGAGACATTTAACTATGACTATGTGTTCTACTTCAGAATCAGAACCATTTATTGCCATGTTTGTTTTCACATTCAAGGAATTTATCCTGGCGGTAGGTGCATACATTTAACATTTAACAATACACATTTAACAGTAAACGCAATGCAATAAATGAGGATGAATGAATGAATATTTACAATTGAAACAGAAGCATATCAAAATATAAAAAATAAGATAAAGTGCATGGAATGTGCATGAATGTAAGTGTGAAAGTGGCAAGTGTAATGTTAAAGTGTCGAGTGTATTTAAATATAAGGCTATGTGCAGAGGAGTGTCCAGTGGGAAATTGTCTGGGGGTGACAGAGTCATTAGAGTCAGTGGGGGACCCGGGCTCTGTTGATGAGCCCGACTGCAGACGGGAAGAAACTGTTGGTGTGGCGTGAGGTCTTGGCCCTGATGGACCGCAGCCTCCTGCCAGAGGGGAGGGACACGAACAGTTTGTGTCCAGGGTGAGAGGGATCAGCTACAATCTTCCTCGACCGCTTCAGGGTCCTTGAAGCAAACAAGTCCTGGAGGGACGGCAGATTGCGGCCAGTCATCCTCTCGGCAGAGCGAATGATGCGTTGCAGCCTGGCCTTGTCCTTGGCAGTGGCTGCAGCGTACCAGACGGTGATGGAGGAACAGAGGATGGACTCGATGATGGCAGTGTAGAAGTGCACCATCATTGTCTTTGGCAGGTTGAATGAGGTCCTGGGTAATGATGGAGCCCAGGACGCGGAAGGACTCCACAGCTTTGGGAGTCACACAGGGTGAGAGGGGCTGGTGGGGCTGCGATCTTTCTGAAGTCCACGACCATCTCCACTGTCTTCAGAGCGTTGAGCACCAGGTTGTTTTTGGCTGCACCAGGTCACCAGGTGGTCAGTCTCCCACCTGCAGGCGGACTCGTCCCCACCAGAGATGAGTCCAACACACATGGCCAATAAAGCTGATTCTGATGAGGGTGGTGTCATCCGCAAACTTCAGGAACTTGACGGACTGGTGACTGGAGGTGCAGCTGTTGGTGTACAGGGAGAAGAGCAGTGGGGAAAGAACGCAGCCTTGGGGGGAACTGGTGCTGATGGACCGAGAGGCTGAGACGTGTTTCCCCAGCCTCACGTGCTGCTTCCTGTCAGACAGGAAGTCTGTGATCCACTTGCAGGTGGAGTCGGGCACGTGCAGCTGGGAGAGCTTGTCCTGCAGCAGAGACGGGATGATGGTGTTGAAGGCAGAGCTGAAGTCCACAAACAGGATCCTGGCGTAGGTTCCTGGGGTGTCCAGATGCTGGAGGATGGAGTGGAGGGCCATGTTGACTACATCGTCCACAGACCTGTTGACTCTGTAGGCGAACTGCAAGGGGTCCAGGAGTGGGTCGGTGAGGGTTTTGAGGTGGGAAAGGACCAGGCGCTCAAAGGACTTCATGACCACAGAGGTCAGGGCGACAGGCCTGTAGTCATTGAGTCCTGTGATCCTAGGTTTTTTGGGGACGGGTATGATGGTGGAGGCCTTGAAGCAGGCTGGTACATGGCATGTCTCCAGGGAGGTGTTGAAGATGTCTGTAAACACCAGGGACAGCTGATCAGCACAATGCTTCAGGGTGGAGGGGGAGACAGAGTCCGGGCTGGGGTTCTTCTTTTAAAAAAGCCTGTTAACGTCTCTCTCCTGAATAATGAGGGTTGTCACTGTGGAGGGGGTAGGGGGCTCTGTGAACGATGGTGCAGAGGCGTGAGCCCCTGATGGGCTGGGGGAGGGAGGCCTGGTGGTTGGTTGATGGGGCTGTTGATGGGGCTGTGGGGGATGACGTCAGGGCTATTCCATTGTCTTTCAAATCTACAGTAGAACTCATTCAGCTCGTCTGCCAGGCGGAGGTCGTTCAGGGAGTGGGGGGTTTTGGGCTTGTAGTTGGTGATCTGTTTGAGCCCTCTCCAGACCGAAGCAGAATCACTTGCTGAGAGCTGGTGTTGCAGTTTCTCAGAGTACAGTCGTTTAGCGTCCCTCAACGTCCTTCAGTGGCCTTCTTCCTCTCCACTCTTGTTCCTTTTTTCTTTTCCTCTGGGTATCCCCAGCAGCTGTTTGATCATCCCCTTCACTTCTCCCAGCATGCATCCCTTTCCTTGCAAACACTTTAGCTTCTGTCATGCTACTTGTTGTTGTATTTGTCTTTCAAGAGGTCCAACAATCTATTAAGTCCCCAGCCTTTTGCTGATCTAATGAGAATGCCACATATTAGCCTTGCAACAAAAAGGGAGAGGCCATACTGAGAGGAGTACATTGTAGAAAGAAAGGACAGTTCAGTCAAATGTTTCAAACGCTAAAAAAAAACAAGATGGCCCTCATAGTTTTCAGTTTCTACTTTTTTTATTTAAACTTTGGATGTATATCAATTCAAACTCTAAACCTTTTTATTTGACCAAGTTTAAACCCGTCAGTATCAAACCCCACAATGGATACATGTATTCAGTCTGCACATATCTGATGGTTATTTTCAACAAACAAATGAATCACTGTAAGGTAGTGGAGTATAACGATCACTTTCAATAAACTCATCACATCAGAGCAACGTTTAAATATGTTGTAACAACAACAAGAAGAACAAACAAGAAAAACAGTTCTTGATCAGTTCATAACGCAACAAACCTACTTTTATGGTTGCCAGTTCAACTCAGTTGAAGTCCTTAAAAACAAATCATGAGTCACAGCACCAATCTGAATCCCAGTAATATGTAAGAAAATGTGCTGCAACTTTCTTTTTGATTCTCCCTCACTCTCATCTCCTTTTCTCTTCATGCAAACACACATCCCCTGATGGAGCACTGTGCGAATAATACTTTCTGCACAGGATACACTGCTGAATAAATAAATCACACTAAGAAATGGAACGCTCTATTTGTGTGTCTATGTGTGCATGTGTGCCACTAACTTACAGTGGTGTATAGTAACGAAGTAGATATACTTCGTTACTGTACTTAAGTCATTTTTTGGGATATCTGTACTTTACTTTAATATTTATATTTCTGTTGACTTATACTTTTACTCCGATACATTTCTCTTGAAACCTTCGCTACTCGCTACAAAATCAAATATATCTTTAGAAAAACATTGGGGACTGTGGTGGAACACAGACTCCACCAAGCAGGTTTGGCGAATCAGTGGTCCTAGCTTGCAAGTTAAATTATTGGTTAATCATGTTAAGCTAGCGAGCAACTCCATGAGTAGAATTCCACTCTACGATGACTGATTTTATGATGGAAGCAGAAATGGAAGCACCTGCTACTCCCGCAACAAACGACTGTGGTGACCAACACCTGTGGCCAGATTTGCGAGAAATGTTTTCTTGAAAGATTCTTCATACCAGATGAAGTGCCTCTTATGCTTACCCAAAGATACTGAAATATTGGCATTCAAAAAACTCCCCATCCAGCCTCAGGAAACACATTAAGATAAATTAAGATGAATCCCATGAGCCGCAAAATTATTAATAATTATTTATTATAATTAGCATAAACCTGTTGAGATATCTAGCAGTGTTTCCCACAGGATTTGTCAGGATCCCTGTCTGACCCGGTGTGTGTAACCTGTTTTTCCCAAATCTCCTCCCCTCTTGTGTCTGTCATGTGTCTGTTTGTTGTGTTACCAGGTGTTCGTCGTTTGTTTTCTGTCCCGCCTCCACACACCTCCCACGGCCACATCCCTGATTGGCACGCAGCTGCGGCCAATCTTGATCAGGGGACTATATCTGCCCTGCGTCTGCAGGCCTCAGTGTCGGTCTGTTGTTTGTCCTCTGCTGTTTGTCTTGTTTGTCTTCTGCTCCCCGTCTTCTGCTCCCCGTCTTCTGCTCCCCGTCTTCTGCTCCCCTTCCCAGCCTTCAGTGTCGGACCACGGGCTCCACACCGGTCTGCCATCCTGCCTCTCAGCCAGCCTTCAGTGTCGGACCACGGGCTCCACACCGGTCTGCCATCCTGCCTCTCTGCCAGCCTTCAGTGTCGGACCACGGCACCCACACACAGCTCAACCCACACGCTACTCCTGCAATAAATTTCCTTTGTTAATCCCTGTTAACTCGTTGTGGTCTGCATTTGGGTCCTAAAATCCTGTACTCCCGTGACCGGATTGGAGTATATTTTTGGCAGGGGAGGGAGGAGACAGGTGTCTGATCTTCTAATTTAGCTATACACGGTGTATGTTAAGCTAACGTTCGCTAGCTATCATAAATCAAATGAGACAATTAGTGTAGTAGACAGATCACTAGTGAGCTGAGGAAGTGTTGACAGTTGTGAGATTTAGTTGATTTGAGTCGTCTTAGCTATAATCATTGCAGCACTAGTTGGCTAACATTAGCTAACTTAACTTTAGCTAACATTAAGTTAGCTAAAGTTAAGTTAGCTAACGTAATGCTGCGCTCTCGCAACTAGCTTACGTTAAGTTAGCTTAGCTACCACACCGTTGAATTGACAGGAGCCGCCAGAGCGCAGCATTACGATTTGAACCGTGTCGGAGTTGGCGATGTAAGTGTGTGTGTAGCAGTGGGGCTAGCTAAAGTTGTTAGGCTTACAAAATGTCTTTCTCTCACTGTTTCAGAGAAAGCATGTACACCACCTTTAAAATTGATGGAGAGCTGACATCAACAAAGAGGAAAAGGGCTCCTGAGACTCCCTCCACCAGCAAGCAGACTACATTAGTGAACACCTTGACTGTCTCTGAGGTCCATTGACAAAGCTGTCGTGAAGTATGCGGTCCAAGGGCTTCAGCCATTCTGTGTTGAGCATACTTCATAAACACACTGTTACAACTCCTTCATAGAGTCATATTGCTTTTCGGAGAATTATGATGATAAGTTCATAGTAGATGCAATAGTATACTGTTGTACATTTTATTATGTTGAACATTGTTGCTCCTGGATGGATCACAGCCAACTAGGGCTGTCAACGAATATTCTATATTCAAATATATATTCGAACAGTTGTTAAAAACAGAATTTCGAATGTGAAAATGAATATTCAAATGTTAAAAAAAAAAAACAACACAACAGCGGCAACAGCGGTAGCAGCGGCGCGACTGCTTTGCGGGTGTTTCAATCACTGAATGAAGCCTGCCATATGTGGGACAAGAATCGCGACCTTAAATTGCTTGCACAAAACTCTTGATCAGCACTCAGCATTTGTTTATTGTTGTCGTTCATTTAAACCGCTATGCGCAGAGAGCGCGACGGTGAGAGAGAGAGAGAGATTTTTTTTGATTTTTACAAAAACACTTTATTTACATATTGTTTAAATTTTTACAGTCACAAACTGTCTCAAATGCAAATAAATACAAAAAATAAATTAAAAAACTTGTTTTCTTTTGTTTTTAAAATACATCAGTCAGTTAAAGTGTGAAAAAGACAGCTGATCATTTAAAACCTCACACAGTGTGTTTTTAAAACACCATCGCTCTTTAAAAGACTCGAGATCGGAAACATGTCGATAAAATCCGAACTCAAGGCGGAGTCTTGACCGGAGGTTTGTCTTCCACACTGCCGCCACTTCCTGCCCCTCCCCCTGCTCCACCTTCCTCTTCCTGCTGGTGTAAATGGCCAGTTTAGCTTGGGCTGAGAGGAAGTTGAGGAGCTGCCACTTGATTTTAAAATTTTTGTTGTAGCCAGCTCCCATGATAAAAATCCTCTCAGTAAAAACAACGTTAAAACGTGTAAAAACCGATGTTAAAAGAGAGAAGAGACCGGTGAGTCTCTTGCACTCAGTAAAAACGTGGTAAACTGTCTCACGTACGCCGCAAAATGGACACCCGCTAAAAACAGTTGGATTAAGAACAGAAATAAAAGCGTTGGAAGCGACGGCACCGTGCAAGATTCTCCACTGGAGGTCGCCTGTCCGTTTTTTGAGGGGGGCTTTGTATAAAATCCTCCACTGTGGGTTGGGTCCATCCTGTCCCCATCTCTTGGTCCACACAGTTGGAGGCCTGCCGCTCAGTCCGGCCTGGTGGATGCACTTCACGCAGTTGCGGTACAGAGTCTCTTTGCCCGCTCTCGTTATTGTTAGTTTTTCTGCGTGGATGACTCTCAGAAGGGGGCCGGTCTTTTCTCCCAGCCCTGGGCTCAGGATGATGTCCGGGTAGGGGTCTGCAGCATCCGGGCTGGTCCTGGTCTGGTCACCCATCAGGAGGTCTTTATCTTTCTTTGTTAGCCTTTTGGACCAGAGCTCCAGGATCCTCCTTGCCACCCGGAGAGACTGCAGCCCCAGCAGAGAACCCAGGGCCTGGGTGTTGGTCAGTGCCGGCCCCGCTGTATCCACCAGCTGCTGCAGGGTCAAGGTTCCAGACTGGATCAGCGCCGCCGTCAGGCCGTGGGTGGTGTGGTTGCTGACGTCCAGCCTGGCTCCGTTGACCAGTGGTTCTCTCAACAACCAGTGCAGAGAGTTGGCTTCCGGGCACCTTTTATGGTTAAAAAGGGCCCATGATTTAAAGACACCCTGATAAAAAGGAGGCAACATAGTTAATTTTAAAACTTTAGGATCAGTTAAAAACAGAGCATCATCCAACCCCAGGTTATTGGCACGCCTCAGGATGCTGCTGGCCACATCTCTCCACACCAGATCTGCCGGGTCTGTGAGGTACCTTTGAATAAACTGTAGTCTAAAAGTGGCAGTCCGGCTGGCCAGGTGGACAAGGCCCTGTCCCCCCTCCTCCCTGGCTAAAACAGCACCCCCTGTGGCACCCAGTGCAGACCCCCCCAGAGGAAGTCCACCATCTTCCTCTGGATGTCTGCAAGTAGGCCTAAGGGGGGGTCCACACAGGCTAACCGGTGCCACAACTGGGATGCTACCAAGTTGTTTAAAACCAGCACTCTCCCTCTAAGTGACATCTGGGGGAGCAGCCATTTCCATTTTTTTAGTTTTTCTTCAACCTTTTCTGTGACGGTCTCCCAGTTCTTCTTCACTATATGGTGTGCTCCCAAAAACACCCCTAGATACTTTAAACCTCCTCTCTTCCACTCCAGGTTTTGGGGGAGAACTGGGAGACCGCCGCGCCACTCACCGACAGCGAGGGCTTCACTCTTTCCCCAGTTGACCCTCGCTGCCGATGCGGAGCTAAAATCCTGTATAATACCTGCTAAAATGTTGACCTCACTTTGGTTTTTAATAAAAAATATAATATCGTCTGCATAAGCAGATAAAATCATTTCTTTATTAAAACCCGGATAAAACAAACCCTGAGTGCTGGAACGTATCTTGTGGAGGAGAGGTTCAAGGGAGAGAGCGTAGAGCATCCCAGACAGAGCACAGCCCTGCCGGACCCCTCTACACACTCTAAAAGGAGCACTCAGACTGCCGTTGATTTTCAGCACACTTTCAACATCCCTGTACAGCACCTTGATCTTAGCTATGAAGCCCGCGCTGAACCCAAACTTCTCCATCACGCTCCACAAAAAGCTGTGCTCAACGCGGTCAAAAGCCTTTTCCTGGTCCAGGGAAATCAAACCAGCGTCTACACCTAATGAACTAGAGACATCCAAAACATCTCGAATTAGGTGGACGTTGTCCACCATGGACCTGCCGGGGACGCAGTAGGTCTGGTCCCGGGGGATGACCTGCTCCATAACTTTTCCCAGCCTGGAGGCCAATACTTTGGACAGGAGTTTGTAATCCACACAGAGCAGTGACACAGGGCGCCAGTTTTTGATGTCCTGCAGGTTTCCCTTTTTTGGACAGCAAAGTGAGGACTGCCCTCCTGCAGGACACTGGCATGGAACCAGAGGCCAGACACTCATTAAAAACCTCCGAGACATCCTCTGCGAGGATGTCCCAGTAGGCCTTATAAAATTCAACCGTAAGGCCATCGATGCCAGGAGCCCGCCGCCCCTGCATGCGTTGCAGGGCGGCCAGCAGCTCCTGCATCTGGAGGGGGCCTTGGAGCTGTGAGTTGGCCTCTTCAGAGACCTGGGGCAGTCCTCCACAGAAACTCTCCAGGAGAGCTGGCTCTTCCTGGTATTCCGTGGAGTATAAATTTTGATAAAAGCTCACAGCTCGCCCCCGTATCTGGCTTGGTTCCGTCAGTTCCTGCCCTGTGTCAGACAGCAGTGCGTGGATTACTTTCCCCTGCCCGTTCTTTTTCTCCAGACTGAAGAAATAGCTAGAGGGAGCATCCATCTCTGTGATGTTCAGGAACCGGGACCTAACCAGGGCGCCCTGCACCTTACTATCCAGCAGGTCTAAAGCCCTCTTTTTCTCTTTGAGGTTTTCAATATAACCTCGATCTCCTGTGGACTCACTTAAATGTTCCAGTTCCACTATCTCGGTCTCTAGATCTTTCATAGATCTGGCGCTATCACGTGTGACGTTTAAAGTGCTGTTGACACAGTAGTCTTATTTGTGTCTTACCATGGTCCCACCACTGCTTAAGACTGCTAAAATCACCCTTCCTCTGTCTAAAAGTACCCCAAAAATAAATAAAAACCTCTCTAAAACTCTTATCAAATGTTAAAACAGAATTAAAATGCCAATACGCACTTCTGGGTAAAATGTTCCTGATAAGAACATGAGCTAAAACCAGAGAATGATCACTAAAACCAGTAGGCATAATAACACAACTCTTAAAAATGCTAAAATGATACTTAAAACAATAAATACGATCTAACCTCGCTGAGGAGACCCTGCTCTCTCTGAGGTGGGACCAGGTGTACTGTCTGGAGTCTGGGTGCATCCTCCTCCACACGTCCACCAGGCCGTGAGAGCGGACCAGCTGCTTCAAGGCGTGCTGAGAGGCTGGATGAGGCTCTGCGTGATTACGATCTAAAATTGCATCCTCTGTGCAGTTAAAATCCCCCCCCAAGAATAAAAAATCCTCCGTGGAGCAACCATTTAAAACCTCATTCACTTTGAGTAAAAACTGCCTCCTCTCCGCACCGGATGTTGGAGCATAAACATTGATAAAAACAGCAGAAAATTTGTCGAACCGAGCTTTGACTAAAAGAAGCCTCCCCTCGATAAAATGCTGGACCTCCAGTGCGTTGGGTTTAAAAGCCCGTGAGAAGAGGAAGCCCACTCCTGCGCTAAGGGAGGTGTTGTGGCTTAAAATTACTTCCCCTTCCCACTCCCTCCTCCAGTCAGACTCATTGTTAAAATCACTGTGGGTCTCCTGTAGGAAGAGAACGTCTATCTTCTTCATTTTGGATGTTTCATAGATAGACGTTCTCTTCCGGACGTCTCTGGCACCATTAACATTGGACAGGCCCACTTTAAAAACATCCATGGTGGATAAAATTAAAGTAAAAACCAACCAATAAAACAGTAACTTAGATAAAATATCCCAAGCTGCCCTTTCCATCACTGCTCAGCTGACGCTTTGCCTTAAGCACAAGTTTCTTCAGTCTAAAAGCCTCCTGGTCTGTGAGGCCAGACTCCTCCCTCTGGCTCATGTGGAGTCTGGCCGAGGCAATAAAAAGACCTAGGTCTGGGAAGTGCTCACCCACCTTTACCCCATGCTGGTTCTTTGTCTGTGCTAAAAACGATTTTAATTTTTCTGATGTAAACATTTTTTTTTTTGACTACTGCTAAAAACCGGAACATCACTACTATCAGACACACACTCATCAGTCACACCCACATTCATCGCCACCACCCTGTTCGACCTCCTGCGTTTTGTTGTACTTTTTTTTTTTTCCCCCTCGTTTTCGTCAGCAGCCGCAGCTGCTCCCGGGCCGGGCGGAGCCGGCTCGCTCCGCTTCGGACAGGCCCTCACCGAGTGTCCCTCCTCTCCACAACCGAAGCACTTCATGCCCGCTGAAGTGGCGTATATGGTGTAGTCATAATCATCTACTTTCACAATGAAACGGAGGTTGAGCGCCTCGTTCCGGTTGTTCAGTATCATATACAGCTGCCTGCGATGGGACACCACGTGCTTCAGTAATGGAGACTTACACCCAGACAACATCCTGCGGATCGGGGACGCCACCTTCCCGTGTCTAGACAGCTCTCTGCTGAGGAACTCATCGGTGATGAAGGGGGGGACGTTCGAGAGGACTACCTTGGTGGCGGGTTGGCATAAAGGCAGTACCTGCACGAAACAGCTGTTTACGGTGATGCCTGTCTCGACCACCGAGTTCACCTTCTCCACCCGGTCCAGGAAAACAACCACGGCACTGTTCATACGTGCGGCCGACACGACGCCGCTGTGGCCGACCTTTTCCCCCACAGCGAGGCCGATGTCCTCCACGCTGCAGGGGAACGTGGCACACACCTTTACACCGTGTTTGCGGGTGAGGTGTTTGTAGCACCCGCTAGCCATGGCGCCTGCCACGCTACCGGCAGACGCCGGTGAGAAAGAAAAGAAAAAAAAATAAACCCACAAAATACCCAAACACTAAACTACTGTGATTATTAAACTATGTGAACAATATAACATTAACAACAAAAAACTACGGACACAAACGCTCTTGCTACCACCACCTGCTCTCAGCTCACGCACGCTCTGTCAGTCAGAGAGAGAGAGAGAGAGGGGCCACGGTCTGCGGTCTTGGCCATTAGTTAATTTACTTATTTTCGTGTAGGTAATATGTTGTTAAATATGTTTAAACTTAAATAAATTACCTATACAAGTAGTTATGTCTCGTTGTATTAATTTGTCCTGTTATTTTACTGTTACTTGACACCTGGGCATTGCACTTGCCACTTTCACACAACACTTACACTCATGCACATTCCATGCACTTTATCTTACTTTTGGTATTTTGTTATGCTGCTGTCTCAATGTAGATATTCATTCATCCATTCATCCTCATTTATTGCACTGCGTTAACTGTTAAATGTGTGTTGTTAAATGTTAAATGTATGCACCTTCCCGCCAGGACAAATTCCTTGTATGTGTAAGCATACATGGCAATAAATGGTTCTGATTCTGATTCTGATTCTGTTATTGACGTGCCTAATGCGCAACTTCGAATATTTGAATATGTTCGAATATGTGTTTTTTTAAAAGGAATATTCAAACGTCATTTTTGAGCAATTTTGACAGCCCTACAGCCAACCCAATTATTTTGGACAAAATTCCTTGTCCTTGGTCATGGTGGCCACAGCACTTGGAATAAAGAATACACTTCATAAATCTGAGTACATTTAATATCAGAAAATTACCTTTGATACTTAAAGTACAGTAAATATCGGATACTTTAAGACTCAAGTAGCAGAGGTGGGACAAAGTCATTGTTATGCAAGTCACAAGTAAGTCTCAAGTCTTTGCCCTCGAGTCCCAAGTCAAGTCGAGTCAAAGATGAGGCAAGTCCCGAGTCGAGTCACAAGTCAAAGCCAACAAGTCTCAAGTCGAGTCCAAAGTCCTACCATTTTAGTTTCGAGTCATTTCAAGTCCTCTTACCACAGAAATAAAATGTATACAAATCATGTATGTCTGTAAGATTTGTATTTATTTAAACCTCTTTTTATACAATGACATTAATCAAATACAGTAAACATTTTCACAAAAAATGCTTGTATTTCAACAGCATATTGCACTAGAACAATGCACAGCAACTTCAGTCCTGTATTGTATTGACCTCATATTGCAAAACAGTTTAACTTTCAAATAGACATGGGTCCTTTTAGCCTGAACTTTTTTAAACATGTCATCAATAAAATCCTCACTCCTCAAAATGATCACTTCTGAAAAACTGGACCAACCTGATAATATAACTGGAATGACTCCATAGAGACTTGAGTGAGCTGTGTGGACAGGTGATGAACAGAGAGTGAGTGAGCTGTGTGGACAGGTGATGAGCAGAGAGTGAGTGAGTGAGCTGTGTGGACAGGTGATGAGCAGAGAGTGAGTGAGCTGTGTGGACAGGTGATGAGCAGAGAGTGAGTGAGCTGTGTGGACAGGTGATGAGCAGAGAGTGAGTGAGCTGTGTGGACAGGTGATGAGCAGAGAGTGAGTGAGTGAGCTGTGTGGACAGGTGATGAGCAGAGAGTGAGTGTGTGAGCGCATGCGTGCTGTGGACAGGTGGAGGGAGGCCCCTATACTGCATTGCATTTGCAAAAGATCAAATTGGCCAAAAGTTTGTCAGTCATTTGTGCACGATGGGGACGCAGAATGATGCCACCATGGCTGATTCTTCATACCTGTAACAGAGAAAATACTCTTTACTCATATCAATGTTGTTGTGTTAATATTCATTGTCTATTGTACACTACGGTATACGATAATACATTTCAGTTTCAGTGTATGCAATATTAAGAACATTTTCACTGCTTCAAAAGTCATAAGAAAGCCCTTTCTCTCAAGCAACTGAAGTCATATGCTTTATAGCAGTGGTTTTCAAAGTGGGGACAGGGACCCCTGGGTGCCGCGAGGAGGTGCTAGGGGGGCCATGGCAAGTTGGCATGAAAAGTATAGCAAAACAAAATAATTGAATAAATTAAATAACTAAAGTAAACCAAAAACAAGCTAAACAATATTCCCATTAGTTAAGAACTGCACTATAATAATCTATTGCATCTCTGAACATTACTACTATAATCGTTATTATTTTATTTTATTACATGGCTTGGTTGAATTCCAATGTAGAATGCGGTCTGTTATTTCTTGATAACAGACCCTGCGCCCATATAGCGAGGCGGTAGTTATAGCGAATACAACCCCTGATATGAAAAGGGAAGGCTAATGGTGGATCTACTGTGACTGTGTTATGGTACTTTAAAACGGACGTTGACATGATGTTGGCGAGGTTTTCCATCTGAGTGTGCTACACTCATGTACCTCATATAATCAGGGTTAAAAAATCCCTATTTTTGTAAGCATGAACCAGCAAGGGAGACGTGCGTTTACTCTCTCGTTGATACAGTAAATATGCAGCAGCTAGCTAGTAAGTTACGGTACATCCGATAAGGTGCTTAGCATTCGTTCAAAACTTACCTTTCTTTGTGCAACTTCAGGTGTCGAACAAAGTTGGACGTTGTGGCAGCTCCGTCTGTAATCTTCGACCCGCATGTTTTGCAAATTGCAACTCTTTTTTTGTCGATTAGCTCGTAATTTTTATAGCCAAACGAAACTATCTTCGGTATCATTTTGCCAACTGGCGCGTTGTTGCTTGTGCTTCATTGGTTGTCTTGCAACGTGCCTGCTTAGATACTGTCACATCAAAACAACGTGGGACTACAGTGATTGGATGTCGTGCAGGCAGCGCGCGTGCTCTCTGCATGCATACAGGTGGTGCACATTTTTTTCACAGATGCAGATAAACTGAGAGCGGCGTGGCCGTGTGAACATTTTCTTCCCCAGTTTTCATGGGAAGTAGCAAGTCTTCTCGAGTCAAAAGGCGCAAGTCCAAGTGAAGTCACGAGTCATTGATGTTAAAGTCCAAGTCGAGTTGCAAGTCTTTGTACATTTTGTCGAGTCGAGTCTGAAGTCATCAAATTCATGACTCGAGTCTGACTCGATTCCAAGTCACATGACTCGAGTCCACACCTCTGTCAAGTAGTATTCTAATAGGTGACTTTCACTTTTACTGGAGTAATTTTCCAGTAAGGTATCTTTACTTTTACTTTAACTATAGATTTTGGTTACTTTATACACCACTGCTAACTTAACACCTATCTCCTCCACCTTGTCTCAGAGGGCTTTACAATCGCCTGTCCCAGGACCTCAGGATCAGGAAAAACCTTCACAGGGAAAAAAGAGAAAAAAACTTCGGGAGAGCATTAGAGGAGGATCCCTAACCCCGGATGGACAGAAGCAATAGATGTCATGTGTACTGAACAACGTCTGATTTTACAGTAGAAATACTGGTCCAGCTGCAGCTAAAACAATGATTGGAATTCACAACAGAAATGTTTGTTTTTTTGTCCAATAAGGAGAGGATGCAAATATGTATAAAAAGCATTGGCTGTGATAAAAAAATAATATGTATTTTACAGCTAAGAAAACCTACAAATTTGTCCAACTAAACCATGTTTACTTTATACAATGTGTCATTTCCACAGATTTCTCTCAAGTGTTTTGCTGATGATGTAGAACTTAAATGCAAAAAGATTATATTGTGGTGTAGTAAAGAAAATGAGTGAAGTGATAAAAAAGCAACCATAACAACATCCGAAACAAAATAGTCCCATATGAGAATCTAACGGATAACGTAACCACTTGACCTAACAATTGAACTAGATAACTAGAAAGTTGCACTCAGGAGGTTGCAGATAACTCGGCCAGATGTTTCTACAACAAACACTTAATGGACTAGAGACAGCAAGGCGTTTCCACAATAAAAGTGTTGTGTTATTCCCCACTGTGGGGGAGTAGCAGCTGGGGTTCGGCAATGAACTCAGCTGTATTATTTTGAGTGGCCCCTATTGACTGGCTGGTTAAGAGTAGTGAGTGAGGAATCAGCAGGCAGTCAGTCGCAGTATGAAACAGGAAATAAAAAGATGTCCTTGAGCATGTAACTTTAACTGAGCCCAAACAAGATGCAGAATGCAAGATCAGCCGCGAACAGACAGAGGTCACACTCACAGACACACACACAAACCAGCACACTCACATGCGGGCCCGATCACATGATCCTCCTGGTGGGGATATTAACCCAATGAAGGCATCTTGCGCCACAAACTTTTTTTTTTACTCACTTTTTATTTAGTTTTTAACAACATAACAACATGTATTTTTTGTCATTCTTTGTCAATTTTTCAGTTGTATGTCTTGGTACACATAATATTCAGGTACAGTTTACACACACAGAAAGCACAACAAACATCAAATGGTGCAAATAAAATTATTTTTGAATGTAAAATAATACATATTACTAAATATTACCCACCCATTCTGAGATTAATGTTTCAACTGGGGTTTTGAGTTTTCTGTGAAAATCAATCACGCTTTACCACAAACTATTGCATGGATCTATTTGTCTAAATCTCCCCTTTTCTCTCTGTAGCTGCTTTATCTTTCTAAAGTTCTTTTATAGCTTGCTCAGCAGAATAAAATGACCATTAGTTGCCAGAATAGCTGTCAGGTATCATTTCTGCTTTACTATTTCAGATGCTCTGTGTTCAAAACAAAGTGTGCATCATAATAGAACTGTGGCATGTTTTCCCTCCTTCTTGCCCCTTCTTTAACACACACACACATCTCCATAAAGAGTGTCTGGTGTAATCTCAAATTTACACTTTCAACTGCTCCACGCTTGTACCAAATTTAAAAAACGCTTCTTCTTCCTGCCCATGATTCCACTTGTATCAGCCAATGTGAACCATGGAGCTTTATGTGGAAGTGTTGCATCTATTAATAGCCTGCTGATGAAAACAAGGGATCAATATAGTGAAAGGCTGGACGTCACTCTGACCCCGCTCTGCCTTTAGAGCCCCAAAAAGCAACCGCTGCCAACTCATTTTAGCTGCTCACGATAAACATTTCAGGAACTTGGGAGGGAGGGGGGATTTGGGAAACTCCACCAGTGTGAGGCAGGAGTTGACTGACACAGTCACCCCCCACCCCTCCCAAAAAGAAAAGTAAAAAAAAAATCCTGCTGTCTCTTTAAGGCCCTACTTTGCTGCGACAGCCAACCAGGGGCTGGAAAATGTGACTAGACCGTCATTGGGGTTGACCTTGATGGAAGAGCAGTGAGAGAGCTGAGGATGTGTGAGAGCGGATGGGAGCGATGAATGAAGGAGAGTTTATAGCCGTAGATAAGTCTCTGCCTTTCTCTCTTTTGCTCACATATAAACTCTAATCCCTCTCTCCCTCTTTTGCCGTCCATATAGCCCCCCTCCCCCCACTCCCCCACCACCACTGAGAGACACACACTTCTCCCTCCTCTCTCCTGACAGGCCTGCAGAGTGTTACATAATTCCCAGCGTGGGGGAGTGAGGAGATGGAGGGAGGGACGGAGGTGAGGCGGCGGGAAGAATGACTCACGATGCAACGCGTGCCGCAACGCGCGCCGCAAAGCCACACTCGAGTCATCTAATACCATAAACACTTCATCACCACCAGGCATGAATGTTACACTAATGGCCCGTGGCTTTGAATGATGACATCATTTGTTTTCTTTATTTCTTATTCTTTTGCATTCAGGCCCTCAGGGATGAATGCAGAAACACATCATTTCAGCCAACAAAAAAAACCTCAGTTCTGCAGGTGGTGCTGGAATTTTAAAAGAGGTGCAAGTTGGTTATCAGAGTGAAAGATGATTTTATCACTGGAGACGAGAGTATCATGGATCATGAATACGAGATGAGGTGTTGCTGTCATTGGGGTGTGAAACTGCATTATCTTTACATTGCATGACATTGCACTCGAGATTATTCATGAGCGAGTGGGTGAGTATAAAAGCGATGTAGGTACAGGTGGTTTTCCAGTTTGTGCATCCTCGGTTCCTTTCTTCGCTCCTTTCCTCACGTGCCCCTTCAAGATGGAGCGCTAAGATCGATTTCAGGGACACGTGCTGAAGGATGTAGTAAAAAGAGAAATGATGAGAGCCGAATGTTTGAATCTCTGCGTGATGTTGAAATGACGCAAAGGATTAGAAAAAAAAGCTTCTGTGGGCGGGGGCGTGGCTAGCGCGCCTGCGGCACAGAGAGAGGGAGAGAGAGAGAGGGGGACGATCATGGGGATCAGCTGTGTCTCGTAAGGAGGCACAGCTGATCCACATGATCGTGGGATTGCGTGGGCGGGAGGGGAGCTATAAGAGCTCCCAGAGCCACGCAGACGGGAGAGCTAGGCAGGGCATGTGTAGGGAACGCATGTGTGTGGAAAAATGCCTAATAAAAACCGTAAGAGAGCAGAACTGGTGTGGTCGTTGTGTGCTGAGCTCCGGCATGAAGGAACCTGTTCACAGCTTCATTATATGAAAAAAGTATTGAAAAGTTGGTTCTTTTCCCAAAGCATTATCAATCACAGTTTTCTGGATACAATTTTAAAAAAGGGAATAGTTGTAAGCAGAGTACATACCTTTAGTTCCTCCATATTTCAGTGGTTTCTGGAATGCGGCCCTTAAGATCTGTCCAGCTGCTCGCCTGAGTGATGGAGTCACCTCAGACATCCATCTCTCTCTCTTCCTCCTTATCTTCCGGGATGTTGATATTCCATTTGGCCTGCAAACAACCGCCATCATTGTTTCCCTGGGAACAGACACGCACAAACACACACTCACGCGGATGTTCGGAGGTGTCAGGGCGACCTTTTAGAGGAAATCGCTGTCCATTCATCGTGTTGCGGCTTCAGAGGTGGAGGAACTGGATGCTTGATAAGACTTGAGATACCATCGCTTTGCCACAGCGAGGCCACGGGAGGCTTAGCCAGGAGAAAGCCCAGGCATTAAAGTAGTTATAATACACTATCTGTCACATTTCTCACATGCTGAAGTATGTTAGTGGGCCATGTGCAGTTATGTCATGTCGGGGTTGTGGCCCTTATTCATTGTAGCCATCTGATGAATCACGACGCAGAACTAGATCATGTAAGCGTTCAAATTGAGATGAATTGCAAACAGCTGTCCATTTGGAATAAATACACATACAATAACACCTTTTATATGGAAAATGGCCGCAAAGTGTTTAGGTTAGGTGCTATTAGTATAGAAAGCATGAGCACTGATAACTCAGTAAGGGTTTAAGTGGTGGTTTTCTGTGAGAGCATTAAGGATTTATATCAACAGCTCTGCTGGCAGAGTTGTGCATTTATCAGTGTTTTGTAATTGCTTCACACTTGACAGAGCAAAGGACTGCACATTTATTATTGAGGTTTGTAGAGCTGTGCTTTACCGCACACTGTATAAACTAGATTTTTCCGAAACTCTGCAAACTATTGCAGTCTGAATGTGTTAGTGTATTATGTCTGTAAAGATACTGTAAAGCCACATTATAATCTCTCTTAAATACCCATGCACTGTATAACAGGTAGATTTAATCACATGGACAAACATTTGTTTGTGGACTACGGTTTTGATGTTTAAATTCAACATTTTAGAAGTCACCATCTTGGTTTTTGGCTTCTACCATCTTGGGGTTTTTGGATGTCGCTCTTTTATTTTTTGGACATCGCTATCTGGCTTTTTTGTTGTCAATATCTTGGTTTTCTGGCCATTGCCATCTTTTTATTTTACAACCATTAAGTAACATGAGAGGGTCCACCGAACCAAAGACGATTTTAGGAGACTAAAATGTTACAATTCATGAACTGAAAACACACTGTGTAGGGATTAATTCTAAGACAAAAACACGGACAACTCCCTGACCATTGTCCCAGACAATGCCATGGCAGCGACCTGTCAATCACAGTATACCCCTAAAGAAGTGGTTCTCAACTGGTCTGGCTGCTGACCCACCATCACCCCTGAATGACAAGCCAAATCGAGAAAATTTTTCAAGTTCTCAAATTGATTTAATGAAAAGATGGTGCAGTTTGAACCTGAGATATTACATGATTTCACAGAATGCCAACAAGGAAATAATAGTTCCCTTTTATAGTCGTTAAAAAAACAAAAACTGCATCTTAAGGACACAAGGAATTTCAACATGCATAACAATTCAGTGTCAGCTAAATCAAATGTAACTTCAGCCTTCAGTAAGACTCAACAGCTTGTATGCACAAACATAAAATAAAAAATTCAAACTACTGAGAAGCAGTTTCAAAAAGACTAAAATTATGTAACTATGAATCTATGACCAACGCTGCACTATGGAAATAATTCAGTCTCTTGAAGTGCAGCTTTTACCAGAAACTCTAAATACATTAAACAAAAAGTGCAATTAAAAAAAGATTAAAGCGACGTGAGAAAATGTGCCTCATTCACGGATAATATTATGAACCCAGACACAAGGGCGTTTGATGTTCCAACATTTGTGGGACTTCCACAACAAGTACAAAGCAGAACTAGCGGTTAGTTCTGCCATGGTGGATGTTTCCATGACAATAAGCCCCTCCTCCATTCTGGCGCGCCTAACACGGATGAAGCGTATGATCACAACTAGAGCGGAAGTAAACTCACGGCAGGAAAGCAAGGTGTGAACGCAGCATTAAGGACTGGCAATAGACGGAACTCCCCTTCAAAATAAAGAATCCCCTTCAAAATAAAGGCACAGGACCTTTTTCTTACAATTTGTTTTCGCTCAGGTATGGACCTGCGACCCACCAGTTGAGAATCACTGCCCTAAAGCATCCTCTGCTTTATGGTCTATTTGACTCTAAATTAACATCATACTGTATTGAAGAAGACTTGAAATCTACAGATTTATACATAAACCCATGTTTACAATGTTTACTGAGGGAATACATCAAGAGACAAGTAGAGTAATTTATATAGACTTCTATACAACCAGAGGAGTTGCCCCATGACGGACATTAGACAGAATGCACGTTTAAGGTCATTCAGCATGGGCTTCACTCTTTATTACCCGGAGGTTGCCGCCTGCAAACACCTCCTGCTCCTGCCTGTTAAAGATCTTAGCAGAAGTGTTTCTTGCAGCTGTGCAGGCTGGTAAACACAGACACAAGAGGAAATGAGTTAGTCTTGGTTTAGCCCCATTGTCAAACTCCCAACTGCACAATGATGAGGTTACTGGACCTTTACTCCGGGGTAATAGAGGGAAGCACACTCTTCAATGCCGGCACGTACACGGGGAGAGGACACGATAACGCCTCACAATCCAAATGCAACCCAGCGCAACAGTATCACAACGTACAGATAACAGCAGGCTGTGCTAACTGTTGTGCTGAACACCTTATACATTGTATGTTTTCAATGGGCCTCACTTTGGTGAACTGAGGGAGCAAAAAGAGGAAGAGAGACAAGTGAAGTGTGTACTGTAGCTGCTGCTGCTGGAACTCATTTTCAAAATGAGAACGAGCGCTCTGACCTGCTGAAAAGCTTCTCTAATCTGCCTGGAATGAACTCAGCTGTGAATCAATACAAAGAGTCACGACAAATGTTTCTCACCTCAAACCGGCGAAGAACACAACAAAGAGCCACAACAGAACTTGTCACGCTTCAGTTTATTCCTTTGAAACATGCAAGCTGGAGCCTTTCTCCACACGGATGTTTTGATTTGACCAGTCCTGGTCAAATCAAACTGGCTATAGTTTGTAATAGAAACCAATTTAAGATTCAACTTTAAAATCAATACAATATGTGACCATATGTCCATCAATGTCAATGTAGACCCACTGAAAAGAGAGAGCGATAGCTGCAGAATGGACCAAACCAATTAGAGCTGGCAGATACATTTTCTTTCTTCTGTAAATAACAGGCTAAAAGAAATGAGTGGAGGAGAAATTAATTGTGTTCATAGCTCTACTGTCAGTCCCATAGAATATTTTTCTTAATTCACCTTTGTCTTCGCAGGATGTCAGCCAAAGGTCAGCCAAATTGTCACGGACAAATGAAACAGTACAGTATTTATGGTGCTGGAATTCCATTTGTATTTGTTTTTATTTTATTCAGACACGTAGGTTTCCATTGCTTGGTAAGGACACAACATGTGAAGAGCACCTTCACCCTTTACTCGGCTCCGCTGTTACATTTGAACAAAGCGAGGCTATTTTCCTGATTCCAGCCAAGCTAAGCTAATTGGCTGCTGGGAGTAGCATCAAAATGAACAGATGATGATATAATAGTGGTATTGGTCTTCAAGTCCAGCACACAGCAATAAAGCAAATAAGCGTACTTCCAAAATGTGTACCTCTCCCTCTAATAAGGAATCTGACAAGATGAGTTGTGTCCTTTTAGAAGGCAGACGCTAACTTTTCATTTTATGCACGGATGGTTGACTGGAGGAAATGCTGATGTACAGCCCCTCCTGTCTTTTTCTAAATGCCTGTATCGTTCAATCTGAATATATTCCTACACACCTATCTGTCACACTACCCTCTTGTCTCCACACTTCTTTTACTCCACCTACCACCCTGTCATCCTGTCACTCCATGCATCCCATTACAGGAACAGCTGTGGTTACAAGCCGTTGGGGCTCTCCATTTTAACTCCTGCACCCATCTAAAATGATTCTCGTTTTGCGTAACTTGCAGGGTGATTTAAGTTTGAAGGTAGCTATGACATGAACATTAATGGGGAAAGTATATGATTTAGTTCTATAACTAATCTATTTAGTTCTATTTGTGTTTTAGGGCACGTTCACACGCCTCTGGTTGAACAGAACACTGGAGCATTCTGACATTTTTTTGCTGTTCTAGTTTCGGTCACTAGTGGCTTATTTGCATATTTGCTACCACTAAACTTGATGAATTTACTGTTTGTCAGACCACGAGGGAGACAATAATTATCTAGCTAGTTCACCCCGCGGTTCCTAAGCCTCACTCCTCCGCCGCTAGCAGACTAGTTTGGCGGCGGGAGAGCGGTAGGCAGCTACATCTACTAGCTAGGAGGAGTGATGAAATGTTTAGACCCGCTGGCCAGCAGCCAACAGACTCATAGCATGAAAGCATAGTGGAATTAACAGTGAGCTAGCTAATTCGTAAGAGTTGTACGAGGAGCAGATGGTTTGACCGCATGCACTGACTTGATCGCATACGGAATTTACTGATCATCAGACCACAAATGAGATGCCTCGTGGCCCCTCCACCTCCCTCCCCATTGCTAGGAGACTACTTTGCTGGGAGGAGAGCGGTTGGGGCATCCGCCGGAGAAGTACCTTCTGTCAGTGTTTGTAGCAACTCGAATTAAGCAAGCAGAAAGTTTTTTCGGCTTTTATCATATCAATCATAAAAGATTACATAATTTACATAAGCACCAAATAAGGTGGTGAACAAACACATCTGGAATGACCTACACAAACACGACAATGGACATCATGTTCCTCCTGATAGTTTATCAAGCTATTTTTCATTTTGCATGCATTTTAAACACCTGCATTTATATAAGGAAGTAGTACTTTAGTAGAATGGCTCTAACTGATAGCACTTTGTAGTTGAACTTTCTTGACGAAATTGTACCTTTTTGATTCTTGTTGTTCTGATTCTTGTTTGTACTTACGGTGAAATGCACTTATTGTAAGTCGCTTTGGATAAAAGCGTCAGCTAAATGAAATGTAATTAATATAGCTGTATCTGAGCAAAAGTCCCTCCCCTCTGACAGGAGGCTGCGGTCCATCAGGCCACACCAACAGTTTTTTCCCATCTGCCGTCGGGCTCATCAACAGAGCCCAGGTCCCCCACTGACTTGACTGACTCTGTCCCCCACAGACAATTTCCCACTAGACACACCCCTGCACACCCCCCCATGCCTTATATTTAAATACACTCAACACTTTAACACTACACTTGCCACTTTCACACAACACTTACATTCCATGCACATTCTATACACTTTATCTTATTTTTATATTCTACTGTTCAATTGTAAATATTCATTCATCCATTCCCATTTATTGCACTGTGTTTACTGTTAAATGTGTATTGTTAAATGTTAAATATATGCACCTTCCGCCAGGACAACTTCCTTGAATGTGAAAACAAACATGGCAATACGTGGTTCTGATTCTGATTCTGAAAATGTGATTGTTCATATTTGGATATAAAATTAACTATCTGTATGGGTTGGATAATATCTCACAACTGGCTCTTCTTCCTCCCACATTCGTTGTGAATCCTTGTTGTCGTATCTCATTCTCCTCACTGCATCTATGAATGAATCTGCCAGAGAAAGCGAGTGAGCAACAGGAAGAAAAAAATAAACAGAGAAAGAAAGGGAGGGAGGGAGGGACGGAGAGAAAGAGAGAGAGAGAGAGAGAGAGAGAAGGGGAGATGGAAAGTTTAATTTTAGACTCAACGCGGTAATTCCCTCTCTTTCGCTTCTATTAATAAACTTTGCTTTTTCTCTCCACCCACGCAATCACTATTTGATGGACTATAAGAGGAGGGAGCGAGGGAAGATGAGAGGGTGTTGCTTGGCAACCGTGTCCTGACTTGACAGGCCATGGGATCGGGAGAGGATGACTGGCACGGATCGTGATAGTAACACAGCCGTGCCTGGGAGCCGGGCACACGCATAGTGACGCTTCCTTGCACACACTTCCCCTTTCTCATATCATGATAATCGTTAAGTTATTGACGGCCATGCCATGCATTTTTGAATTCATCTTTAAGTCAGTGTACATGGCAGCAGAACAACACATAACTGATGAAGAAAGATTTCCTCCAACTGGGACTGCCTGATGCACTCAGAATCTGGTTAAACTGCAGTGTTATGTAAAATCTTTTGGAGTAAAGATAATGGGTGAGTTACTCCTTTATTGTAGGACTGAAAGAAAAGTACCCGGACCTCGGGACACATCACTTTACTTAAGGTACTATTTCAAGGAATTCCGTTCAAACGCAGATGATCCAGCCACTCAAAAACAGAACATTAACTTTGTGATTAATGGACCACAGCTTTACCAACTGAGCCACAGCCGCCCCTATAAGAAGTTCAAGAAAACTATTACCCTGTTAATGTATATGTCTATTTTTTAGTCTTGTAATACACTTTAAATAAAGGAATGGACATGTTTGTAATTATATGTTTGGACAAAAATGACACAATACAATTTTTTTTGAACTGCACACTAAGTTTCAACCTTATCATGATAAAATCCTGTAAATGTATATGTAGTAGTTAATTGGCACTCATTAGTTATTCATTAGTTCAACTTGATGATGCAAAAGCTTTGATTATAGTAATTTGGTGTGATTGTGCCGTTGTTGTGAGACGGTTTGCTGTGAACAAAAGGTACCCCAGAATAGAGCCTTGGGTAACGCCACTCTATAGGTTGGCTTGAGCTCACAGTTGCCAGTGGACACAAAATGGTAAATCTGACTTGCTAAAACAGTACTGGATAGTCTTAATTACAGCCTTGGTGAAGTACAGATGAATGATAAGAGTAGCTTCTAGTTGCACTTAAGAAATATGTCTCTCCTCTATACTAAAATATTGAAATTCACAGTCCGACCAGGAAGTGAGCATTCCTTGTTCATGCTCTCCCTGAGCATTCACCTTGATGGGACCCCCCCCCGCCCCCCTTTGTGTCTCATTGGATGAGACACAAAGCCACAGCAGGCTCTGATTGGTTGCCAGGACCCAGCCTGTTGCTGGGCTGTTTCCATGGAGATCACTATCATCGTCCCCCCCCCCCCCCCTCGAATCAGAGTGTGATGGGAAGAGAAAGAAGGATGGAGAGGAGAGACACATTATGACAATGACTGGAGAGAGAGAGAGATAGATTAGATTAGGGAATGAGGGTGTAATATGAGTGATGCGAGTGTGTGAGTTAGTGTGTGTGTGTCAGAATGAAGACAGTGAAGCTGTCAGAGGATGTAAAAACTGGAGTAGAGGAGGACACAGCAATGAAATGGTGTGGAATGTTTTGGGGCTGGGATTGCTGCAGTTAAGGTGGCGCACCTTTCTGAAATGATGCCTCACTCTGCATCCCAATTCTCTTCTTGCAGAATCCAACACGCTTTACAAAGGCATGCTCTCACATATAAATGTTTACGTTTCTTAATCCTGGGAATCAAAGTTCCTTTGCTCAGATTTGTGTAGCAGAGCACCGAGGCAGAATCATAAGGATTCAAATCTATAATTCCATTTGTTTCTATTGTGAAAGAAATTAAACTAACCTGTTAAACCTATCAAGGCTCTTAAACTCACACATATATATCAGATTAATGGGACGTTGAATGAACCAATGTGAGACGGTGCAAGAGCCCGGCCCACGCATCGATTTGCCAGAACATAAAACTGTCTCCATACAGAAAAAACTGGGCCCTGCTATGAGTCTCTTTCAATTAGAGACACTGGAAGTCTGTGCTTAAATAGTTTTGAATGATCGCATGATATTAGGCAACAACATATTGTACATTTTGGTTTACGAGCACTGTTCCCTCCATCTGAGCGTTTTGCTGTATCTCAGCTCAGTGAGTGGCTGCTGTGAATCCCCTGAACTACGATACAGCCTAAAGAACAGCTGTTTTGGAACAGTAGGAACAGTATCAGACGCAATAATTTAGCCCACTGCTCAGAGGTATTTGAACTAAATATTTGTATAATTTTGCCCGACAGCGTTGAAACTGCAAGAAAGTGTCCATCCGCTCTTTGAGTCCTGCTTTTTGAAAGCAAATAGTTTGTTATAGTTGTGTCGATCAGGCAGCTTTACTCACAGGGACCTTGTTGGTCATTGAAAATGTTGCTTGTTAATTATTCTGCGCTTATTGTTCATTAAGAAAAAAATCGTCGATACTGCTTCCGCATCCTTGGGGCCATAGAGCCAGTGCACTAGCGTTTCCTTTAAGACTGTCTCCCGGACCTCGGCCCAACTTTGTTCATTCAAATGAACGTAGCAAGGAAAATAACTGCATTCTGCCATTAGTGCATTTTATAACTTTCAGGATCTCATGATTAATCTCATAACGAAAGTCGCCATATTGGATTACGACTTTCGTCATGTTGTTGTGTGTCTGGTTGATAGTAGAGAGAATGCAAGTACACTGCTGCTTTTAGTTATCTGATTAATCAACGTCATAATTAAAAAGGCCTTTTTGAAGACCAATTGGAGAGGCACTAAAATGTATTCATAGTTTGCCTCAGTGAACATAAAAGCATTGATTCACAAACACACTTTTTGCTTGCAACAATGTGAGTTAAATACGTTGGATAATGTCTTACATCACAAGATGGAGCCATCACTTTGGCTGCTCTGCAGAAAGAAGTCGAGCTGTAGGAGGGAATCTTCTTCTGGTATTACTCACTGCGGTGACTTCACCTGTTTGAGTTAAATATCAGCTGTAGGTGGCTGTGAAATGATGGACAGGAAATGGACAGGACAAGAAGAGTCCCTCTTGTCCGACCTGCTGGGTGTGTCTGTGACCTTCAGGCATACCTGAAGAGACAGTGATGAGGTGTGAAGGAGCTCTCCCTTGTTTCCTTCCCTTGACATCCAGCCTCGCCCTCCTCTTTCTCACTCCTCCATCTCTTTCCTGCTGTCTGTCTCATCTCAAATTCAGTGTCTACTCTGTAGCTAACTGCTCTCTCTGCTGGAGGACTGTTGAAACAACATGTTGGTCCTTTAGATAAAGTAAAAGGACTAAGCAAGCTGAATCAAACAGATTTATTTAAGTGTGGAATTGTAAACGAAAAATGATTAAGAATTGAATGTTTCTGACCTATGGTCACGATCTTTGGGTCGTGAGGTCTCGGATACAAGCGGCCGAAATGAGTTTCCTCCGTAGAGTGGCCGGGCTCAGCCTTAGAGATAGCGTAAGGAGCTCGGACATCAGGAGGGAGCTTGGAGTTGAGCCGCTACTCCTTCTTGTCGGAAGGAGTCAGCTGAGGTGGTTCGGGCATCTAATTAGGATGCCTCCAGGACGCCTCCCTTTAGAGGTTTTCCAGGCACGTCCAACTGGTAGGAGGCCCCGGGGAAGACCCAGGACACGCTGGAGGGATTATATCTCCCAGCTGGCCTGGGAACGCCTCGGGATCACGAGCTGGTAGATGTTGCAGGTGAGAGAGGAGCCTGGGTCAGCCTGCTGGACCTGCTGCCACGTGACCTGACCCCGGATAAGTGGATGAAAATGGATGGATGGATGTTTCTGATTTCATCCAAGCCATACACTTTACTTCTCAGTGTCCAAAGTGACGTGTCTCTTTGGGCTTCTAAATATTGACACGATGACCACTCACTTAAATGAAATGCAAACGTAAAGAGGAAAAACGTTTGTCACAATGTAAAGCTTTACTATGAAACTAGATGAGAACATCAATAACACTCTCATATCTGCCCGTTTGATATGTAGCTACAGCCAGCTAGCTTAGCTTAGCATAGCCTAAACCTACGCTGGCTGACTGCATATAACCCCGCAAAATAGCTAACTGTCATTTCCAGAGGTGCAATGAATACATTCATATCGTTATATGTACTAAAGTGATGTTTGTTAGAGTAATTGTAATACTTTTTTTCTGCATGCATTTATCATGCTACTTTTATATATTTATAAATGGTCCGTTAAGAGGCAGGTGGTCAGCTGGTCCCATATCTGCTGGCGTTAGTGATGTAACGGACCACATATGGATGCCCACTCAGTGATCGACAAGTGAACCGTGGATTAATTACACAGTTTAACCTTCACAGTGTGAAATAAAGTTTTAAAGACGATCGTTATTGGACGATATTGAGTAAAATATGCAATCAGGACATCGGCATTTAGGATTTTCTAGTTGCCAATCTGATAATGTTACATTGTAAACAACCAATCTGTGTTTAAATTGACAGAAGAAGAGCTAACAATGGCAGCATTGCTAATGGTCAATGAACAAAGGTTAGGTTCACTGACATTATGATGCATGAGGCTCTGAACAGTGAAAATTATTATTGGGCAAAAGTAAATTCACTAACAAAGACCACGGCCATAGCAATGCGAGTTTACAGATCGTTTATTGCGAGGTGAAAGAGAGTGTCGGGTTAAGGAGCAGGACGGGGGTCGAGGAATGCGTGGATGATTGTTGGCGCTGGAATGAGAAGGGTAGAAGGGTCGTGAAGAGGGTTGGGGGGTTGCGATGAGGATGCTGGCGT
This sequence comes from Cottus gobio, assembly GCA_023566465.1. Lineage (NCBI taxonomy): Eukaryota > Metazoa > Chordata > Actinopteri > Perciformes > Cottidae > Cottus > Cottus gobio. Next base: position 20,150,246 of record CM042231.1, on the reverse strand, counting down.
CCGATGGTTAGCGGGAACGACGGGGGTGGAGACTCGTGAGTGGGGGGTATCTCTTCTGAAGCTCTGGCTGTGCAGAGTCCCCAAAAGAAACTTCATGGAGAAGAGGGAACGCTACCGGTGAGGTTAGAAGGTATGCGGGGGAGGACCATGGATCGAGCGATGTTGTTTCGCGAAGAAGTTTGACTGGCTGGCGTTGAGATTGAGTAGGCATGGTTAGGTTTGAGTCTAGACGTGCGGTGGGTTGAGGTGGGAAGACCATGGCTGGTCTTCCCATCCCTAATGCCTCTTTTCAAAATAAACATTCAAAGTTTCAATGTTTTCTTAGTTTTTAGGTTTATCTATGCAACAACAAAACTTGGTTAGGGTCAGTAAACAAAAGTATTTGGTCAAGTTTAGGAAAATAAAGTACTTGGTAAGGCCAAGGAAACTAAAGTAATTTGTTGGGTTGATGTAAAAGTCCTTAGTTTGTTTGAAGTTGCAGCCCCTCCCTCCAAAACGCCCTATGCAGACATATTACTCTTGATACTATCAGTTGTTCTGACTGTCTAACAATGACATGGTTAGGAGTGAGAACGGGTTGAACCAACAGTCAGTATCTTCTCATCTAACTGTTAGAAATAGAGCAGATAAAATAACCACATCCTCAATGTGATCTGACTTTTAACATTTCATTAGTCAGAAGATAAAGTACTGTTGGTAAAGAGTAAAGACGTAAAGACGTCACATCAAGACTGATTGTCCATTAAACCATTAAAACCACAGGCTGAGCAGATATTTTGAGATAAATCTTGACTTATGTCACTTTCAAACTTTTTTTTTGCCACAATTTGGCAAAACACCATAATGCAAAGTGCAAAGTGAGGTTAACTGATAGTTGTTCTCCTCTCAGATCTAACTTTTAAAAGATGAAGAGATTGAAACCACTCTCACATTCGTTTTACATTTCAATAATTATTAAGGAATTATTAAGCTGCTGCTTAGCTTAGCATTAAGTCTGGAAATGTGGGATTTCAATGAATTCAACAAATAAAATATAACTTGAAAATTAGTGAGTTTTAGAAATGCAGGTAGGGAGATTTTTTTCTTTTTTTTTCTTTGGGCGGAGCCAGGATAGCTGTTTCCCACTGTTTCCATTCTTTGTGCTAAGCTAAGCTAACCGACTGCTGGCTGTGGTATAATTCCTTATCGTACGGACGTGAAAGTGCTAACAGGCTTATTAGTAAAAATGCCAAATTATCCCTTTAAATATCGAAAAATACAAACTTAGTCAATGCAACAATGCAAAGTCAGCTAAGTCCCTTTAAAAAGGAATATAGTTCACATAGTGTGCCGCTCATACTAAGCGTTGTTACTAAGAAACTTCCTGCATGCATTACAGCTGCACTCTAATCTTTTTTTTTTCACAATATGATTATTTCATTCAAGGATGGATTAACCAATATGAAATGCTCCTCTAACATTGACACATATAGTGAATTATGTCCTCCACAACCTCTTACCCAAGAGAGTCATTAAAGCAACTGTTTCAGGCAGAAAATGCAATTCATGAAATATGCAGTCGTTTCCCCCCCATTTGAATACAGCTGACTGATTGGTTTACAGCTGAGTAACGGCTCCAGCGAGCAGACAGAATGTGAATTACTGTCGCTGTGTTAATGACTCAAACTTTGAGCTATGAGGAGGAAGAAGAAGCAGAGGCAGCAATTAAGCCGTAGAAATTAGCAAATGGGGAGGCATCAAAAGACTGTAATGGCTCTTAGACGGCAGAAAAGACTGAGCAGTAAAGCCTCGGAGATGAGAGAGCCATCACAAAACTCCCAATTTCAAAGCCTGTGTGTCAGTATGCGTATGGATTCCTGCTGTTGCTTGATCCGCTAAAGCTAATATGCACGGGCCAGAAAATTAATTTACAGACGGGAATTACTGTTCAGTGGTGGGGGTTTGTGACGTGACGAGGAGCTATAAGTTATTTCGTCTTCAGGGACATTCCGCATCACTTCATGCTGGTGAAACTAGAACATCTGGGATTCAGTCATCTCATGTTTAATTCACAAAAAGACTCAAATTGTACCTCATCACGCAGACATTCAGATATTTTTCATTTTCACCAATAGCTTACATAATGAGAATCCATATTTATAGTCCATAAATGTTGCGCCACAGAGGGAAAGTCAGGGGTTGATTCTCTTGGGACCACAAAAGGTTCATGGCAATCCATCCAACAGTTGTTGGGACATTTCAGTCCGGAATGATGGAGGAAGGACTGACATTGCATCTAAGTCCCATTGTTTTGTTACACGCCATTAATGCAGGAACAAGTTGGTAACATGACAAGCATATTTCTCTAATTGGTATAGTTTAACTATACATCTTGCAGGGAGCTGGAGTTCTGCACATTAAAATGAACCCCAGAGAGGGAGTCACTCCTCCACCTACAGGTTCACTTCCCCTCATTGCTTTTACACTTGCAATACAAATTGAGTTTCTGGGCTGCAGGGGGAGGTTTGGATGAAAAACCTCAAACTAATGTTCCTGTTTCTTTTTTATTTGTTACCTGTACTCTATTTATGACCACCTGTAGGGTTGCATTGTTGCTGAGACGATGACATCATTCATAGCAGTGTTGTTGTCTTGGACTCAAAAGGAAGTTTTATTTCCTCAGCGAGTCGCGGGGCGACTGTGGCTCAGTGGTTAGCAGGTCTGGTCTTCAATCAGAGGATCGGTGGTCCAATCCCAGGCTCCGCTAGTCCATGTCGATGTGTCCTTGAGCAAGACACTTAACCCTCATTGCTCACCGTTACTGTGTCTATGGTCTACTGTATAGCATGTAAGTCGCTTTGGATAAAAGCGTCAGCTAAATTAAATGTAATGTTATTTTCTTTACCCGTTGAAGACATTTTTATGTTGCATGGCTGTGCATTTGTTAGTTGTATTCCAATAACTCAGATACACAGTAGGAGTGTTACGGAACACACAGTTCACGGTTCAGTTCGTATCTCCGTTTTTGGGTCACGGTTCTGTACGAATTTGTAAAATAGGGAAACACACACACTTTTTTTGTTCATTTATTTTGAAAATGATTGCCATTCAATAGTTGCTCATTGGCCACAATTCAGATGATTCTGCAACGCTCCATCATAAGATTCCGACCTATTAATAATTCCTAAACTGGGCTGTGGCACAACGGACTGACCAAAATGACAATATGTCTATATATTAATTAAATTATTCATAATATTGTCTATGATCGATTGTGGTTGCAGGATGTGTAAAGCCCTCAGAGGCAAATTTGTATTTGTAATTTTGGGCTATACAAAATAAACTGAATTGAATTGAATTGAATGTGTACACAGTTATAGCATTCGTTACTCTGAAGCTTGATTAACCCGGCTTACCGAGCTATGCCAACTAGCTGGTGCCCTGCCAAAACCTTCGGGGCAAAAATGATGTTGCACAGCGAACCGAACGTCCTGTTCTGAATGATTCAGCACAAATACAAGTATCGTAACACCCCTAATAGAAGAAGCTACATTTATGCT